>CM021103.1:50344891-50540273 GCA_007115665.2 Sequoiadendron giganteum | reverse complement strand
ATACAAACGATTGTAACAAGAAAGTGAAGGGTTGTGAACCATGGAGTTTAATGTATAAATGTTCTGAAAAATTAGTTAGAAGAGGAGAGATCAGAACAAAGAGATTTTTTCAGAAAATATAGAACTGGGAGTGTAAATAATGTACAGACCTTTTTGAGACAGAAGAATGGAGAACATATTTTGGTGAAATTCTTTCTGAATTCAGTTGTTGTGATGTGATAATCTACGTTTCTTATCTGGTTGTCTCCAATTTGAAGTTCTTTAATCATTTAAATCAATGTATCAAGCATATTTTTTATTTATGAGAGTGTATTTTTTCACTTTGTGTGATTTAATTAACTGGTGTCTGCAAGTCAAAATTAAATTCTTTTAATAAGTCACAGTGGTTTTAAATATTTCTTTTGGATGAGTAAAGAAGATCCTAGTAAGAAAACATTCCAGCACAATTTATACAAGTCATAAATTTAGTGAAGTTATATGCGAGTTATAGAGTTTCATAATTCTAGATTGCCTAACAATTTGAATTATGTCAGAGGGAAACATATGATTTTGACTCCATTGCCTATGTGGATTGAAGGCATTGATCTGCCACAACCTAGAAGATAAAATTCATGAAAATAATTTTTTTTGAATTGTTTCTTTTATGCAGTAGTAGTAGATATGATTTTATCTATTCACTTCCAATTGCCATTGTGAATAGATTGATTGAGCAGGAAATATATTTTAGATCTGCAACATACACATAGGTGCACCTACCTAGCTTTAGTAGAACCTAAAGAGAAGAAGGTTAAATTGTACTAATTGGCCTTGTACGTTGGTCAAAAGCGTTGTGAGAGCTTGGCAACCTCTTGTGATTCAAACCTGCATTTTTGAGAACCAAACCAAAAGTTTGGCGACTCTATTGGGGAATGTTAAACTGAACCTGAGCCTTCATCATAGAGTTGGTATTTTGCAAAGAACTCCACTGGGAATAATAAATTACATAATTTTCTCACTTTTGGAATGTGAGTGGCGACTCTAAATGAACAAATGCATTGAAATTGATATAGTTAAATATACATAAGAAAGGAATCATCCTAGAGTTCAGACTATCACAATTGCTCACAACATGTAGGCTAGAAGGTCTTTGTAAAAATATGGTGATGGTCCTAATGACAAAAGTAAATGGACGTAAAAGAATGAGAAGGGTAAGAAAGGCTTTGATGATATGTGCCCAACAAATAAAAACAAAACATCAAAATCACCATTAGAGACACATAATTCATATGGTACATTGGCGAATGAAAAAAACCATTCTAGAGAACCTCATACTCTTGAGGAATAGAGGAATCCCTTCTATCGACCAAACCCTGAGAAAGTTAAGGAGTTCATGGTTGAATGTGATGCTGAAATGGAAAAGAGACAACATGAATATGATCAGAAAATGACATTTCTTGAAGAGAATCAGGACAAACTTGGCTATGAAGCAACCTCTGAGGAGAACTATGAACATATGGCTCAAGATGAAATAAATGCAAGACTCTGAAATAAATGCAAGACTCGGACATCAGAGACACGAAGTGGATAAAGCAAGAATAGAATATGAGTAGAGGCTCCAAGCAATCAGAGAACTTGAAGAGTTGAAATCATGGAAAGCTCAGATCAATACTCAAATGGCTAATTCACAAAGATATGTGCCACCTCATAGGTAGGGGAACAATAATGCAGGTCCATCAACTTCCCCACAGGCCCAACAAAATTAGCCAAGGAATCAATATAGAACCACAAATTCTCCACCACAACATCAAGGTGCTCAACCACCTCCTTATCAGTGACATGTGCCCCCACAAGGTCAACAATATGTGTCATTGTCTCATAATAATCCATTGTACCAATATCAACATTACCAAAATCCACCTCCTCCAGAATATACAACCATGATCAGGTAGTTTGATTTGGTTGGATTTCAAATATGTCCTTATCCTATGGACAACAGTTGGAGAAGCCTTGTCCCAAAGTTTACAGGAAGTAGTGCAAGTACAACTAAAGAACATTTAAGGGGCTTTAATGCTTTTATGTAAGATCTGGATATGTGATATGAAGATGTGCAACTGAGATTATTTATGATGTCACTGATTGAGGATGCCAGAGATTGGTTTAATAGTTTGCCAACAACTTCCATTGATTCCATTCATGTGTTTTATGACTAGTTTCTTGAGCAATATGGGAATCAATATGCACCATAATTTTCCTTACATGAATTGGTGACTATTCAGAAACATTAAAGTGACTCATCTTATGACTTCAACCAGAGGTTTTCTAAGTTACATAATAAGATACCTCTTGAATCCAAATTAGCTAAACCTATTGCATTGAGTATTTATTTAAAAGCATTTGATCGTAAGACTAGATATGAGCTTAGGAATAGGTGTCTCAGGAATTTAGCTGAAGCTCAAAGGATAGCACTCACTATTGAAAATAATAGGAATGATGTAGGGATGATTGCCAAGAGGGATAACCCTAGGGTTCCCCAATATTCTCCTCCAAATAAACAAGAAAATACATATAGAAATGAAAGGCCAAGACTACATGACATGCCATATAATACAAATTGGAGAGATGGAAAGCCAGTGATGGATAGGCCGAGAAATAAAGAGACACCTGATCCTCTAAAGAAGAGAGGGACATACATTGTTGATAATAGTCCTTGGTGTTTAGTTCGTGACTTGACACATTCTTCAGAGCATTGTGTTATAGCTCAGTCATTGTCAGGAAAAGACATATCAGAAAATAATAATGAAGAATACCATAATATCTATTTAACTTCCCATACTCTTCACTTTGCAGAGCAAGGGCATTCATCTTCAGAAGAAGGAGGATATGACTATAATGTTGATCATCATAAATATAATGTTCACATGGCAGAACAACAAGTTTTTTCTGACTATGAAGAAAACGATGATGAACAAGATCCTCCCACTACATCATATTAGAATAATAGGGGAAATGTGAGGAGACCAACTGAGGAAGGAATTAAAAGATTGACTTTTGCAACAGTTGAATAGGCCAAAAGCAATTATTGGCTGAGGAATAGAATAGTGAATGAGAATGAAGGTGTTCCAAGAGGAATATTCTTGAAAAATAAGATGTCCCATGAAATATCGAAAAGGACAAATGATAAGCACTCTGATAAAAAAGAACAAAAGTATGTCCCCAAAGAAGAAAATAAAGAATTTCCCAAGGACAAACAAAAGATAGATCAGACATCCAAAAGGGAGAAAGAGGAGAACAAAGGAGAATCAATATAACAAAAGAAGGTGATCAGAGCTGAAGGTGCATCTTTTTATTTTATGCAAGCTTTATTCCAGGTAAAAATGTTTGTCCCATTATTTGAAATGATGAAAATTAAAGAGTATAGGGAAAGTGCTATTCAATTAATGTCTAGTGGGAGGAATCAAAATATAAACTTTGAACAAAAGGAGAATCTTGGAATTGCTGATAAGAAAGTAAAGATAAAAGTTTCAAAAGTTTTCCTAAATGATGCATTGATGAATACACCACAAGTTGATCCATTTTTTACTACCCTACTCATAAATGGTAAATTGGTAAGAAATTGCATGATAGATTTAGGTGCTTCTATGAATATTATTCCAGTAGGGGTAATGAAACAACTTGGTATGTAGATAGATATCGAGGGTGGTAGATGTTATGCCATGGATAGTAGGCCTATCCTAGTAATGGGGGTTATGAAAGATATAGAAGTGAAATTAGCAATTTACCCATAGGTAGCCTATAATATTGATATAACTGTGATTGACACACCTCCTCAATTTGGGATGCTTTTGTCAAGATAATGGACTACAACAGTTGGAGGTAATGTGCAGTTTGATTTATCATATATATCAATCAATGGTGAAGAAGTCAAGTTGTATAGAGAATCAAGGATGAATCAGATTGTTGAGTGTGTTCCTCAAGAAAAAAATAATTGCTTTTGTGATGTGGATTTAGGGAGTTCCAGGATAGAATTGTCTTAGCCTGAATTAGTGAATACTGACCCAATTAATAAACATGTCTCTAAAAATCAGTAGGGTGTATGGAAAATGTATTTTGATGGGGCATGCAACCAAGAAGGTAATGTAGCTAGGGTATTTTTCATATCACTTGAAGGTAAAACATTTAAATATTCATTTTTGTTGGCTTTTGAATGCACAAACGATGTGGTAGAGTATGAAGCCTTGTTGATTGGCTTGAACATGGCTGTCAAGCACGAGATCAAATTATTGATTGTCTTGGGAGATTCTCACCTGGTTGTGTCACAAGTCAAATCAAAATATGCTACAAAGAAAAAGAGGCTGAAACAATATAGAAATGTTGTATGGGACACAATATAATTATTTGATTCTTTTTCAATTGATTGGATAAGTAGATCTAAAAATTTGATGGCTGACCTTTTGGCTAATGCAGCCTTAAAGAGAGATAATATCACTTTGGTAGGAGAGTCTTAGGTTGAATTCAAAACAAGGCCTTTTGTCCTTGACAACATATATAGCTGGAAGGTTTTTAATGATGATACTGACGTTTTGAAGTTTCTTCATTGTATAGACTAGTATAAAGCACATGAGATTGATCTCAATGATTTTGTGGAAGAAATGGATGGCAAACAAACTATATTTGGGAAGGAAGTTTTGCAGCTTAAAACCAACAAGATTCCCAAAGGGCTTGTGGCATTAGAGAGAGTGTATGATGGATTCTCTCATGAAGTAGACACTTGTTAAGAAAGAATATATTGAAGAAATAAATTTGGGAACTGAATTAATGCCAAAAAGGGTTTATATTGGAAAGAAAATAAGCCCAACCATCAAAAAAATGTTGATCACATTGCTTAGAAAGTACAAGCATGTGTTTGATTGGTCTTATGAGGATTTGAAGGCATATAGAGAATATCTTTTTCAGCATGAAATTCCACTTAAGCCAGATGCAAAGCCATTTAGACAAAAGAAGAGGCATACCAACCCAACTCTTGAACCTAAGATGCAAGAGGAGCTAGTAAAACTCAGAGATGAAGGTATCATTAAACCTATTAGACATTCAACATGGGTCTCAAATTTGGTTCCAGTTAGGAAGAAAAATGGGGACATAAGACTATGTGTAGATTTCCAAAATATGAATGTTGCTTCCCTAAAAGATAATTAGCCTCTCCCAAACATGGAGGCAATATTGCACAAAGTAACATGATGTGAGCTATTGTCAATGATGGATGAATTTTATGGGTATAATCAGGTCAACGTCAAAGAATCTGAGCAATACAAGACAACATTCACTACACCATGGGGAACGTATGTCTATGTAAGAATTCCATTTGGTCTCACAAACACAAGAGCTACCTTCCAAAGAGCCATGGATGTGGCATTTGCAGACCTAATTAATGCTATAATGGTGGTGTATCAGGTTGATCTCACTACCTATTCCAAAAGGGATGAGAATCATGTGGGAGACCTGGAGAAGATCGTCATCAAAGCTTCCAAATATGGTATTAGTCTTAATCCTAAAAAAATTCATTTTTCTATTACAAAAGGTAAACTTTTGGGGCATATTGTGTCAAAAGGTGGGATTAGGATAGATCCCGAAAGAGTAGATGCCATAGATAAGATCCCCATTCCCAAAACTGTTAAAGCAATTCAATAATTTTTTGGCCAAATTAGCTTTGTTAGAAGGTTTGTGTGCAATTTTGCTGAGATTGTTAAACCTATATCTAAGATGAAAAAAGGAGAGAAGTCGGATTAGATTGCTGAAGTTATGGATGCTTTCATATCTATAAAAAGAGCTATCAAAGAGGCCCCTATCCTAAAGTCCCCTGATTTTACTAAGTCAGTTCATATTTTTTCTTTTGCTTCATTTCATACCATAGCTGTTGTCATGTTACAGAAGAATGATGAAGGCCATGAGCAACCTATTTCCTTTTTCATCAAATCTTTGTAGGGGCTAGAATTGAAGTATGATATTATGGAAAAATAAGCTTATGCATTGGTCAAAGAAGCAAAGGCTTTTAGACCTTATCTTGTTGGAGCTAAGGTAATTGCTTATGTAGCACATGCAGATGTGAAGGATATCTTGGTGTAGATAGAAGTGATAGGGAAAAGATGCAGATGGATTAATAAAATCCAAGAGTTCAATATGGGGATTCAAATTACCAAATTGGTAACAGGACAGGGTCTGGCAGGCTGATGGTAGAAACAAATATTGAAGCAAACCAAATTTGCAATGTAGAAGGTAAGGAAGAGGTTGTTTCAAGTATTGAACATGCTCCATGGTATATAGATGTGATGTATTATCTCAAACTTATGAAGTGTCCTGAGGGGTTGAATGATAATAAAAGGAGAACTTTGAAGTTGTAGGCTTTTAAGTATGTTTTTATAGAAGGGGACTTGTTCTGGAAGAATAAGGATGGTGTATTGCTGTTATGTTTAGATGAGTCCCAGGAAAGACATGTCTTGAGTGAGATGCATGAAGGGGTGTGTGGAGGACATTATTCTACTAAGACCACTGCACACAAAATTTTCAGTGCTGGTTATTATTGGCCTAAGATGTTCAAAGATTTTTTTGCACATGTGAGGAAATGTGAGGCTTGTTAGAAATTTTTAGGGAGGTTGAAGTATCAAGGAGCATTGCCACTTAGACCCTTGCAAGTAGAAGCACCTTTTTGCCAATGGGGAGTGGATTTCATTGGAGAAATACTGGAAATATAAAGTGGAGGACATAGGTGGATATTAGTGGCCACATATTACTTCACTAAATGGGTGGAGGCTGTCCCAACTAAGCAAGCAAAAAGCAAGGTAGTGGTGATATTTTTGATGGAGAATTTTATAACCAGATTTGGTGCCCCAGTCAGATTGATCACAGATAATGGATGATGAGCCCAAAATATGCTCGTTATTTGAATGTCATGATGTATTTTTAAATAACTTTACTCTTTTTGTTAATGGTTGTTTTAAACTCTGTGATTATAAACTTTTATCTTAAATTGGGTAGTATCATATGACAATGCATTCCTATATTCCTACAGCTTAATATCTTCGTATGTCTATATTCATGGCCCTGTTTGACCTCCCAATTGATTGATATGATATGTGTGGTTTTTGGATAAATGAGATGAATTTAATGTGTGTGATTAATGATGAGTATCATGCTATTATATGCATGCTTTCTTTCACCTCTATTGCCATGCGTTCCACAGGTTGTTAAAGATAGTATGAACATGTCAATGCGCAACAAACCTCAGTCCTACAGTGAAGACCATTTCCACCACGGCATCGAGGAAGTTATTCCAGCGAAGGCTCTTTGTCTGGGTCATCAGGAGGAGATCTAAATGGTCATCAACCTAGGAAGAGTGGAATGCTAGATTCTCTCTGAATCAGTTGAATAGATATGCTTTCATTTATGGAAGTCTGTTCCTCAAAATTAGGTAGCATCTATGTTTGCATCTTTCTCTGTTAAGTTAGTTAGTTAGTTTTTTTTCTATAAATAAATGTTCCTCCTGCACGAGTGAATGGGGATTAGAGAGATTGGACTAGACTAGAGAGTAGAAACATAATAGAGTATGTTAAGAGTAGTGTTATAATGATAAACAAAGTTTTGTGTTAGTTTTCTTACAAGCAGAACAACCATGTATATGATTCTGAGTTTATGAATAAAAGCTGATGAAGTTTTGAGTTCAATTCCTGCATAGTTGGTTGATGCTTGCTAAGGGGGCCCACTTAGTAAGTATCTATAGTTAGTTGTTTATTTCCTATTGTTTATCAGTTAGAATTTCATTCTAGGAAGTTTTAGCACAAACTCAGTCTTATATTATTCCTGCAGCATAAGGAATCCATCCCTGTGTGTGTTCCTGCACCATAAGACCAGTTCACGGTTTGTTTCTTAGTAATAGTTGTCATGACTTCTGATTTAATTAAGTTATGCTTAAGTTTATAATACTTTTCTTTACGTTTCTGCATCAGAAGTAGAATTCCTTTCACGCATTTACTTCTAGTAGGTTGTGGGTAAAATCGGTTCTTAGTGCACATACAATGCCGCTCCATTTCAAGTATACGTTCCCTGGTTTGACAAAGTAAATGAACGACAATGAGAAGATGTTAGTCACCTGTTGGAATGTCCAATTCCCAGGTTAGGATTTTCCATGACTTTTATATCCTTTTGTGGGTGACAACCAATGGAATGTGTTTTAGATATGATGAGTTCAAATATTTTCGCAAAACATATTGCATTGATATTTCTTATTCTTCCCCATATCATCCATAGGCAAATGGTCAGGCATAATCAAGTAATAAAAGTCTCTTGAAGATAATGAGGAGGATACTTAATACAAATAAAAAGGCATGGGATTCAAATTTAAGATTGGTTGTATGGGAAGATAGGATCACAGTAAAGAAGGCAACTAGAAAGTCTCCATTTGAATTGGTGTATGGGACACATGCCAGGATGCCATTGCAGAACCTTTTGCCAGTTTATAACTTTATTTTGTGAGAAGACCTGGATATTTATGATCCAATGGAGGAAAGAATGGAGAAGCTTGCAGAAATTGATGAAATAAGAAGAATGGCTTAGATGCAAAATGTGAAGTTACAGTCATAGATGAAATATCTTTTTGATAAAAATGCCAAGGAGAGAAAATTTGAAGAAAACGACCAAGTGTTAATGTGGAATGCTCATTGTCAGGAGAAGGGGAAGCATGGAAAGTTTGAAGCTTTATGGTTGGGCCCCTTTGTGATAACTGGTAAAGGTGGTGAGGATTCCTATTTCCTGGATAATATGTCTGGAGAGGAGCAGGATTTTCCTATACATGGGAAGTTCCTGAAGCATTTCTTTTCTTGAGGAGTAATAGAGGATTAAGGATTGAGAGTGCATGGACAATTCTTAGCAAACCTATTTAAACGTTCTTTTCCATGCACAATAGTGTAGGAATTTTGAAGGGTCTAGGTTTTCCAGTACATGGACATTCTCAGAAATTCCCTTTTTGGAAATATTTGTTTCCTTTCCATGTACAATAATGTAGGGTCACTTCCATTTTCTATCTCTTTCATTTTTTTTACTCCCTCTATCTTTCGTTGCCTTCATTTTTCACGTCTCTTCGTGTCCTGGTCTGCTCTCCCAATGATATTTTGGATTCTTGTAGTGATTTGCACAATCACTCATCTCCAACAAGAGCCACTGTTAGAACCCAAAATTTGCATTAAAATTCCAAGGTCTTTTACCCATTCAAACTTAATATTTCACTATGTTTTTATAAAAAATTCATTTCACCACCTTTCAAAAATTAAAATACCCTATAATCATTGCCATATTTTTTACTTTTTATAAGCCAACACATTTTACCACTATATCGCGGCCCCTTGCAAAGTGGCTCGTGGTATCACAGTGGCAGTTAATCATAGTCATGATAATTGTTACCGCTACATCGTAGACAGTCCTCAAACCGATCGTGGTGGTGCGATAAACAATCAACCAGATTAGTGAATAGAGACAAACGAAGATGGCAACTAGTAGATAGTTACCGTTACACCGCGTGCGGTCAAAACAAAGACCATGGTAGTATAGTGGGTGGTGAGGTAGCGGCGAGGATGATAGTTGATGGGTCATCGAGGTATGGCTATCAGCTTAAATAGAGACCGCGGTGGCACATGTAATAGTCAAGGTGGCAGCAAGTGTCGGTTATCGTGGTACCGCCAGGGGTTAAAAAAAAGACTATGGTAGAGCAGTGGAAGGGACATGGGCAGTGATAGTCAGACACTGTGTAGCCACGGGAAGCAAAATGATAGGCTACAGTGGACTGGTAGAAAGAGAAGGCCGTGGAGAATTCAAAACATTGCCACACCATGGGAAGACAGAACGTTGACTGTGGTAGAGCGGTAAGGATAAAATAAGCTTTGTGTCAACATATAAAGAGTGGGAAAAATATTACAGCAAAATCAAAAGCAGGACTATAGTTTAAAATATTTAATTTGCAGATAAGGAAACTTAATTAAATAATTTAATTTTTGTCAACAAATACAAATGGTTGTAACAAGAAAGTGAAGGATTGTGACCCTTGCAGTTTAATGTATAAATGTTCTAAAAAATTATTTAGAAGAGGAGAGATCGGAATAGAGAGATTTTTTTAGAAAATATAGAACTGGGAGTGTAAATAATGTACACACCTTTTTGAGACAGAAGAATGGAGAACATATTTTGGTGAAATTCTTTTTGAATTTAGTTGTTGTAATGTGATAATTTACGTTTCTTATCTGGTTGTCTCCAATTTGAAGTTCTTTAATCATTTAAATCAATGTATCAAGCATATTTTTGATTTATGAGAGTGTATTTTTTCACTTTGTGTGATTTAGTTAACTGGTGTCTGCAAGTCAGAATTAAATTCTTTTAATAAGTCACTGTGGCTTTAAAGATTTCTTTTGGATGAGTAAAGAAGATCTTGGTAAGAAAACATTCCATCACAAGCTATGCAAGTCATAAATTTAGTGAAGTTATATGCTAGTTATAGAGTTTCATAATTCTAGATTGCCCAACAATTTGAATTATGTCAGAGGGAAACATATGATTTTGACTCCATTGCCTATGTGGATTGAAGGCACTGATCTGGCACAACCTAGAAGATAAAATCATGAAAAATAACATTATTAAATTCTTTCTTTTATGTAGTAGGAGTAGTAGTTATGGTTTTATCTATTCACTTCCAATTGCCATTGTGAATAGATTGATTGAGTAGGAAATATATTTCATATCTACAACATACACATAGGTGCACCCACCTAGGTTTAACAAAGCCTAAAGAGAAGAAGGTTAAATTGTACTAATTGGCCTTGTACATTGGCAAAAAGCATTGTGAGAGCTTGGCAACCTCTCGTGGTTCAAACCCGCGTTTTTGAGAACCAACACTTTCCTTTGTCGGAGCCGGAATTGGGATGGGACTTAACTTTGAACTTTCACAAAGTTCACGGTACGGTTCCTGTTCCCGTTCCATCTCTACCTCTGTCGGGTTGGTTCCATCCCAACCTCCACTGGGTTTGGCTCCACCTCCACTTGTTTTCCTCTCCGTTCCTATTTTGGCTCCGCTTTCTCCTATTTTGGATTCGCCTCCGCCTGCTTTCCTCTCCATTCCTATTCCTGTTTTGGCTCTGCCTTCACCTGTTTTCCTCTCCGTTCTTGTTCCTATTTTGGCTCTGCTCCCACCTCTTTTTGGTTTCACCTCCACCTAGGTTTGTGCTTTGCTTTCTTGCGTTGGTTTAATTCTAATGGAATGACTTGGATTTTGATGACGTATTGAGCATTAATTATAGCTCTCTATTTGCAGGTTGGATCAAGTAGGTTGGTGCTGTCATGAATGAGGGGATGGAGTGTGTGTGTTTTGAGGATATGATGGTATTTGCAAGATTCACCTGGGTACACTTTTGGATGAGGGCAAGTTGGGCTCGCGTGAGTAGTTCCATTCTTCTGCTTCGGGCCAATGGGGCATTGATGGTAGGTAGACGTGACATGGAGGGCTTGACCTGGTTTGAATCGATCTAAGTCTTTCATTTTCCCAACTTGGATCTGATTGGCAGCTTGTGTTCACACTGGTGTTTCGTGCGTGTTGTTGTTCTTATGGTTGAAGCATTAATGGTAGGCATGGCTTGAGGGAATGTACCACAACTTTTGTCAGTCCCAGATTGAACTGAAGGGGCACTTGTTGCATTCATTGTTGAGCGGCGAGTTATTCTTGGCTATCAGGGCCGATTTGGTTGGTGGTCGACCCTCTTTGTAACCCTAGTTCTAGTTCACGTGGGCAAGATTTTTATAAAATGGGCATTCTGCCTCTTTTGTAGGGGTTGGGTTGGTTTTTTTGTTCTTTGGCCACCTGATGATAGTAGTTAGGATTTTTTTTACAGCTTTGAGCGAAGATACCTGTTTTAGTTGATATTTGATTTAGATACAATTTTTATACTGTCTTATATTGAAATGGAACTTCTTGGATGACATTAATGAACCATAATTGGTCTATATGTCAGTGAGTTTGTTGTGCATAAATGTTTCTTATTTGATGAGAATCAATAGAAGGAACCGGATTTCAAAGATTATTTCATTTAATTTTCTATGAATGGAATTGTTACATGTATGTTGATCTATTTTATTAGCAAGGAATGAAGAGTTTTGTTCTTTTTATATCTTGAAAGTATTGTGATGAGTGATTGTGATGGTTAAACTAAGCACTCTAAATGTATGCAATAGTATGGATTATTATGTAAATTGCATCATGTTATGGTTTTCTTGATCTGTTAAAAGAGCATTCATTATTGGAAACATATGTCTGGATGTTTAGAGAATTTTATTCATGTTTTATTGATTTATGCCCTAATCTATCTTTTTTTGTTTATTTAAACCCCCTTTCATCAAGTATAGATTGATGAATCCATGTTTTCTTACATTCCTTATCACCAACAAAGGCCCCTTGAATATTACAGCTATATGGACCAATTGAGTGACACCAGACAGTTGAGAATCAACTACTAGGACCTTGGGAGTTAGGCTACTATATCTTGTCTTTCTTTTTCAAAAGAAATAGAGTAGAAATATTATGTTTAATGTTGTTTGTGTCATTTTCACCATCAACAGATCTGGTGCTAGAAGGAGGGCCTAAAGGAACAAGCTAGCTCGTATTGGATCATTCTCACCGAAAAAATATGTGAGGATTCTCAGATCCTCTACTAACCATGAACCTTTAATTGAACATCAAACCCCAGTTAGACATAGACCCCAAGCTCATGGAATTTTCATCTCACCATTGTCAGCACCACTTACTCCACCTGGATTTCCACTGAATGCATCTTTACCATCCTAGTTCAACTAATCCCACCACCACCCATGACTTATTTTGTGAATAACCCCTCTCCACTAGGGACTATCCTTGCTAGAATACATGATCTACCAAAAAATCCAGAAAGGTTTTGCCCCAAGTACATGCATGGAGAATCAAGAAGTGCCAAGGAGCATATACAAGCATTCAAGGATGCCTGTACCTATGCTTAGGTGGCTCACTATTACGTCGTATGTAGGTTGTTTCCTTATTATTTGGGGGACATGGCATACAACTGGTATCTAAATTTTCCCCAGGGATCTATTCTAAGCCTGGAAGATTTAGCATATGCCTTTATTAATCAATTTTGGGTCTGTGTAGACCTAACCATCTTCTACCATCAATTCACTACCATAGGGAAGAAACCTCATGAACCATTTCCGTTATTCAACACCAGATTCCAAAGGATGCTCTACAGGTTACAAGACCCTTACTTAATAGCTGAAAATATTACCATTCTGGCATATTTGAGAGCTATTGATCCCTTGATTGGCTTATTTTTATAGAGAACCTATGCTCCCAATGAGATAGACTCCTTGTCAAAATTTTATCACCTAGCCATTAAATTGCAACAACAAACAAGTCTGCAATTGAGAAGTTTAGGAGGAGCCCTTCCCCCTATGGGTTATCAGATGCCTAATCCACCTTTGTTTAATATGGTCCCAGGGATGTCTTCCTCCCAATATGGACCTCTTTCTAAGATACAAGCCTCTCCTACCATTCCCTTTTT
Organism: Sequoiadendron giganteum; assembly: GCA_007115665.2. Lineage (NCBI taxonomy): Eukaryota > Viridiplantae > Streptophyta > Pinopsida > Cupressales > Cupressaceae > Sequoiadendron > Sequoiadendron giganteum. The sequence goes on along the minus strand of CM021103.1, from coordinate 50,526,681 downwards.
TTCTAGTGGCATTCAGGATTCTTCCCAGCAACCTCAAAACTACCAACAACAAGGGGGAGGGTCAACTCTTGTTCACTCTTCATCTATAGGAAAGACTATGTAAAATGAACACACTATTCAACTAACCAATGAGCTGAAAACTCTCAAAAAGACTCTATCACAAATGTCCAATGACATGGCATAACTTTGACTTAATCCCCACAAAACCAAAATCAGAATTACCAAAATTAGGGAGGTTATAACAACCAGGGTGGTTACTTTAATTAGAATACAAATCACAAAACCAATAGGAACTTCCAGAATAAAAAATCCTCTAACCAAAATCATAAAAATCAGAATAGAGGATACAATCAGAGGTCCAACAACAACAATAGGCAGTGGAAAACTAGACCCAACAATGGGGGAGTTCTCCATAATTATTATTCTGGTGAAGATAAACCACACATTGCTAATGTTGCAGATCTCAATTTCATGACCAATTGGTGTAGACTGCATGATACTGCAACACATTCTGAGGTTGATTGCACATAAATGGAAAAAATGGTGAAGATTGCGCAAGCTGATTCCCACCCTCCACAAGGAAAGTCCAATTAGGATGGTGGGTCAGTAAGTAGTGCTATGAATTATGAGACCATTGAGGAATAATATAAATTTCCCACGCAGGGAGATAACAAACCAAAAGAAGACATGTATGATGCCCAAGCCTTCTAGTCTAAGGGTGGTCACTTCCTGAGAAATCATAATAAGGGTCCATTCACTAGATCTACACCCCCAAACAACATGGTCCCATAGAATAAGAATGTAGATAATAACTCACCACCACCAAAGGGTCCTTTTGAATCTCATAACAAAGGTAATCCACCTTCTTTTCCTAAATATCAAGTTAGGAATGATTCGGAGTTTGATTTCATTGCATTACTATAGAGACAAAAGACATCATTGTAATTATTTGACATTATGAAGTGGTGCCCGACTCAATGGGAGGTTATGTTGAAAGCCCTGGAGGAGGTAGATCATTAAAAAGGAAAAGGTAAAGTGACTCCAGTGAAGGAGATAAATGCGACCATCTATGAAGGTAAGACCAGTACCCCACCTTTTCTTTTGAGTTTAAGGATCTTTGGAAATAATCTCCATAATTGCTTGTTGGACTCTGGAGCATCGGGTAATGTTATTCCCTTTTCAATTTGTAAGGAGTTCGGATTAAGTCCTGCCCAGACCAATAAGAAAGTGATTCAGTTGGACAAAACCAAGGTTAATGTGGTAGGAGAACTAAAAAATATGCAGTACAGGTTGGATCGGATCCAAAGATCCAAACTTACATGGACATCCAAGTGGTTGATATCCTAGAAACATATGGTATGATCCTCAGTCGAGAGCTAATGAAGAGTATTGGGGGGTACTTCTCTTTGGATTTATCTCACATGTGGCTGCCCTAGAAGGGGATATCAACACAAATTAGGATTGAGAGTGAAACTAGGCTCAAACACATGATTACTGAATATGATTATCCTAATGAAGTAGCATATTTTGCAACTGAAATAGGAGTTTACAAGTGGGAAGAGGTCATGACCTTCTCAGTCCTCAATCCTGATGATACAACACCCCTAGAGCAGAGTGACCCGATTATCTTGGTCAACCAACAAGTTCTAATAAGAAAATTGTAAAAATATAGGCTGGTATTAGGAGAAGAGACTGATTTGGGTAGTTTTTTGCTTCCTAATTGGTGTAGGATACATTATCACAACCATTATAAGTTGACATGCCAACCCTACCTAGATACCTTAAAACATATAGGCCAGCCTCAACTAATTTGTTAAGATCAACCTCAAATACCCACCAATAAATTTCCATTTGAAGCCAAGGATGCTACCATCCTCACCAGAACCAATCTTTCTCAAGAGGAAGAGCCCTCACAATTTGAGTAGACTCAGGTTTTATGCTCTGAGTTTGAAGAGGAGATTGAGGTGTCTCAGCCTTTCTCCAATAACCTTGCCCCGAGTACTCTACCAATGCCTTAGGCGTTGATAAAAATTGAATTGGATTAGAACTTAATCGAAGAAGTTGTTCATGAAGTGATTCTTGAACATGCTTTAAGTGTAGAAGAATTAGTGACTGAAGCCTGCCCCCAATCACCTTCAACTCTTGATGGCCAACAACAGTCCGAGCTGCCACCTATCCCAAGCAAGTCATCTCTTGTTATTAAAAAAGGGAAAGAGATCCTGTTTAAGGATCAATTATGGAGTCTTAAATTTGATGGCTTCAAGTCCAAAGTAGGATGTGGAGTAGGGATTGAACTAACCAACTTGAAAGGGAAGACTTACTTTGCATCTTATAGGTTGTAGTTTGGCTGCACAAACAATGTGGCTAAATATGAAGCACTCACTTATGGAATTATGTTTTCCCATCAAAATAAGGTCACTGCTCTCATTGTAATGGGGGATTTCGAGGTAATTGTAAAGCAGGTACACAACCAGTATACTTGTCATAATAAAAGATTGGCTGCATACAAAAATAGAATTTGGAACTTAAGTGAAGAATTTGATGCTTTGGCTAATCAAATTCTTAGATCAGGCTACTATTGGCCTAATGTATTTTAGGATGCACATCAACATGTCAGGACGTGTCATGTGTGCCAAATCTCTGCACCCAGGGAAAGAAATCCAACAATTCCTTCGCAACCAGTGTATGAGGTAAGACCATTTTCTCAATGGGCACTAGAATTTGTAGGTGTTATTAATCGAAACACTTCTACAGGTCATAAATTTATCCTAACTGCAACTAACTAATGCACACACCGGATTGAGGCTCAACCCTACAAAAAGAACACCACAGAGGTGGTTATCAAGTTTTTAACTGAGAACATCACCACCAGGTTTGGAGTACCATTCACCCTGGTATGTGATAATGGCCTTGCTTTTTCTTCAGCTGAATTTATTCAATGGGCTTATGAACATAAAATCATTTTGAAATATTCCTCTAATTACTACCCTTAGAGAAATGGAGTGGCTGAGTCCACTAATAAAAATCTATTGGAAGTAATAAGAAAATTTGCTAGAAAACAATCCTAGGGACTGACATACCCAGTTGAGATTTTCCCTATGGGTAGATCAAACTCGAATCAAAGTGGCCTTAGGAAATTCACCATTTAAATTATTCTACGACCAAGACTGAGTCTGTCCAATCCATTTGCAAATACTTGTCCTTAAGTTTATGCAGGAATTTTATGCAAAGGATGATAGGATTGAGATCAGATTAATCAATTTTATTAACATGGAGGAACACAGAGATGCTACTTTACAGAAATTCTCTAAGCATTAGGAAGTTGTCAAATGTTGGTTTGACAAAAGGGCCAAGGTAAAGGCCTTTAGGATATTAGATCTTGTGTTATTATGGGATAAAGCTAGGGAGAAGAAGGGAGATCACCAAAAATTTGATAGAATTTGGTTGGGTCCATATCAAGTGGCTGAGATACTAGGGGAGAATGCTTTTGGCTTGAATACCTTAACAAGAGAACTTGTTCCATTGCCAGTTAATGGCCAGTTTCTCAAGCATTACTTTGGTTCATGAAAGGTCTAATGTTTTGGATAAATGTATTATACTACATCATATGTAACGAGGTTTTGGTTTTCCTTTTTTTTCTTTGTTTTGTTTTGTTTTGTCTTGATTCATTGGGGTTCTTCATTTATGTCCATTCCAAGAATCAGGGGTTGTTATGCAAAGTATGCTATAGGCACCTGGAGAGAAATTGATTTAGGTATTTTCAAGGGGCTTTTGTTGAAGGATTTCATTCTAAACTCATGTCTTATGATCATTTTAATGTTGGTCTGAAAAGTTATTAAAGAAAAGGTACATTGTGAATGTCTCATGAATTATGATCAAAGCCTGTCACAAAATAGATAAACATCTGCCTAAGTAAATACCTATTTATTTCAGGGTGGCTGTATCTCTAGTTCAATTAAAAAATCTGATTCCAAGACTATCATGAAATCCATTGTAGTTCTCAACCCACATTTTAGATCAATTGCATTTGAGTATTGAGAAAGGTTCATAAAGAATTCCCAAAAGTAAAGCCTAAGTAAAAAAAAAAAGAGGAAGAAAGGAAAAAGGGCAAACTCGGTATCATGTGGGTGAATCAAGTATCTCTATCGGGGCTATGGATGCCTATTTGGCAGTAGAGAAATGCTTTGAGAGAACTAGAGGTATCTCCGGGAGGGCTATGGATGCCTGTCTGGCACTAGAGCAATGCCCAAGATTTCATTGCACGACAGTTGAAGGACTCAACCCATGTAGCTTGAATCTTAGGTATAGTTGTTCAGGAGTGGAGAAAGTGTCTATCAAGAAGGATGCACTATTTATGCACACACTCAGATTCAGAATGGTTCATGAGCACATACATCTAAGATTCTAGGTCAACCTTTTTCTACATATCTGATCATATTGAAGTTAGCATGCTTCATTAGCCAAGTAATTTTTGGGTGACTAAATTCCTTGATGTCTTGAAAATGGATAAACCATTTTCCCAAGTGAGTTGCCATTTTTTATGCCTTGGATAACCACCCCATATTTTTCCTTGGTCAAAATGGGTCCCCCGTTTCTTGTTTTCTTTCCTTGTTTAATTTTCAACAAACTTTGGAAGGTTTTCTTTCTTCCAACACTTTGTTTTCCTTTTTGCTCTGTCGGAACCGGAATCGAAATGAAACCGGGTTTAAAACTTGTTTTAGGGATTCCATTCCAGGTCTCGGTACCGTTTGTCTTTTTTTAGTCTCTTTGGTTTATCTTTGCTGGAGTTAGAGTCGGGATGGAACTAGACTATGAACTTTCACAGAGTTCGCGGTTCGATTTCCGACCGCGTTTCACCTCCACCTCTACCATTTTGTTTTTTTTGTTTGGGCTTAAGGTGGGTCCTAAGGGTTGGTTTCCTCCCTTAGGTTTACCTTTGTTTGCCTTGTTCCTTTCGTTCTACCGGGGGGTGGGGGGGGGAGACCGAGATGGAACCTAACTATGAACTTTAACAAAGTTCACTATTCGGTTCTAGTTCCCATTTCGGCTGCGCCTCCCGCGTTCTTATTTTTCCCGTTATTTGGTTTGTCTTGGGCCTTTGGGTTGGTTTTCTTCCCTCGGGTTTTTCTTGATTTGATTTTTCTTTCGTTTGTCGAGGGCAGAAACAGGATGAAATTTAACTTTGAACTTTGGCAAAGTTCACAGTTTGATTTTCGTTCCCATTCCGGCTTCGCTTCCCATGTCCTTGTTGTTTCGCTGTGTTTGGCCTACGGGTTGGTTTCTTTCCCTTGGGTCCGCTTTGGTTTTCCTTTCCTTCGTCAGAGCTGGAACTGGGATGGGACTTAACTCTGAACTTTTACAAAGTTCATAGTATGGTTTCCATTCATGTTTCATCTCTACCTCCACCAGGTTGGTTCCATCCCCGCCTGCGCTGGGTTTGGCTCCGCCTACGCTTGTTTTCCTCTCCGTTCCTATTCCTATTTTGGCTCCGCTTCCGCCTGTTTTGGCTCTGCCTCCACCTATTTTCTTCTTTGTTCTTGTTCTTATTTTGGCTTTGCTTATGCCTATTTTGGCTCAGCCTCCGCCTATTTTCCTCGTCGCTCCTATTACTGTTTTGGCTCCGCTTCTGCCTGTTTTGGATCTGCCTTTGCCTATCTTCCTCTTCGTTCCTATTCCTATTTTGGCTCTACTCCTGCCTATTTCTGGTTCTACCTCCACTAGGGTTTGTGCTTGGCTTTCTTGCCTTGGGTATTCTAATTGACTGACTTGGATTTTGATGATTTATTGAGCATTAATTATGGATCTTTGTCTACAAGTTGGATCAAGCAGGTTGGTGCTGCCATGAATGAGGGGATGGAGTGTGCGTGTTTCACGGATATGATGGGATTCACGGGATTCACTTGGGTACACTTTGTGACTAAGGGCAAGTTGGGCTCGCATGTGTAGTTCCATTCTTCTACTTCAGGCCGATGGGGCATTGATGGCAGGCATACGTGTCATGGAGGGCTTGACCTAGTTTGACACGATCTGAGTCATTCGTTTTCCCAGCTTAGATTTGATAGGCAACTTGTGTTTGCGTTGTTGTTCATGCAGGTGAAGCATTAATGGTGGGCATGGCTCGACGGAATGTACCATGACTTTTGTCAATCCCAGATTGATATGAAGGGGCACATTTTGCGTTCATTGCTGGGCGGCGGTTTATTGCTGGCTGTCTGGGTCGATTTGGTTGGTGGCCAACCTTCTTTGTAACCCTAGTTTTGGTTCACGTAGGTAATTTTTCTATAAAATGGGCATTCTGCCTCTTTTGTAGGGGCTGGGTTGTTTTTTGGTTCTTTGGCCACCTAATGATAGCAAATAGGGTTTGTTTTATAGCTTTGAGCGGAGATACTTGTTTTAGTTGATGTTTGATTTAGATATAGTTTTTATACAGTTTATGTTGAAATGGAACTTCTTTGATGAGGTTAATGAACCATAATCAGTTTGTATGTCAATGAGTTTGTTGTGCATAAATGTTTATTATTTGATGAGAATCAATAGAAGGAACTGGATTTCAAAGATTATTTCATTAAATTGTCTATGAATGGATTTATTTACATGTCTGTTGATCTATGTTATTAGCAACGAATTAAGATTTTTGTTCTTTTTATATCTTGAAAGTATTGTGATGAGTGATTGTGATGGTTAAACTAAGCACTCGAAATGTATGCAATAGTATGGATTGTTCTGTAAATTGCATCATGTTATGGTTTTCTTGATCTATTAAAAGAGAATTCATTGTTGGAAACATATGTTTGGATGTTTAGATAATTTTATTCATGTTTTACTAATTTATGCCCTGATCTATTTTTTCTATTTATTTAAACCCCCTTTCATTAAGTATAGATTGATGAATCCATTGTTTCTTGCATTCCTTATCACCAGCAAAGGCCCCTTGAATATTAAAGTTGCATGGACCAATTGAGTGACACCAGATAGTTGAGAACTAACAACCAGGACCTTGGGAGTTAGGCTACTATATGTTGTCTTTCTTTTTCAAGAGAAATAGAGTAGAAATATTTTGTTTAACATTGTTTATGTCATTTTCACCATTAAAAGGTTCTTCGTCTAATGTCTCTAAAGTTATGGAAGAAATTGCAAACTTAAAAACAAACATTCTTCTTCATCTCAGTTCTCATCCTGATAAAAGAATAGTAGAACCTTGGTCATCTACTGTCCTAAATGTAGGGATAAGCATCCATTGAGAGAATTTCCTTTGAATCAAGTAGATCTATGTAACATATGTGAGAGGAAACACCCTATTGGTAAATGTAGTCTCCTACCAGAAATTAGGAGCTATTTGAAGAAACTAGCACCAGTAGAAGAGGAACTAAATTTTGTGGGACAAAGGCAATTTAACTCTTCCTTTGGACAACCTAGAAATAATTATAACTGGGGTTCAAATCAGTGGAATAACCAATGGAATTCTCCTAGCCAATGGAACCCCCAATCTTAGTGGAACCCTCAACAAATGCAAAATCCACTTCCATCCATGAGAAAACCTTGGGTACCAGCATGGGGACACACTGAATATCCACAATGGAAGCAGCCTCAGTGGCATCCAAATCAATCTCAATGGTAGCAAAATCATACCCAATGGCAACCTAACTAGTGGAAACATAATCAAGGAAATAACCAATGGAAGAATCAGGGGCCAAGGAGACCTTGAAATCATAATCAACTAACTAGACAAAACCAACCTTCAATCTCTGAACCAATCAATCAGCCTCAGATACCTACTCAGCTAGTTCCTAATCCTAAAAATGTTAAGCCTCAACAGCCTGCCTATAATGCTGATCCTAACACAGTTAATCTGAATAACATTGAAATTGGGGATGTTCATTTAAGGAATAGAGTTGTACAATCTAAACATGATGAAATTAAGAAAGATCAACTATAAAAATTAGCGAAGGAGATAGAAAAATAAATTAAGGAAGATCATACTAAACACGCACCATTTCCTTCATGATTTCATCAGGAACCACTAGTTGAACAACTTGATACAAATTATGATATGATTGATCCTCAGATTATTGATGAGCTTAAGAAAATAAAAATTGAAATTCCCCTATTAAAGGAAATTCATGATATTCCAGAGATCAACCAGGTATTTAAATCTTTGTGTGTTAAGACACGAGGAAGGAAAAATAAATTCCCCCCTACAATTCAAGTTGGAGGGAAGTTGTCTGATGTCCTATCAGGGAAGTTAATTCCACATAAGTATGGTGATCTAGGAAGTCTAGTGGTTACCCTTAGCATTAATGGTATTAAAATCCATAATGTTCTTATTGATTTGGGAGCTGCCATTAATGTTATTTCTACTAAAATAGCTGAGAAGATAGGGATTATGAATGTTAAACCAACAACTACAGCTCAACAATTAGCTGATCAATCAATTGTAAAACTTGAAGGAATTCTTGAAGATGTCATTATCACTATTGACTCTTGGGATTATTCTATTGATCTCCTTGTTTTACAAACTAAATAGAGGAAGAGAGGTTATCCTATTATTTTAGGGAGACCTTGGTTAGCAACAACTATTGGACTCATTGATTGTAGGTCTTGTAGTATGAACATTTCCAATGGGATGAAACAAAAAGAAGTTACTATGTATCCACTAGCTAAACCATTTTTAACATCTGATAATCAAATATGGATTGATGATCCTGAATCTGAAGATGAGGAAATAAGGGGCCTTGCAATGATGACTTTGACAGAACATGCTGAGGAATATCAAGATTTTGTAAACATAAAAGAAGAAGATCTGGGAGAATGTAGTAATTCCAAAACTCCATCATGTTGTCATTTTGCTAAAATCACAAAACTTGAGGAGAATCAGGCACTTCATCAACTTCTACCACATCCTTTTCCTTTGAACACTTTAATTGGTGACCCCTCGAATATTTAAAGAAAGACAAAACAAATCCTAGTTCAAGCTAATAAAACTCTACTTATCAATAGTTCTCTAACAATGAAAAAAGAGGAAGGATTAAAAGGAATTTTGGAAAAAAATATAGGATCCTTCGCTTGGGATTATAAGGATATGAGATGAATCTATCTAGACATATGTACACACCATATCTATACTGAGGATTTCAAACCTATAAGACAACCTTAGAGAAGAATCAACCCTGCTCTAAGAGACTTTGTGAAATTAGAGATAGAAAAATCACTGCAGGTAGGATTCAATTATCCTATTTCAGACAGCAAATGGGTTTCTCCATTAGTCATTGTACTTAAGAAAAATGGGAAATGGAGGGTGTGTATAGATTACCGAGAACTAAATAAGGATACAAAGAGATATTATTTTCCATTACCTTTCATAGATAAGGTATTGGATAATTTATGTGGAAGTAGTTATTTTTCCTTTCTTGATGGGTTTAGTTGCTACAACGAGATTCAGGTAGCTTTGGAGGATCAAGATAAAATGACATTTACATGTCCATGGAGTAAATTTTCTTATAGGGCTCTACCTTTTGGATTATGTAATGCTCCTGCTACCTTTCAATGAGTTGTTCTTGCTATTTTTGTTGACCTAACAACAACATGTGTAGAAGTTTATAAGGATTATTTCACGGTCCATGGGAAAACCTAAAAGGAGTCTTTGGAAAGTTTGAACAAAGTTCTAAATATATGTAAAGAACATAGAATGTCACTAAATCATGAGAAGAGTTTTCTAATGATGACATAAGGAATTGTCTTGGGTCATCATGTGTCAAAAGAGGGAATTAAAGTTGACCCAAAGAAAATTGAAATGATTTTGTAAATACCTATGTGTCAGAGTCAAACAGATGTAAGGAGTTTTTTTGGGATACTCTGGTTATTACAAAAGATTTATAGAGGGATTAAGTAAAATTGTGGGTTCACTCTTTACTTTGTTGAAAAAAGAGTATGAATTTTTGTGACTTCATCTTGCCAAGAGTCATTTGAGCAAATCAAACATGCTATAACAACTTCACCCATCATTGCTGGTCCAGTTTGGGGTGAACCGTTTCATATCAATATAGATGCCTCTAACTTTGCAATTGGAGCAGTTCTGGGACAAAAGGATGAATTTGGAGCAATACATGCTATTTATTATATAAGAAAAAACCTAACTCCAACATAATTTAAGTACACTACTATTGAGAAGGAATTCTTAACGGTTGTGTTTTCTATAAAAAAATTATGACATTATATCACTGGATATAAAACTTTTGTGCATACTGACCATGAAACTATTCATTATTTGATGAATAAAGTTGTTGTGGGAGGACCTATAATTAGATGGTTGTTATTAGTACATGAATTTGATATAACCATCATTGATAAGCTAGGTAGAGATAATGTTGTAGCTGATTTTTTTTCAAGAATGGTTTTGCAGGGTAATATTGAGCCTGTGGAAGATGCGTTTCCCGATGAACATCTATTTGCAATATCTATTCAGTCACCATGGTTTTCTGATATTGCAAATTACTTAGTAACTGGGAAATGTCCTTATTTTTCAGCAAAAAAAAAAAAAAGGTTGATTAGAGAGAACTCTCATTTTGAATGGATTAATGGTTGTTTGTTTGAAATGTGCCCAAATCATGTAATACGGAGATGTGTGCAGGAAACTAAATTATATGATATATTGAAAGCATGTCATGATGAACCAGGAGCAATACATTACTCCACACAGGTGTCACTTGAGCCATTTGAAAAGTGGGGTATTGATTTCGTTGGCCCAATTGATCCACCATCCAAGGGAAATCATTAAATATTTGTATGTACTTATTATGTTACAAAACAGGCATAAGTCAAAGTATTGCTAGTTGCTAAGGAGGAGAAAGTTGTAGACTTCACATACAAGAATATTCTACAAAGATATAGAGCACCTAAAGAGCTTGTGTCAGATCAAGGGCCACAATTCAAGTTTGCGATGCTTTAGGCATTTCTAGGAAGATATCAAGTTCAACACATGAACTCATCACCCTATCATCCTCAAGAAAATGGACAGGTAGAGGTGACCAATAAAGAACTAGAAAATATTCTCACAAAAATAGTCTCATCTAGGAAAAATGATTGGTCTGATAGGTTAATCAAAGTTGTATGGACATACAATACAACATGGAAGACAACTACTGGATTTTCACCATATGAGCTGGTTTATGGAAAAAAATCCTATCTTTCCTATTGAGTTTGAGTTAGAAACACTTAGAACAAATGTGAATGTAGGGATAGATCTTATTGAAGCACAAAATAATAGAATAATGTAGCTAAACAAGTTGGATGAGATGAGAATTGAAGCTTTACATCGAATTGAAATCATTAAGGGCTAGAGGAAATAGTGGCATGATAGAAATATCCATAGTAAGCAATTTACTATAGGCGATTGGGCTCTATTGTTTGATTCAAGGTTTCAAGAATTTAAGGGAAAGTTAAATAAAATATGGCTTCATCCATATGAAATTGCACAAGTATTTGACAATGGAGCTATTCAGTTAATACCTATAGATGGAGAGAGAAAAACAATGTTGGTAAATGGGCATAGACACAAGCTTTATCACAAACCAATATCGAAAGAAGAGTTTATCACAAAGCTTTAGGCAGATAAAGGGTTGAATGATTTTTTTTGAATTAATGATGTAACACATGGAAATAAGTGGCCTCCCACAAGGGTAGAGCTCAGCGTGTCATGCATTAATTAAATGCTTATTTTGTTGAAGATCGAATCCTGTGCAAATTGTATAGCTTAAGCGGGCACACATTACCATTATTCGCCATCAATTGAATTTGTTATCATTGATAGGTAAGAATTTATATTGCCAAGAATTTTTTGAAGTCTGAAGTACATTAATTATAGTTTGTAAAGTTGCTTAAAGCTTTAAATTATGATTGTTTGACAGGCCAAATATAATTTATTTTAAAATGTATAAACATACACATCATTACTTAAATAAGTAATAAATATGATAAGATGGTTTTTAAGGCAAAATTATGGGCAATAAGGTGATATGTACGTGAAACACTATTGTCAGTACCTTGATGAGACAAAATAGGCATGCAAAGGATAGTCAATTAATATTGCATTCATTGATTGTGCCTCATCATTCATTTGAAAGGGATTAACGCCACCATTTCAAAACATAAGGACATAGCCATTTTTAGAAATTAGTTGTTGATACTATTGATGAATTCTTGTGGTTGTGGAAATTTTAGAGTTTCTTGAAAATTTTAGGGTCTTGTAGAAGTTTAGAATCTTGTTGAAATGGGGTACAAAAGGATGGAAGAGCCAAAGAGAATAACCTTAGATGTTGAATCTAGAAGGCATTTACAACAAGCTGGATGGTTAGATTTATTGCTTAAATATGAAGGGTATGAGTGGGATATTGTGTTGGAGTTCATCAGAAACTTCCACATCAATTTCATTGTCATCAGAGGAGAGCCCATTGAGGTATCTGTCGCTGTGATCAGTGATTTATCTAGGATACCTGTGGAAGGTGACATTATTCAACCTAGGCTTTCCAATTTACAAGAATTGCTTGAAATTTTTCATGTGCCACCTGAGCCTTTTCCAGTATTTCACATTCATAAAGGAAAGAATAAGGGTATTGAGCATGGAAGTTTGCAAGAACACTGGTCATCCATTGCACTCTGCATTATGAAGTTCTTCACCTACGAAGGTCAGTTTACAACTGTCCTGGGGCCACCACTAAAATTGTTGAATCATGTGAGACATAGTGCAACTAAACTTGAATTAAGGTTTAATTTACTTGCTTTTCTCTTTTCTCGAATTATAGAAATGGTCGTTAAATGTAAGGAAAAAGAAAATAGAGTAACTCATCATGGTATAATGCATTTAATAGTTAAGCACCATTTCATGCAAAAACCTAATTGGGAAGAGGAATGGAGGAAATTTCTGCTAAATATTGATAGGGAAGAAAAACCTAGACTTTCTGAGGGCAAATCATTTAAAATTGAGAAAGATGAGGTTTTAACAAAAAACCTAGTGAAACCCATTGGGAGGCCTAAAAAGAAAAAAACCAGAGAGTTCTACTTCGGCAAAGAAAAGAAAAACTAAGGTTTTGATAGAAAACCTATTTAAACCAATAGGGAAAACTAGGAAGCAAAAATAAAAAAGCTATGTTTCAATTAAGAATAAAAAATAGAGGAAAAGAGAACCTTAGAGGGTTTTGATGCTAAGAGTAAAAGTTCTCAAAAGAAAAAATAGAGGAAAAGAAAACCCCAGAGAATTTTGATACTAAGAGAAAAATTTCTAAAAAGAAGGAGAAGATTGTAAAAATTGAGAGACCTAAAAGGAAAACCAGGTTAGAAACACAGAGAATGGAACAAGAAAAATTAGAAACTGAGGAAAATCCTTCCACCATCAATCTTGATGAGTTTGAAGGAGAGGAAATTGAAAAGGATGAGTCTGAGAAAAATGAACATGAAAAAGAGCCTGAAGAGGATGTATTGAAAGAAAAAGAGCCTGAAGAAGAAGGATTAGAAAAAGGAGGGTCACAACCTCCAATGCAGAGTCTAGAACGTACGCCTCTGGAGAGCCTTTGTCAACTCATAACTCCCCTTTTTAGGATGAGCATCTGTTAGCTCATAATTCCCCTTTTTAGGATGAGCATTTTTCAGCTCATGATTCCCCTTCTCAAAGTGTTCATGTGTCAAATATGGAAACCGAATATGAGGTTGAAATTCCAAATGTAGAAATATTTCAAGAAACTGAACGACCAAATGTAGAAATTCAAAGAGAAGAAATAGTTCAACATAATGAAGAGGTATTGATACATGGGGAAGGGAAGCATCCAGTAGAAGAGGAAGAAACATTTTTTGATAGTGAAAATTTAGAGGAAAAAGAGGAAGAAAAAATTCAAACTGCTCTTAGAATATCTACATTAGAAAAAAGAATTAGAAGAGTTTAAAATGGAGAATTTGTTATTAGAGGAGAAAATAAGGCAAAGAGATGAGGAGACATCAAAATTTAAAACAAAAACAAATAAGTTGAAAGAACACTTTGAAAATCAAGTCAGTCAGTTGTTTTCACAGTTAAAGGAAAGAGGAAAATCTGACCCAAATGACCATTCAGAATGAACAAAAAAGATAAAGAAATCCAAAGGTTGAAAGTAAAATTGGAAACAAGGACTAATGCAGAGGAGAAGGTACAACCACAACTACTTAACAAGTTACCTCTTCCACCACCTGAGGAAGAGCATAAAGAGCAAACAACAAGACCTAGATACCTTTCCTTAACAGCTATGAAGTACAAACAACTTAATAAAGAACTCCAAGAAATTTTGATAAGGTCACAAAGTTAATAGGAGAAGCCGAGGAAAGGGTAATCAAGACTGTAGATATTGCATTTTCCTTAGTTTGCACTATGAAACCTTCTGGAGAGTATGGGATGTTTCTTAGAGAGCTATTCTTGAAATGGAAGTTGAATCAGATTGTGCTAAAGGGACCTACTGACTTCTAGATAGACTATGATTTCATGTATTTCTATTTTAATAGTTGCTTAGACATTCAAAATCAAATGTGTGAATTATTTCAAAATGGATTGCTCATGGGTACCAATGATGTTTCACTACTTTATGTTTTTATTGGTGAACTTCAAATTAAATCCTTTGTTTCCTTGTTGAAAAATCATGTTGAATGGTCAACAAGAATGGAGGAATACAAAAGGATACAACATACATATGGGTTGCCAATGAGAAATGAGTATCCAAAATCAATCAATTACATTAATAAATTCAGGTCCATTTCAAGGTTGAATGATATTACTTCTCTTTATGTCAGTAATCTGTTAAAAAGCATTGCAACTTTTTAGGATATTGAGGGAACTCTTCCTCCTATAGCTATGCAGGCATGTGAAGAAAGATTAAAATCACTTCTAGATCCCATAAAGAGGAGAGAACCAATATCACCAAATAATATCAGATGGAGCTTGACATGTGTAAGGCATGTAATCAATATAATTCAGGAGCAACAAGAATTCTAGATTGGTATGAGATTCAAAATTCCTATCATTATCATGCCTGCACCTAAAATTAATGCACCTTCATAGATCCCAATAAAAGTCCTCAGAGCATGGTATGAAAATCTGGAAAAGAACAATAGATTTGTTGTATCTACAAGAATTGTAATGGGATATAGAGGAGGATTTTTTGACTGTGCTCTTTGGATTGAATCACTAAATAGGGGAATTCATGTTCCACCTAGATAAACCATGAGGGCATGGTTAAGTGCAAGAGGAGAATGATGAGGCCTAGTAAAAACCTCATAATAATTAAGTTTTTACCTTTTTAATAGTTTACAATTTGGCTTTAAAACTCATAATATTTCCCTTTATGTATGCATTTACAAACTTAATGATGTATTAAGACTTAGATTATGAATGATCAATATTAATGCTTATTTATGCTAAATGTATGATTAATATGGTGATTAATCCATGAATTCTTTATGATATGGGAACCTTTATTATGCAACTAGAGTTGATATTTATTTCTCGGCTCAATGATAACTATTTTTGTTTTGAAAGTGATGAATGGCTGACTGTTTGTGACTCATCTTCAAATGAGTTATTATCCGCTGATCTCCTTTTTGACTTATCATGTTGAATGAAGACTTTGCCAACTAAAACCCAAGTTCCAACCAAGAATGATTAGTTCAAAAATATGGGAATCAATGCAATTGAAGGCTATTACGAGGATCTTTGCCAAATATGTTCCTTTGCGCCAAGATATCTTTTTAGACTAGGATTAGATTAAGTTTCCCGCTTATCTTCTATTTTTGAAATAAAAATGGATATTTATATCCAGTCCCAACATAGTTGGATGTTAGATCGTATCAATTTTTTGATCTTTCTCATGTAATTTTCCTTTTGTTTTGAAGTTAGAATCATTTTATGTATTTTGTCCCTATCTAGGCACATTCTCTTAAAATAAGAAGGAAGTTGATCTCAAATCTATGTTAAGATTCTTTTAGCACACTTTCTGAATGAGGTGATCCTGTTAGTTTTTAAGATTCATTTATCACTGCTATGTTTCATTTCCTGCATTAGTCCAAGTTCAAATCATTTCATTTGTTGTGAATCAAAACATATTCTAGATCAAAGTTACATTCTATTACTGTTTTTATATTGTTTTATTAAAATTGCTTCTGTAGTTTATATTCTTATTTTAAAAATCGTTTGAATATCTGAAATAGTCTAAATCATCATCTTAAATGGATTATATACACAGTGGAACAAGTACTTGTCGATTTAGTGAGTGAAGAATGGAATAGTTTTTTTTTTAAAAGCAACTCATTAAGTTTAAATAGATTTCAAAATTCAGCAGATTAGACTAAGTTAATCTTCCATTCTCTCACAATCTAAATTGTCTTGGAACGAAAAATCTCTGTTTAAAACTCCATTTTGAAGGTTATTTAGAATAGACCAGGAATGGAAGGTTCGTACTGAAACACTCTCGAAAAAGTAACAATAGCTCTGAAACACTCCTAATCGAGCCAAAACCACCAAACCCCTCCCAAAAATCAATCCATCTCTTACCTCAAATAGCTTTAGACACCCCTAGGTTGACATTATTAAATTAAATGAGTAGGAATTGTGACAACTACAAATTCCTACCATCATCCTGATCGATATCATGCACTCAAAACAAATTTACTAACATCATTTCACTTAATTGATTAAATTAGTCTAGCTATTTAATTAATTATATCATTTTTGTCTATTAATCTAATTAATTTAATCAAGTTAATTCATCCTCTTTCACGCTAACATTTCATCTCATTAAATTAAATAAATCAGCATATTTAATTTAATTCCCTAAATCTTCTAATTTAATTAAATAAACCTAAGTTATTGAATTAAATGTCATTTCATCTCTCTCCCATTCATTAAATGATTTAATTTAATGAAAATCACTTTATTCCTCCAAATCCCCTAATTGTGTGATTAAACCTTGTTTAATTAACAATTAAACTAATTTTCCTCCAAAAGGGGAATATTCCTAGGGAATACTCCTTATCCCCCTTTTTGTACAATTAAAACTTTCTTTTAATTTGGAAAATATCTTTATCCTCATCCATGAGAATATCCCAAAAGGAATATTCTCTTTCCTCCAATCATTTAAGAAAGGGATATTCTCACTTGGCTTCAATTGCAAGCTATCTTTTAACCTCTTGAACAAGTCATCTTCTGACCTGTGTGTGTAGGTCAAAAGTTTGTTTGATTGAACCAAATGTGAGCCCTTGATTAATCTTCATCTTGAGATCTCATTCGTTGGTAAGAATCCATGATCCATGCCTCTTCATCCTTTCATCCTTGACCATTGATTAATCTTTTTGATCTCAACCCTCCATTTCTTATTTTCTATCCTATAAATATAACCCTATTTGGAGACAAATGGATCCATCTTTGAATTGAAAACTTATACTGTTGAATCCACTTGCGTTCACACTCTCAATTTACTCACTTTTTGCATATTTTAGTTCATTTTTAGTTGCATAATAGCTTTAAGCTTCCATTAATGGTTTCCATGCATCCATCTTATCTTGTTTATAAAGTAGGGTTTGAATCTTTTAGCTTAGAATTAGGTTAGATTAGATTAGAAATTGAATATTTAGATCAATTTTAAAGCATAAAATCATGTTGAATTAGCTTGCATCATTCTCATTTTAGCTGAAATCATGTTCTCATCCATTTATCACAACAGTTTCATCGATTCTCTTCATTAAAATCGATTGGAACAGGCTCACAAATCACGAGATTGGGAAAGGGTCATTGTTCCACATCAACATGACACCAATCTCACAATGGGATAAGTTTTTAGATGGATTAGAGTAGACATTTAAATGCTTCCATAGTTTAGAATGCTTTGCTTTGATAAATGTTTAGTTTAACTTTCATTTGAATGATCTTGTTGAGATTCAAGTATTAGTGGCATGAATTTTCTTTGATTCTTCATGGATCAAGCATAATCGGCCCATGATAATATTCTCGATCACATTATGATGCTAGAAGGAGGGTAAACAGTTAACTTAATAATTTTTTAGCTCAAATTCTGTTTGTTTGCTATTTTGCAGGTTATAGTGACGCCCCAACTACAAACAATGATGCTTTTTGAAGAGCGTCACAATATAGAGACAACTACACAATTTGAAACATCGATGTGAAATTAATGCACCAACACTGATTTAAATATAGTGACATCGATTTAATCTAGAAGTATAGAAAATCTCAAATGGTGACACCCGTCTTCACTAGAGTCAAGTTGAAAAATTTCAAATCATGAAGCTACTATTAGCAGCAACATCAAATCAAATCTTGATGCTATCGTGCTCACTATTTTTGCTGTAGAGTGACACTTGTTTTCACCAAAGTGATGCCCATACTTCATGTTGTGACGCTATCGTGTTCAGTGACACCCAACCAGGGTAAGAAATTGCATGTTTATTTTTTTCAACACGTGCTTTAATTTCTTTGATTTATCTGATTATAATGGACGTCTAACTGTGTTTTGGTTGTTAGACTAATAGGGTTATATAGGTTGAAAGACATGGAGCTAAAATGAAGAAGGCCTCTTCTATCTTGAATTCTATAATTGTAACAAGCATTTAACGCTTTGGAGCAATTATAACCCAATGTTCATGCTTTCTTCTTTAGGATAACTAATTTTCCATTGGCATTAAAACTTACAATCGTAGGACCAACTAGATTTCAATTGGGCTTAAAACTCATTTTCAAATTTGGGAAAAATCTAACCCTCGTCATTGTTTTTTTTTTCGGTTTAAAATGAACGCACAAAGTGGAATAAAATTGAAAATTCACATCATCATTTTATCTTGGGATTAAAATTGAACAAGCCAACTTCATATTTCTTTTGGTGTTTAAAACGAACTCATCACTTCTTTGAAGGGTTAAAATTTACAACTGTTTTCTATATTTTGTGATTTACAACATTGTTAGTGAATGCATATGCAATTCTCTCACACCATTTGGCAACCTTGAGAAACAAAAAAATTCTTTAACACTTTGGAAAATCACCTACATCTTTCATTTGGATTGAAACTGAACCCCCTTTGCAAGTGTGAGAAAAAGACGTGGCATGTGTTCTCTCTTTGTTCATGTAAGCAAAGATGACCGAACTACAGACATACTTTCTGCAATTGTTCATCTTAAGAGGGCCTACTTCCCCTCTTGAAAAGGAGGGAACAACCCAAGCGGTAACGAACTAAAGCCAAGTTCTTCCAAACAACGATATAAATGTGGTTGTAATGAAAATTGTGACCAATGGGATGCGATACATGATAGATCTCCCCCAATATATTTATCATGCATAAAGCCCTTGTTCTAAGGGTTGGGAGACCTCTTGAGGGAGTTTATCATTGCACCCCCTAAAATAGAAGCCCTTATTATGAACCTATGTTCTAGAATCAAAAAATCCTTAATACATGTTGGTGCAAGAATGATCATTCTGAAGCCATCCCACATTCTTACTATTCAATTGTAGAAACAAAAAGATTCTTTTGATCTTCGGATTTTAAGGATTTTGAGATTTAGTGGTCTTGAGAAGTGTGTGTCGTGGAGGGGAGCCAGTGTCACCAAATCTCTAAATGTTTGCATTATTTAGTGTTTGGAGAAATCCAAGTGGGAATTAAACAAGAATAGCCATTTGAAACCTAGGATTGTAAGTGATTGTGAGTCAGTTTGATACATTGCTTGGTTCCAAAATGTTTCAAAAACAAACATTCACTATCTTCAAATTTTCAAGTTTTCAAAAACTTTGGGTTAAATAGGGATCTCTCTTGATTTAGCCTTGATATTATTTCTTGTCCTAAGGGTTTCTATGCTTAGCGATTTCTAAATATCTTGTCCTAATCTTAATCCATATTTCCCAAAGATGACATAGGAAATTATGACTCTAATCTCATTATTTTCACAAAATGGACATTGTGAAAGTTAACATGTTTGTGACATAAAACACTTAGTTTGAAAACATAATCAGGACGAGTGTTTGTAAAATCAATTCACCTAAGCAAGATAAACTTGACACAATTGAACCCCACAAGACTATTTGGAGACCGATCACTCCCGTTCTACAACTCGACCTTACTGGTGCTATCATTCAACCAAACTTTGAATATGTTGAGGGAGAACAAACAAATATTATTAGTAGTTTGAGAACCTTCACTTTTGAAACCAAAGAAACATCTAATCGGTGGAGAATTGGTGCAACTATCTTGGATAAAGAAGAATAAAGAGTGGATATTTTGGCTAGAAGGCCCATATTACCACCTCCCGCATGGAAATAAATATCTTCTTCTTCTTTAATGATCTCACATAGAATAAAGATACCTAGAACAAGATCTACAGGTCATCACTTTAAGTTCAAACATATTAAACCAAAATATTTCAAGAAACATCTTCTAGCACTTCACAAGAATAGAGATAGGTTGGTAGAAAATTTTTATAGACACACATCAAGGTATAGTCCAAAATTATATGAATTCTTTTGGAGTCAAAACCATGGTATTTTCATGATAATGAGCTTCTCTGAATGATCCATCACACAATCAAAGTTCATGGAGTAAAACTTGCATCCCGTCATCACTCACATAGATATAATAATTTAAAGTTTGGCAGGAAGTGGGCTATAATAATTTACCGCAATTGTCACCATTTGTTAAGAAACTACTATGCTCGAGCTATGAGGAGGAGAATAGGTTTAAACATCCCCATTTACCCTCTCATCTAAGTCAGCAATGGGTCTTTAGGATTTAAACATTATAGAAGTCTAGCATCATTCTCACTACCTCGGTCTTGGGAACTAAAGGTTCATTCTAAGTAAACATTGGGTCAAACATTTCATCCACCCCTTCATCAAAATTTCATCCCTCACCTCATCTATCTTTGCAAATATTTTGAACATACCAAAACTCCTTTGACTTAAACATCAATCAAACCAACCTCTAACTTGGCTATGCTATATGTGAAATGTATCCTTTTCCATGCACCTAGCTAAGTTAGTTATCATCCTTGAGCTAGTTTATCTTGAAGGTCATGAGTCTACCCTGAAGATTCTTGAGTTCATCAACATCCTTTATCCTAACATCAAAACATCAAACTCAAGTCAAAAGCTTTTTCCCAAAATGATTGCAAGATCACTTTCCATATCACCCATATTTTCATCCCCCACTCTCATCATTGCTCCAAAAAGACTTAGAACATCCCTTTTGCCTAGATTTGATTCAACTAGAGAGTTCAAAAATTATAATTCTCAATACAACTCTCCTATCAGTGACCCAAAATTTATGGTAAAAATAAGATCACAATACAAGAGAATCATGGAGAAAATTAAAGTCACATTTACCTCAAGTGATCTAAATCCTATAGAATTTTATCCAAGAAGCCAAGTCACGCCATCACAACAACCATCATCTTTGACAGGACCATATGAGATAGAAGACAAAAATAATCCCTTTGAGCTCACTAAGGAGGAAATCATGGAACATAAAGCCTTTGAAAAAATATCTCCTATTTCCCCATCATTCATGGCACAAAATTTGGCACAAGGCTTCACCACTCTACCATCAGGGATAAATAGAACATCTACTCCTAGTCTGGCAACTAGCCTTGCCAAATACTTTGGTCTAACTCTTCCATTTGAAAGTAGTTGACCTGTGGGTATCCTTGATACCAATCCTCCGCCTCCAACAACCACTTAGACACCTACCTTTGGTACTCCTCCCATCCCCAAAAATTTGAAACAACTACATAAACCTCTCGCCCTTCATTATTCCACAACCACCTCCACCTATCGAGGACACCCATCTTCATCCACATTCATGAGTAGCACAAGTGTTCCCACCATCACGCAAAGTAGTATGGACCAAGTATCTCAGGATAATACTCAAGGGCATGCCAAATCTATATCATAAGGTCAACCCTCAATGAAAATGTGGACATCTTTACCCAATTCTCCCACAGGCTCATCCATACCCTTAGTGTCACAACACATATCCAACCAATCTATCATCAATCCAAATTAAACCAGCACCTTGGTTGTGAACCCTATCAACCAAGGAAGTACCTTGACCACATCCCAAGCACAAAGAAATCCCCCAAGCATCGGTCAAGGGAGTCCTTTCAATCAATGGACTCAAGGTCCTAGTGTGTCAATACCATTGCAAAATCTAATGACATCTACATCTTTCCCTATAGTCCCCTTCACTATGCAGAATCAAATTGGATCTCAAACTTACATTCCTCCATCTCAATCCACCATTTTACAAGGAATGCTAAACCGAGTAAACTACCAACCTCTCATCACCAAATCAAAACCCATCCAAAAAATCAATACCCAGAATTCATCATAGATGTCCCAATAACCAACTAGTCCTATATTGCAAAATCATACCTTAGCCTTACAACAAGCACAACAAACTTATCAGCAATCCATCCAACAACAACAACAACAACAACAGGAAGCCTTAGCTGCATAGCAACAACAACAACAACAAGTATCCTTATCTACACAACAACAAGAAGAAGAAGCCTATCAAGCATCCTTAACAACGCAACAAAAACAACAAGCCTATCAAGCATCATTAGTAGCATGGAAACAAAATTAGGCCCAACAACAAGCCATCACATCACAACAACAACATCAGGCCCAACAACAAGCCATCACAACACAAAAACAACATTAGTCCCAACATCAAGCCATCATGGTGCAACAAAAACATCAGGCCCAACAACAAGCCATCATGACACAACAACAACAACATGCCCAACAACAAGCCCTTGTGGTGCAACAACAATAAGCAGCCTTACTATCTCAATAGTATACCCAACATCAACAACAATAAACAACAACAAAGTTCCTAGTATAACTCTCAACAATACATCATCAATACAAACGTGTTAGGAACATACACATCAAAACCTCAATCACCTTCACAGAATATCACACCACCATACACCCCATACAACACACCATCATATAAAAATCCCATATACAACTCATCCATCATCCCATCATATGTTCCTCCACAAACCCACAAGACGATCTAGCTTCGTAAATCAATGCACTATGCCAAAAAATGCAGAACCTTCGAATGGGCAAGAGAAAGAAGCCGCATACATAGAATCTATGTACTTATCCATTTGACCAAAACTTCACAATGGTGCCATTCCCTCCTGGATTTGAAATCCCCAATTTTGATAAATACAAAGGGAGAGGAAGTCCCGTGGACCATTTCAAATAATTCAATGTCATGTGTATGGAGGTGGCCTATAATGATTCATATCTAATGTGTCTCTTCCCTGAAATCTTAACAGGTCATGGTATGGATTGGTTTTCTCATCTATCTCCCACTATGAATTTTTTTCAAGAAATCATTGATAAGTTCATCGATCACTTCTCCTTCAACCTTTACATGGACGTTAGTCTAAAAGAGTTGTATACTCTCAAACAAACCAGAGGAGAGTCTTTCACAAATTTCTTCTAAGGATAGAGACAAAAAGATAGTAAGAGTAAGTGAACCCTTCCCGATGAAAAACAAGTGGGAATCATCATAGGTAATCTGAATCTTGGTCTCTCTTTCCACTTAAAAATGTAGTGCATCACATCCTATGAAGAGCTTGTTCGTTGAGCCCTTAGCATCACACGAGCTCTAATCTCATAGGAAAATAATCAAGCTTACAATCTACCATCAACTAGTTCAAATGAGAAACCTTGTGTCTGGGCTAAAAAAAAATTTGACAAATGATGGTGTGGTAGATGCTAAGGTGGTCCAAAGTGCTCCTAGGTACAATAAAAATCAAGTCACTGACATACAACCGAATGTGCAACAAACAACATCACCTCAAAACAATCAAATCAACAACATCGAGATGCAACAAAAGCAAACTACCAAAATGAAAAACTATCCCAAGCACAAGTACACACAATTATCTGAGCCCATCAAAACTATCATAAAAAAATTGGTAGAATAAAATCTGATAACATTACCTAACTTTGAAAACTATCAAGAACCATTAGAGAAACCATCCTGGTACAATGAGAACGATCTCTGTGACTTTCAAAAAATCAAAGGACACAAAATGACGAATTGCATGAGACTCAAGAACATCATCCAAGACCTCATAGATAATGAAACCATCTATGTTGAAGTACTAGTTGGGAGTCAGGATCTCAATATATATAAGAACCATATGCTAGATCATAACAAAGGGAACAACAATGAAAAAGCTAAGGATTAAAAAAACGTGCATCATTGCTATTCAAACATGGTCACTTCTTGCGATAGCGTCATTACTATTGTCGCCATCAAAGAACCTAGTGTAGAGTGTGGAGTCACGAAATGACATGTAAATGTCACTATCCAAGGAGTCCCATCTCAATCTAGGGCACAACCTACTTTTCCAACGTCAAATCCCAACAAGTACAATCTCCTAGATCAGCTTAAGAAGACCCCGACATAGATATCAATCTTAGAACTATTGAGGCTATCTCCCACACAGATAAATCTTAGAGAAAGATTTATTAGAGTCATCTATCCCTGAGGATACTGATACAAATTAGTTTCAAGCTATGGTAGGACACATTACCGATCATCTTATCACCTTCTCTGAGTAGGACCTACCATCACAACCATCTCATAATTGTCATTTACACCTTGATGTCTACATTCATAAGAACAAGGTTAAAAGAGTCTTAGTAGATGGAGGTGCTGGTCTAAATATTTGTACCCTTAAGCTCATCAAAGACTTGGACTACTCAGAAGATACTATTGAGAAAGAAAAAAGTACCACCATCAGAGCATATGATGACCAGGAGCGAGTATCACAAGGCATCATTGCATTACCCATTCAAGTGGAGCCTATCTTTGTAGAAACTACATGTCAGGTGCTAGATCTTGATCTTCTGTATAAAATTTTGCTTTGCCAACCCTAGATCCATGCCTTAAAAGCTATCACCTCAACCTACCATCAATGTGTCATGTTTCCTTTCGAGGGCAGAGAAATTACTATCTATGGAGATCCTAAGCCTTTTTATTACTGCAAGAATCTTGAGGCTAAGTTCTATAAGATAACCCAAATGCCTAAAAATGATGAAGGGCCTACACCTACACCTACCTCATTTGTTGATCCATTATCCCTTGCATCTACCTCAACAATGAATGCACCCATTGTACAAAACATTCCTTATATCAAAGAAGTAATCCAAGATGATGGTTGTGGAAACTATAAGCTACTAAAAGATACCTTTGTCTTAGGAGAACTACCTCTTTCTCCTCAATCTCATGGAAAACCTACATCTAGCACTAAAGAGCTTGAAATAGTCAAGATTACAGCTACTACCTTCACCAAGTGGGGGCATCTAAATTAAGAAATTGTAAATGAGGAGGATGTATCTAAAATCCTCTATCAGGATGAACGACCAACCCCTATTCTTCCTATGGAGGATGAAAATAAGGGCTTGCAACTCATGAAGGGAATCGGTTATAACAAGAATGAGAAACTAGGACATAATGAAAATGACTTACTAGAACCTATAGTTCCTGATAAATGATTAAAGAATATTGGCTTAGGTTGTACTACTAGAAAGCTTACCCTTATTGGCAAAGTTACTTCCGCTAAACTGTCTGAGGCTTCCTTTTGGTTACCTACACCCTGTGATATGACTTTAGATGACTTCCCCCTTGATATTGATGACCTATTTGAAAATAAATCCTTCTTCATGATATCCATTACATCCTTTGTTTCAATAAATTAGCCAACTAAATTATGGTTAGTATACCCACAACTTATTGACATGGACCGACAAGGACCACTGATTCTATATTTATTCAAAAATGCTAAAGCGATCTCTGAATTCATGGGACTCCACAATAATATATCATGGGAATATCACAATGTAGGTTTTGACATAGAGATAGATATAGGGGCGTACTATGGAGAGACAATTGAATCCTTCAACTGCAAAATTAATGAAATACAACTAACATGCAGATCATTGAGTGAAAACCACATTGTGACACTCTTTGATCTTAAAAAAAAAAAAAAAAAGGACATATCTGAGGGTGAAAAAATCTTTGAGGTGCCCAAGGATGAGGGATTAAATCTCCCCCTTAGTGCAATGCATCCTAAAACGTCATCAATGCTAGCATAAGGCTACCACAATCAATCTAGGAACAAAAGAAGCACCCAAGATTACTTTCTATGCCGAATCCTTGGTGGATGAAGAACAAAAGAAATTAGCAGCATTCCTGAAAGAATGGAGAGCTAACTTTGCATGGTCATACACATATATGCCTGGGATCAATCCTGAGGTGGTTGTGCATTATTTAGTGATCTATCCTGAAGCCAAACCAATCAAGCAGAAATTAAAAGAGATGGACCCTCAGATAGCACTCTTGGTGAAACTAGAGTTATAACAACTTCTTGACGTTGGATTCATCTAACCAATATATTATCCTGAGTGGGTTTCAAACATGGTGCTAGTCTCAAAACCCATTGGGGGCATCAAAATCTACACTAATTTTAGAGACTTAAACAAAGCATGCCCTAAGGATGATTATAATATTCCCAACATTGACCTTATTATGGAATTAATAGTAGGGCATGAAATGGTATAACTCATGGATGGTTTTTTCAAGCTACAATCAGATCATGATTGCCAAGGAGGATCAACATAAAACTGCATTCATTTTTCTGTGGGGAACATATTGCTAGAATGTCAAGCCATTCGGGTTAAAGAATGTAGGAGAAACCTATCAAAGAGAAATGACCCTCATATTCCATGACACAATCCACAAAATAGTTGAATATTATGTGGATGATATTTTGGAAAAATCAAAGAAAAGAAGTGAGCACATACCAGTCCTAGGACCCATCTTTGATAGACTTGAAGAATACAAGGTACGACTGAATCCAAAAAAGAGTGTCTTTGGGGTTACATTAGGGAAACTTCTTGGCTTTATTGTCTCACAAAGGGGGATATAAATTGATCCGGAAAAGGCAAAAGAAATCCTGAATATGGAACCACCACAAACACTAAAGTAGATGAGAGGATTACAAGGAAGATTGCAATCCATCTAAAGCTTAATATCATAGCTATCAGAAAAAATCCACCCCTTCTTGCATCTTCTCCATAAAGGATACCCTACAAATGGGATGCCAAGTGTGATAAAGCTTTCTAGAAGATCAAAGATTATCTAATAATACCTCTAGTACTCATGCCCCGAATACCAAAAAAACCATTGATCCTATATATCTCAGCAACAACAGTAGCACTAGGAGCTCTTCTAAAACAACATGATGAAAATAGAAAGGAAAGGGCTATCTACTATATCATCATAACCTTGGTGGGCTATGAAATGAACTATTCACCTATTGAGAAAGCATGCCTAGCAATAGTTTTTTCTTCACAAAAGTTCAGGCATTACATGCTGTCACATCAAATTAAACTTATTGCAAAGATAGACCCATTAAAATATCTATTATCCAAGGCAACTCTCATAGGGCGAATGGCCAAATGGGTGATGATCTTAACTGAATTTTAAATAGAGTATGTGGAGCACAAGGAAATGAAAGGACACGTAATCACAAACCAACTAGTAGAATCACCCGTCTATGTAGATAACCCCTTGATATATGAGTTTCTTGATGAATCAGTGTTCCTTACCAACCTCACAAATCAATGGAAGATGTAATTTTATGGATCATTCACCCAACATGGATATGGAGCAGGAATTTTTTTCATCACCCCTCAAGGTGATTGCATTCCAATGTCATACATGTTGTTATTTCCTTGCACTAACAACATTGTTGAGTATGAAGCCCTAATCATAGGTTTAAGGATAACAATTCAGTGGAAGATTCAAGAGATAAAAGTCTATGGAGACTCACAACTAGTTATCAACCAATTCAATGACAACTATCGAACTAAAGATTACAATCTCACTCCTTACAAGAAGATGGTAGAGAATCTCAAAGATCTCTTTATAGACATAACTTTTGAGAAGATTCCTTCCATGAAAAACAAAGCAACATACACCATGGAAATAATCTAATCAATATTAGACATGTCGAACAACGTCCTTCAATGTGAATTCTTGGTAGAACAAATTCTTGTACCGACTTTTGAAATCCCTAAATCCGAATTTGAATGTGTCATTATTGGTCCTGGATTCCCATGCTATCATGACATATTTATTTACCTAAGCAGAGGAACCCTCCCATCTGATATCACCTCAAAATTTTAAAAGACCTTTTTCAAAAGTGCATCTTGATTTGTGATCCTAGGTGATACCCTTTACCATTGAAGCATTGAAGGAACATTACTACAATGTCTTAACCAAGAGGAAGCCTTAACCACTTTAGTAGAAGTACACAATGGTGTATGTGGTTTCCATTCTAGTGGTATGATGCTAGCTAAGAAACTATTGAGGACGAGGCACTATTGGCCAACCATGGAAATGGAAGCTCATTAGTATGTGTAGATGTGTGTCCAATGTGAGCAACATGGAGATCTGATTCATGCACTAGCTCAAGAATTGCAACCAATGATCACACCATGGAATTTTTCACAGTGGGGACTTGACCTCATAGGAAAAATCACCCCAACCTCATCTAATGGCCACAAGTTTATCATAACCACCACTGAGTAATTCACTAAGTGGGTAGAAGCCATATCTATGACCTACATAACAAGGAAGTAGATTGACAAGTTTATCTTGAATTACCTCATCTATTTTTATGGTGTCCCACAAACCCTAATCTCAGACAATGGGTAACCCTTTAATAATCAGGATGTAAAAAAACTATGTCAAAAATTCAACATCTAACACTAATTCTCAACCTTGTATTATCCCTAAGGCAATGACCAAGTAGGGGCTACAAATAAAACTATCCTAAAAATCCTAAAGAAAACAATCAACGAAGATGATCATGATTATTATTTACATGTGAATCTTGCTATTTGGGCCTATCAAACTAGTATCCAAACACCAACAAGTGCAACCCCTTTCTCCTTGGTCTATGGATCAAAAGCTATCCTTCCTATTGAGGTTGAGCTCCCATCACTGCAAGTGTCACTACAAAACCTGATCACCGATGAAGAATACCAAGTATCCCAGCTGAATGAGCTAGAGTTCCTAGACGAGCATCATCTCGATGCCCTCAATCACTTACAATTATATCAAAACTAACTGAAATAGGGCTATAACAAGAAAATCAAATGACTATCTTTCTAGGTAGGGGATCTTGTTCTAAAGTAGAATCAAAAGAATATACTAGATCAGGACAGTAAAGGAAAATTGGAGCCTAACTGGTTGGGCCCCTTTGTTGTCATGGTAAGCTATGGATCAGGAGCATATCATCTATCAACACCCAAAGGTGAACCCTTGCAAGATCCAACTAACAACTTGCATCTCAAAAAGTTTTATGCCTAGTCTTGAAGGGTATAAACCTGAAAATACAAAAAAAAAAAATCCCCAAAACATGAGAAAAAGGATTGAAAAAAAGTAAAGAAAAAAATCATCCTCTAGTGTAAACCACTTCCGTGTCACTTTGGGCATGTAGCTTGGTGAAAACCTGGCAAACAGACCTCGCATAAATAAAGCACCTCCATTTTTCATCTTGCATTGTCTCGTCACCATCTCTAATAAAGTCTTGATGGATCATGGAATTGTTGAATTTTTTAAATAATCATGAAAATCAATAGTTATTCATTCTTTGTTCTTATATCTTCTCTCCACGCTAACTTGGTATCATGATAGTCAAGAAAAACGTCATCAATGCATCAATCCTACATCCACAAATTATTAGCATACATGCATCTCATAATCATAGCATAAGCATAAATTATCCATCAACATAATCATTGCATATCACATCATACATTCTGCATCATCATTCGAGTTGTGATGAATACTATACATTTGTTATTCTAAGCATCTTAAATCATTGCATATCATAAGAATTTTCATCCATACCTCCATGTGTATACATGATCATCTCATTAATGACATACAAAATACACAAAAAAAGAAAAGCATCCACATCATTTGCATCCATAAAATTTGCATTGCATATCATGAAAAGATAATGAAAAAGAGCATACATAATATCACATATCATATCATGCTCATCGCATATCGAATAAGCATAAATAAAGTTCATCTATACATAATCAAATATAAGCATCTCATGTCATATGCATCCATACAATCATAAACATGAAATAAAGTGAACACATCATAGCATAAACCATACGTATCTGTATCATATATATGTCAAAAGTGAATGTCCTGATACACAATATAGATTTGTGAATGTATGTCAATGATAAATAGAATATCCATGAGGCTATGAAAAAGGAGCACATGCATGTATATATGTAATAAAGAATCAGGCAAGAAAATCAAAAACTGTTTGTATATAATAGCTAGCTTTGATGGTTGCTACCCTCTCCAGCCTGTCTCTTAGGATGATCCTCGACTCGTGGTCATGCATCACTTCGCTGTGAACAATCAGGCTGTCTAAGTGACTGAGGTACATCTTAGTGATAATGTTGCCTATAATAAACAACCTCTGTCACATCCTCCCAATATAATCTGGCAGATATTTTCCTATCGTGTGTGGCCACCACCATAGTCTCTATTTGTTGGAACTAGGCAACCTCCTGGTCCCTCTTTGTGGTCATGACCTATACTCGCTATAAGGCCTGATCTCTCTTAGATATGATGGCCACCACCTACTGGCATTCATGATCTGGCTCTCTAGTCAAAGTATGCACCTTCTACTGTAGTTGTATCTATGTATCCCTTGTATCTAGTGGTGGTGGCAATCTTGCCTGCTATTGTACCACTGGAGGCTACTAGGGAACCTATTGTCCCACCGATAGAGCCCCCAAAACCTGATCATGCTAGCCATCCTAGCCACCTTGTCCTGTGCCTCTAGCCCCTCTTCCTATGGGTCTCTGTCAGGGAGGAGCACCCGCTAGATCTGTTAGCCATTGGAGAGGAATGAAACAAGCATCATATGCTGACGTAGTCTGTACTGCCACCTAACCTTTATCATAGGCCAAAGGCTGAGCTGCTAACTATCTAAATATCTCGACTACCTCGAGAGCTAAAATGGTTAGTCCACATGTGGGAACCTCTATGACTGACCTAGAAAAAATGGCCCTGTAACCATCATCACCTATCTTGAATATCTCTAAATTGGTGAGCCACCTTGTCTGGTAAATATCGCTCAATGATGGTGTGCTCACAACCTTGCATATATCATGTCTACTTGGTGAAGTACAACTACTGGACATCATCATACCCAAGTGTCATCGGTAGCCATGAGTGCCAAAAGGAAACTATCATATCATCAATCACCCATCACCAGTACGGGATCCCAAACTGTCCAGTGTGTCTCAAGGTGATAGCCCCTTTGTACCTCCAAATGATGAGATCATTTGGATCCATGCCCACCATCTGCACAATAGGTCAGGGCACTGCAATATGCTCCCATGCCCAAATATGAAGCAGAGTCACCCCTGGACTAATTGCTCTCCTATCACAATAAAACAAATCATGCAAATCATGATATAGGGAGGCTAGCATCATGGGCCCCATGCAAAGACTGTCCGCCTATGCAACATCTGATGCCATGCCAAGTCCCATCCTAGTCTGAATCCTCTGTTGCATCTATCTGGAGCCACCAAACCTGAGATAATGGATGTAATAATCAATTTGTAGGTGGGAACATGACCTTTGTATGACTCAAGGTCGATCTGAGATGTAACTAATATAATATCCTCCATCTCCATCACCTCATGGTAGGTGTCAAGTCCAACATCCACATCATAAATCATGCAATCACCATGAATAGGCCAACACAGGATTCATTAAACATCCTCCAAGGTCACCGTCACCTTACCTGTCGAGAGGTGGAACAACGAGGTCTCATTGTGCCATCTCTCACATAGGTAGTCATCATAGCAAGATGTGTCTGAATAACGGGCATGCACGCAACATACCAGAGGTTGATCTCTCCTAGGTGCTCCTGGTGTAACTTTGACAAATCGCTAAGTCTCTCCAACATGGTGGGCCTATGCTCCCATGACATCAGTGATGGAATGACCTCTTGCATCCATAAAGTGCAGAATGTTAGGAAATCAAGGAAATTTGACTCAATTTGGAATTTACATCTCAGAAATCACAATAGCGTCGCTATATTGAAAATTCAAAATACGATAACTGAAGGCATTTTGAATCGCAAATCAAAGCATGCATCACCATATACACTGGCGTCACAATTTACTCTTTGGTAACCCTAACTCTAATTTCTAAATTGGCATGAGTGTTGCTAACTAGATATTTGTCACCATTTATAATTAGAAACCCTAATTTTAAATCATAAGATAGCGTCGCCATAAATAAACGTGTCATTTTAATTCATCCCAACATTGCCGATTGCAATTTGGGTGTCAAGATATAGCGACACCGCCAAAGTCTAAATTCTAAAGCATAATAAATGCATCAAAAAGTGAAATTTCAAAACAAGTTTGGAGTTACATAGAGGTGGTCTTGTGCCTGGAAGCCATTGGAACTCTTGAACTCAGTTGGAGATGTGCTTGGGAAGCTCGTGGCAAGCCATTTTGTTAGAGGGTTAGAGCTCAAAATAGCAAGAATTTCTTAAGTGTCAATCCACAAATGAATTGAAAGTGACCCTTGGCTTATTTATGCTAGAAAATTAGGGTTTTTTGCCCTAATTTCACCTGCAAGCTAGGGTTTATCATCATTTCAGCAAACTTTCCAATTAGAACCTAATTTTGCATCATTTTTTTTCATTTTGGCATGATTCTTGCATCTAAGAGCCTTTTTAGACCCCCTACGACAACTTTTCACCTGTATCGAGAAATCACCACAAAATTCAATTTTTTTGCCCAATTTCTCGAGAGGGCAGGGAGTCAACTTTATCCTTCTTTTGGGGCATCTAAAAAATCATATTTTTTTAATTTTTATTTGGGCAACGGTTTTCATCCGATGATAGTTATTCTTTGAATTGAAGCAGTAGGTACCTTGCTTTGGGTAGCATTTTTAATCCAAAGAGCATTATTCTTTGAATCGAAGCAGTAGGGAGTTAGTTTTATCCTTCCGTTGGGGCATCTAAAAAAAACATTTTTTTTTTGATTTGGGTAGCAGTTTTCATCTGAAGAGCGTTATTATTTGAACTGAAGTAGTAGGTACCTCACTTCAAAGAGGGGAAAAATGTAGATACTAAAAAATGTCCTGATCGATATCATGCACTCGAAATAGATTCAGTGACATCATTTCCTCTCAAACCCAACTTCTTTTCACTTAATTGATTAAATTAGTCTAGCTATTTAATCAATTATGTCATTTTCATCTATTAATCTAATTAATTTATTTGGGTTAATTCACTTCCTTTCATGCTAATATTTCATCTCATTAAATTAAATAAATCAACATATTTAATTTAATTCCCTAAATCTTCTAATTTAATTAAATAACCCTAAGTTATTTAATTAAATGAGATTTCATCTCTCCCCCATTCATTAAATCATTTAATTGAATGAAAATCACTTTATTCCTCCAAATCCCCTAATTGTGTGATTAAACCTTGTTTAATTAACAATTAAACTAATTTTCCTCCAAAAGGGGAATATTCCTTATCCCCCTTTTTGCACAATTAAAACTTTCTTTTAATTTGCAAAATATATTTATCATCATCATGAGAATATCCCAAAAGGAATATTCTCTTTCCTCCAATCATTTAAGAAAGGGATATTCTCACTTGGCTTCAATTGCAAGTTATCTTTTAACCTCTTGAACAAGTCACCTTTTGACTTGTGTGTACAGGTCAAAAGTGTGTTTTTTTGAAACAAATGTGAGACCTTGATTAATTTTCATCTTGTATTCTCATCTGTTGATGAGAATCCATGATCCATGCTTCTTCTTCCTTTCATCTGTGAACATTGATTAATATTTTTGACCTCAACCCTCCATTTCTCATTTGCTCTCCTATAAATAGAACCCTATTTGGAGATAAATGGATCCATCTTTCAATTGCAAACTTATGTTGTTGAATCCATTTGCATTCACACTCAATTTACTCACTTTTAGCATATTTTAGTTCATTTTTAGTTGCATAATAGCTTTAAGCTTCCATTAATGGCTTCCATGCATCCATATTAGCTTGTATATAAAGTACGGCTTGAATCTTTTAGCTTAGAAATTGTATATTTAGATCAATTTTAGCACAAAATCATATTTTATTAGCTTGCATCATGCTCATTTTATCTTAAATAATGTTTTCATCTATTCTCTTCAATAGAATTGATTGGAACAATTTCACAAATCACGAGATTGGGAAAGGGTCATCATTCCACATCAAAATGACACCAATCTCACAATTGGATAAGATTCAGATGGATTAGAGTAGACATTTAAATGCTTTCGTAGTTTAGAATGCTTTGCTTTGATAAATGTTTAGTTTAACTTTCATGTGAATGATCTTGTTGAGATTCAAGTCTTATTGGCATGAATATGCTTTTATTCTTCATGGATCAAGCACAATCGGCCCATACTAATATCCTCTATCACAACTTCTCAACAACATCAACAAAAATTGGTGTAGCCATGATATCACTATATGAAAACTAAGGTTTTAAAAGAAATACCTGTGAATAATATCCTTAGGGTTATCATGCAACTCACTAAGAACCTTCTTCACTCCCTTAGCTCTTTCACACACTTGATATCATTCAAATGAGATTAAATGATCCAAAAGCCACATAAAAGGCTTTTCAAAATCTCTAACTTTCTACCATAAATACATTCATACTTTTTTAGGTGAATCTTCTGTCAAACTTCTTTGTGTCATCACAGGGATATAATAAATCTCAACACACCTCCACAGATCATTCTTTTGCCTCAAAAATATCACCAAAAAATTAATTCTTGCTTAGAAATTTTGCACACCAAAGGAATTGATTCAACTCATCTTCTATGCTGAAATATTCAACATGTTCTTTTTAGAGGGCTACAGGGTTTCCAAATGAAAAATTCCCTTGAGATAATGCTCCATCTTCTTAGTTACTAGAGTGTCCATCTACAATCAAATAAGGTACATATTCATTATTTGCTTCACTTTCTTCCTTCTTCTACCATACCTTTTTCATCACCTTCTTTTGTTGATTAGAGTCAATCTTGTTTTGAGGAGCAAAAGGTCTTACATTCTTTCCCTTGCAAAATATTGTATTGTGTCCTAGTTTATTGTAATTATAGCAGATGATACTAGTTTGTGGAGTATAGTTACTTCTCCTCACACTAGATATACAATCAATAGCCCTATAGACCAAACTTGTTGCATGTGTAATAGTAACCATAGAAGGATTGTGAAGTCATAGCATTACTGTTCCTTATCACTTTACTTCTACATTCATTATCCTTGTGACTAAATTTATTGCAAGCATAGCACTAACCATGAAATGATTGAGAAATCATAGCATTATACCTTGGGGATATAAATGAGTTTTGACTCATCCCGCTTCTATATTCAACATCCTTATGACCAATCTTATTACAAGCATAGTAGTTACCATTAAACCAGGTAGGAGAATTTTCTTAGGAGCAGGATCCTTGAAATTCTTCTTCTTGTTTTGAATAGGAGTGAATCCACCTTCTTTCTTGTTAGTACCTTGATCTATCTTTTTATTTCTAGAGGCATTCTTCTTAGAATCTTCAGTGTCAACATTTTCCTCATTTGTATCGGGTTTTCCTTTTGCTTTGAAGTTATCATACAATTTTGTAGAAGAACTGATCATGGGATTTTCCCCCTTTTCAAAACAAAGACCAAATTTCTCTTTTGATGGATTTTGTGAATTAATCAACTCATCAAGAATTTCAGAGCCTCCTCTCAGCTTTAGACCTTTTTTTCAATTTTCTCTTTTTCTTTTTCAAGTTCTTTTCTTAGAGTGACAATCTCTTCCTCAAGCTTTGAACATTCAACAATCTTATCATTGAGCCTAGTATTCAAGCAGTCCTCAATCCTCTTACCTTATTCAACTTTAACTTTTAAATTAGAGATCATATCTTCAAATTTTTGACTTTAATCTCACATCCATTTCCTCCTATTTGAGCTTTCAGTTTTCCAATTTCTTCTTTTGATTCATTTAGCTTTTGTACTTAAATTGATAATTGTATCATTTGATTTTTCCAACATGCACTCATATTTGATATTTAGTGTTCTTGATTCATCAAGATCTTTAAGAGAAGACTAGAGTTCTCATTTAAAATCAACCTCACAATCATCTGGATTGATGTCCCAACCCTTAGGTTCCATTGATACCAGATCCAGTTTTGGATTAAACATATGATTGATCTTTTCTACAGACCCATGTGTTCAAGATAAATATGAACCTTACTTATTAAGATTATCAAAGGCACTTGGATTTGATACCAATTGTTGAACACACACTAGTGCTGAGAGGGGGGGGGGTGAATCAACCTATATTAAAATTTAACTATTCCCATTTCTAGATTATAAATCATATCACATTAACTGAAAGGAGAGAAGAAATGAAAACATGCACCACACAAGGACACCAATATTTTTATGTGGGAAACCCAATGAGGGAAAAACCACAGTGAGAGTTAACACATAATATATTAAGCTCACTGCTTATGAAAATTATAATATTATTTAAGGCTCGCTACTTAAGGACTTGTAGACTAAGGAATACAACCTTAGGGAAAGATACAAGGACCCACTGAGATTCACTATCTCAAAGAAGGATACATGAATATTATAATGTGATATATGAACATGAATTTCTATAAAGAAGCATCCAACATATGCTAATGTTGTAGTCCCTTTTTCACATAGCTAATATATCATACTGACTTTGCACACTTCATATTCAACACTGTACAATTCCAATTTACCATTCACTGATGCGTTTAAATGATTTTGATTTTCTATAAATATGCTTTACAACAAATCAAAACCTTGATTAGGTCATCTCTAAGATGACCTTTAAATGAAACGTATGATATCACACATGTCAACTCCAAACATATACAATATGAAGAGAAAATAGTTGCAAATTGACACGTGACATATCAAGACCAAAACCCATATCAGCACATCCTCTAAAGCAATATTAATTAATTAGGATCAACCACAAATGAAGGAAACAATCTTGCCAGCCCAAACAATGACAATACTGCCAAAATTACGAACTATTCAACTTTGTAACACTGAGGAGAGATAAAAAAATTTGTGTGGACCAAGATGAGAACAATGTAGAAAATATACAACATCTCTTCAACATTCCCTTGAAGTAACTAATCATCAAATGCTAATGCAAAAAGAGAAATATATTGAATTGATAATAACAAAGCATTCCAGACAAACTATAACACTTCAAAATATAGGATGTTGCATTGTTGTACACCAAAACATCAAAGACTTTCAAGGATGAACCCATACACCTTTATGAGAATATTCCCAAGTTTGCACAACCACATATATCTCATCGGAGGAATACAAATAATTCCAATAGGCCTTCATCAACACTTTTCTCTGCTAGACAACAGACCAAAACTTCGTCACTTATAAATTTCACTGTACAAGGTCCAATGACATGAATCCTTGGATATAACACCTTCACACCCCGAATATCTTATCTTCTAAACCACAAGAAAAAATATTGCTTTATGGAAAAGTGCAGACCAAAGTAACACTATGAATGTGTTATAAAAACTTTTGAAACATATCTCCATGTGTGTTACACAAAATAGGAATAATATCAATGTAAACATATTGTAAGAACATCAAAACATGTGTACCTACCTTCGCATCACACTTAGACACCAGGTTGATTATCAGTCTTCTATATGTTGCATTGCTGACTATATCAACAAATATCTCTACACTTCCACTATCTCTAGAGTATATACAAACTTCAACATACATTCAACATACACATTTGACATCAATGACAACACTTATTTCCAACATAAGATTACCCAAGTAGCAAAAGTTAGAAAAGTGTGATTTATTTATTATGGTTTTGAAAATGTGTTATCATCTATTGATGTGTATTATTTGACAATACTATGCTCCATTTTATATTGGTGGGATTTAGTTTTAGTGTATTTTAGTTTTGTGCTAGCATGGGTGTGTTCTTGGTTATAATCTCTATCAACCTATGGATTGTAGCTTCAATTTATAGTTGTTTTATTTGAAATTTTCCTATCTACTTATTACTACTGATGAATTGATGTTTTTGTTGGCCTTGTTGTTGCACCAAAAGATCAACCTGTTAATGCCTGATACAAGCATCAGTTAAGATCCACGGGAGGCAGTTAAACCATGTCGCGAACCCAAAGGGAGATGTTGGCGGTTAGTCCAACAATCCCCCCTCAACGTCACCTGAGGGGTTCGAACGCGTGACCGACTCTGATACCAATTGTTGGCCTTTCCGTTGCACCAAAAGATCGACTTGTCAATGCCCGATACAAGCGTCAGTTAAGATCCACGGGAGGCGGTTAAACCATGTTGTGAACCTGAAGGGAGATGTTGGCGGTTAGTCCAACGGTTTTTATATATTGTAAAATGTAGATTTTTGTAATCATTTTGATCTATTTTTCAACTTGAATCTATAATCATTTATTCTCAATCCAATATTAAATTAATAGATTATGCAAGACAATCAAAGGTAACATGGATATCTAATTCATGATAATACATATTATGAGGTATTATGTTGTAATGCAATTAAAAGATATAGTAACAATTGTAATACTAAAAGCTAGACAAATTATTTTTTGAAAGAATTAATTAAAATAAATCAAAGTGTACAATAAAGTAGGTTATTTAATATTAATCTAAAATTTAGAATTCTAACAATGTGAGACACCACCTATACCACTTTTCATGTCCAAGGAATAATTCTTCTATTAATTTGAAACAAATCAAAGTACAATAGAATAAGTTATTTAATATTAATCTAAAATTTAGAATTCTAACAATGTGAAACACTACCTATACCACTTTTCATGTCCAAGGAATAATTCTTCTATTAATTTGAAACAATTAATTTAAACAAATCAAAGTACAATAGAATAGGTTATTTAATATTAATCTAAAATTTAGAATTCTAACAATGTGAAACACCACCTATACCACTTTTCATGTCCAAGGAATAATTTTTCTATTAATTTGAAACAATTAATTTAAACAAATCAAAGTACAATAGAATAGGTTATTTAATATTAATCTAAAATTTAAAATTCTAACAATGTAAAACACCACCTTTACCACTTTTCATGTCTAAGGAATAACTCTTCTATTAAATACCTACAACTGTAACCAATAAACATTAGAATAATGTTTTGTTATTTGATATATTCATTATTTATCATTGTAATGTATTAGAATAACGTTTTGTTATCTGATATATTAATTATTTATCATTGTAATGTGCTCTAAATCATAGACCAAAGAACTTTATTCTCTCACCCACTTTGTTACAAACGTAACATGAAAATGTGAACATAAAAAAAGAGTCCTTACTTTTGTTCTAGCATGATAAATTAAACAACAAAAAGTACGTATTAAAATGATTATATTGACAAAAAAATGACAATATTTTATTGTAAATTAATCAAACTGAACTCAGATCCAACTATAATAATAGATAAAATATTAAAAAATAAATCAAAAAAACTTATTACAATAGAAGAGAATATATGTTTTGGATAAAGTAAAATGTCATTTTCTAAATGTCCAAGGATTTTCTAAAATCATGGGCCTCCATGTTTTTTAATTAAGCTTTAACCATATCACTAAGAATCATTTTGTTTTTCATGCCATAATAACATATCTCGAAAGGTATCAAAAATAACACCACCAAGGCCGTCCATAATCATTAAGAGCACTAGTTATATTGGTTTATATCTTATTATTATATTGACACCTTTATTAAGGTATTTATTAAGGTATCAATGGCGACAATTATTAGGAGCCATGAGTCACTTGTCACATAAGAAGTGGTCGAGATGTGAGTTGTTTGTTGCCTCTTCCAAATAATAAAATATTAAATTATATAAATTAGATTATTCTTGAATGACAATCCCAAGGGCATAAGATTCCACCAAATTGTTTTGCCTCACCAATCAAATCCATTTGGAACGTTTAAGTTTGGTAAAGGTCATTGTTCCCCATTTTGGTTTGGCCTATGACTCATCAATCACAACAAAACTAGTCCTTACCACATAATTTAAATGAAATTCAAGAGAATGGAACGTGCAAGTTTGGTAAAGGTCACTATAGGATGATTGGCATACTTTAGTTAGATTATTTAAAAATTTAAAAGCTCAACTATTGGACAATATGACCATGATAACTATTGGACAATATGACCATGATAACCATTGGACAATATAGCAAAACATATGAAACTTTTATCATAGCTTTAGCTACCCATGAATAGAAGATACACCAAATTTGTTTCATTGAATCAGGGCTCCTCCTTTTTTTAATAAATAAATTAAAAATTTGGAAAGAAAGAGAAGTGATTATTCCACTCTATTTTTTATATTGGGGTGAGAATAAAAGTTTATTTATATTGGCAAATAGTTTAACTTGAAACCATTTGTATTGGATAGTAGAATGAAATAGTAGTTTAATGTGGCAACAACTTGATATTACACTCTGTAAGAGGATAATAATAGTTTATATATGTAGACAAAGAATAAAACAACAATTTATCATGTTTGTTTTTTGTTTTGTTTTGTTTAATTAATTTTATTTTTTACTTTTGTTTTTATGTAGTGAATAATTACAAGGATAAGTTTTTTTTTGGGACTTAGTACTTTTTTTCTTTTGTTTTGCATTTGTTTTAGCTTTGTCGCTAAATATGTCACTTTCGTATTTAAATTGAGAGTAACAACACAAAAGTTGATAAAACTTGGTCTTAACTGTGTCCTCTAGCTAATTCCTCCTTTGTGGTTTGAACCCAATTTTAATCCTACTTCCTTTCAACCTTGGACATAATTGCTATCATGAATCTTCTTTCTCAATAATTTATCTAATGCAAGTACACCCACCTTGATTATTGCTGAATTTCTTATTTCCTAAGTTGACTCCATACTAAGATATGAACTGTGTGAAAATACATGTCTTTATATAGGTAATCTACAGTTGGGAGAAGTGGCAATAACATTGAAAAAACACAATTCCAACTAGTTCAAACCAAATAGGGGATTGGACCGCCTATAAATAGTTCTAATTCATCCATTGGAGTCTTTCTAAAACATGATGGAAGTGTTATTGACACCTACCAAGCCAGTTTTTCTCCACCATATTAGGGGTTAAATAAAAATCATTATCTTGTGTGTGTGTTCAATGGTGTGCCATTTCCCCAATTTTATTGCTTTCAGTTAAAGCTTCCTTAAGAATGCACCTTAGTTCTTGACAGGGATAACTTTAAGAAACCCCCCCCTCAGCCAAGGTGTAAAATCCTGGCGAATCTTTCCTTATATTTGGAAAAAATTATTAATTTTTTTGGCGAATCTATGCACATTATTAAAAAAGTTTGTAAAATCCTCACGAATCTTAATGAATAATTGGTAAAAATAATAATCACAGTGGCGAATCCTAGTGAATATTCACTAAAACGATTAACTACAATGGCGAATCTCTCCTTTAAAAATTTGCATAGTTGGTTGGCACAATTGCCCCATATTTTTTTTTATTTTTTGTAATATTGAAGTAGGGGCTCGGGGGCAGCAGCCATCGGCGGGGTCAAGGGGCAGCGCCCCTTGTGGGGGTCAAGGGGGCAAAGCCCCCTTGTGGGGGTCGAGGGGGCAACAATTAGCACCCTTGTCATTTTTTGTAAATGTTGCCA
The DNA here is from genome assembly GCA_007115665.2 of Sequoiadendron giganteum. Taxonomy (NCBI): domain Eukaryota; kingdom Viridiplantae; phylum Streptophyta; class Pinopsida; order Cupressales; family Cupressaceae; genus Sequoiadendron; species Sequoiadendron giganteum. Next base: position 50,484,727 of record CM021103.1, on the reverse strand, counting down.
TCGATTAGCAATTTAACATTTTAGTCGGACAGCTGTAGGTTGATTCCACGGCCTAATACGCACATGCCTTTTAAAAGTCTTGTTGAGGCCTGATATTTGTTTTGGGCCTCAACAAGCCTTTTAAAAGGCATGTGCGTAGGCCGCGGAATCAACTTGCAGCCGTCCGATTAAAAAGTTAAGCGATGATTTGATGGCAATAAATAAAAGCCTTATTCAAGGCTAAAATGTCCTTGAAATTAAATGGTAATTTATTAATGTGGCGATATTTCCTCAAAATTAATGGTAGGAATATAATATTACTGGCGAATATAATCGATATTTGTGATCATAGTATATATTATTGGTGAATCATATCCAATGACGTATCATTTAAAATATAATACATAGGCGAAATAATCGAGACAATTTTTTTTTTGTAAAAACCTGGCGATTCAACATCGTTTTTAGCTTGTACTATTCGCCATTTTTGGAGGTCCCGATTTCAATTATTCGCCAATTGGCGAAGATTCGCCACTAAAGTTTTCCATGGTTCTTGATGGCACCTTCAAATTTTGCAAATTTGAAGTGCTTATATCTTTTCAATGTGCCGACAGAGCCTAGGTCTACATCCTGTCAAACATGCCTCAGAGGTCCTCTTTGCTGATTAAAATTTTACAACTTGGAGGTCATCTTGAAAATTACTTCGGTGGAGTGTTTTTTGGTACATATGGTAGTGTGCCTGTTCATTTTCACGCCTCCTAGGTGAGTTTTGATGGGTTAATTAATGCTTTGCTAACTACGATTGAGCCAAATTTGGTGTTCCAGAAAGTTTCAAATTTTAAAATTCGAAGGGCAACCCATTTCTCATTTTGGTCTAAAACATCTCCAGCTCCATTTTCATAAAAAATGGAGGTCATTTGATAAATTATTTTAATGTATTTTAAGTGTAACGAACATGTCCTAGGGGCCAGTTTACAAAGGAGGTACTTGATTTTGATGGCTAGGTGAAGTTTGATTTAAAATCCATGTTTTAAATAATTGATTATGATCATGTGCAAAAAAGAATGGATCCAGGTGTCCTGGTTTGCGCACAATGAATTTCCTCCAATTGGGTGGCAAGTGTAATTAAAATTTGCATTTTTCTAATGTTTCAAAATGCTAATGTTTAAATATTGTGGAATGGTGAAAAATTCATTTAGGGAAAACATAAAATACAATCTCAAATGTTTTTGAGGAAAAGAAAGTTTAATTCTTGCTTTTCTTATCGCCCATCGTGGATTTCAAAACTCTTTCTCTCATCACATCAACGATGAGTGATGCGACATTCTCCTTGTCACACATCACTGATTTACATTCTTCTCTCCACATTGTATTGGCAATGATACTTGTTCTTTATCACACTTAACTAATTGATGTCTTCATTTTCTCCTAGCATTCGCGATACATGATGCTTGTGTGACGGTATCCAACAATGCTTGCCTCTTTGTCTCTTAATAGATAACTCAATTTTTTTATCAAATGCACCTAGGTATATGACCAAGCATTCTGCATCATTTGGTCTTATACTTTCAGGGATCTCCCTTATGATCTTTGAAAATATGATATTAAAAGAAGGGACCAACTCATCCTCTTGTCTGTGGATCTCCATAAAACATTTCCTCACCATACTTGGGTTCACTCTCTCACCAAATTGTTCCATGAATACCATCTTAAACTCATTCGAGGAATGTATAGAAGATACTGGTAGAAAAGAGAACCAGTCTCTTACATCTCCTTTAAGAGATTGAACAAACAACTTCATGACAACATCTTCAAAATCCAATTCATAATCTCCCATCATATCAACAAACTCCTGCAGATGCTTGCTTGTTGACTCATATTTTTCACCATTAAACGTTAGTACCTTATCTTTGATCTTAGGAGGTACATCATTTGGATAACCATGAATGTTACTAAAATCTATAGCTTTGTACCTCTCAGTACTAAAATTACGTTGACATGACAGGGTGCCCATCATGCACTGCTACATTTAGTCTCATACTAGAAGGCTCAAATTGATGATGCATTTTCTCACACCCTCAAAAGGATTGCAAATTTGATCTTGGAGTTACACAAGGCAATGCAAATTCCTTTTGCAATTATAGTCTCAAGCCTTTACACTGCAAATCTTCTATCTCAATTTTTCTTAGGACCTTCTAATAAGTGAAATACATGAATATAACATATGTCTACATTAATTCCAATTTCACTTTAAAATCATGCAAAATTGCCATCCCTATTCCCTCTCTTAGTGCTATTTCACCAAATTGGGAGTTATTTATATCTTAAGTCTTGGAAATTTCCTATAAATTTCTTACAAGCATAATTTCTTTTTCTTTAGATTTATGAGAATACCTAGAAACTCATAGCAGTTGTTAACCCTTTCTTCCCGAAGCTTGTAGATCTAAAACCTTGATGTATTCTTTATGAAGTTCTTTAGTCAAAGTCGCTACCTCTCTTCACAAAGGACTTACTTCATGTATTATGAAGTTTCTTCAATAGTATATTTCATTTTGGGTCTTCTCCTACAACATAGTCATCTTTAGATCCTTCAAACTTTGCTGGAACTAAATCATTTACTAGGTCTAGGAACTTTTCAACATCTGAATCAAATGTTCAGATCCACCAAATGCTTAACTATGTGATATGAAAGTCTTCAACTGGAGATTCGAAATTGGCCCAAGCGAAGTCGCCAATTTTATTGGTGTTTTAATTTTCCCAGTTGAACTTCGAAATCTCTCAAGGGTAGCCAACCCCTATGTTCAAGAAATTCCTAGACTAGTGGCCAACACAATGAGAAAAGGATCCTGAGATCTTTACTCCTACACTTCAGGCTATGTGGGACCTAGGATGGCGTTCCTACTTGAGTTCATTTGATATCAAATTCATCAAGAACACTTCTAAACACAAATTAATTCCTACAGAATGCAGATAGACTCAATTTATTGAAGACTTGACTGATCTTTGAACAAATTAACATCTATTACTAGGAATTAGGTAATACTTTATATCCATTCATTGTGATTGAAAGTTTTAATAATCCGGTTCTTATTTAAAATCTATAGCCAGGTATGTAACCATAACCCATTCACTTGCAAGATTTATTTAACAAATAGACTGGTTCCTCATCAATTGGGACAATGGAGTCAGATATACAACAACCCATAATATGCAAACTACTCGATTCAAAGATTGGCAGTAAATTTTCATAGTGATTTGCAATAGAAGATCCTCAATTGCTTGAAACAAAAATTCTTACCAAATACTATGCAATTTCTTACAAATATACACCCCTCTTCAAGCATTTAATCTACTCTTTGAGCTAAAGCAAGAAACAAAGTCATACATTCAATCAAACAATTGAAGACAAACGAGAATACACTTGATATTTTCATTTATAACTTGCAAAAAATGTACACAAGAGAGTACATGTTTCAAAATTAAGATTTTTTTTTTATATTAGTAATTTCTATAAAACTATTTAAGACTATCACATATAGGACTCATACCCAAGACAATATATTGTTCTATTCATTCATATTTTCCATAGTATGCTACTTCCTAAGCTGAGTTTCTACCTGAACAATAATGTGACTCTAAAATCGAACCCTTTGCAATGAGCCATGAAATCCCTTTTATAGATCAAGGGAGAAACAAGCATCTGAATCAAATGAAATTACAATTCAAATGATTTTAATTTCAAAACAAATTTCAACTGCATTTTGGAAATTCCCCAAACGGTTATCTATAATCATTCACCACATAGGGGAAATAAAAATGATACCAGCCGATGCCGCTAAAACACTATTAGTCGCCAATGAGCCTTTTACATTCTACGTGCACGTCGAGCCAAAAAAAATCATCATATCATGAAAATGACCTGAGTTGTTACAACATCCAAAAAATGTTACCAAACTGCCACCAGTTAACTAGAGCTAGAGCTGGGGCCAAAGTACACACGCCCACTTCGTGTCCTCCCAGAGGTTGGAGTAACCAATGCATCTTTATCCTTATCATCCTTATAAACAACAGAAATAACATGCTTGCTTGGGGTACTCATTGAAACTGGGGCAACCGCTACCACTTCCTCATCTTAGTCAGCAAATTCATTTAAAAGCATGAGGTAATGACCATACCCCGAATCCGTCTCTGTGTCACTAGCAGAAGGGCGGTCTGAAATATCAATAGGGGAGTTTTTCCTTCCTAGAGTTCCTCGACCATACCTTATCTTTTTCCTCGTTCTTCCCACAAACTTTGCAGGCTCCTTTCCCTTGGCCTCCATTGTTTCTCCAATAACTCGACTCCTTAAATGGTAATTGCTCATCACAATAATCCACGTGGATTTATTGCTACAAGCCTCTTTATCATCTGCCTGCTTTGGATTTGAAGCAAAAATGGCCATGTTCAATTCACCCTTTGGAATATTGTTGTGTGATTTGTGCAAATTGAGCCTTGGAGACTTTTGTACTGAGGAAGAAGGAGTCATTGACTTGCTCATTTTAGCAGGACTGGACCTCACAAATGCAAAACAATCTTCTTATGAACTTAGTGACTTGAGCTCTTGATTGCAATGGTGAGAACAAAGGAAACTACCTCATATTTATTGAGCACATGATTAGGTTGATCATCAATGCTCAGTAAAAGTCACATGAGCGAGTAGGCGATCACTTACTAATGTTCACATTATAGCCCTTAATTATCCAGGTGCATGAAAATCTGCATAGCAGGTTAAATGATTACAGGAGAGTTATCACTCACACGCACCAAGATCAAGTTGATTAGCCTTTGTATGTCTGGTGCAATTAATGTTTTCTCATGTCAAACAAAACAACCACCTCTTTAGTCTTTTGGCTTTGATTCAAAAACTGACGATTCCCTGATGAGCTGGTGAATCGAACGACCTAGAATGAGCCAATGGGGTATGAATTCCCAAGACCATCGCTTGATAGCCCATCAACCAATGAGAATATGTTGATGAGAAGACACATCATTCGCTTGAGTGCCCCACCCTTCCTCTTCCTATCGCCAATAGAGTCCACGCATCAAAATCATGCATAGCACTTGACACTTTGGAAAACAATATTTAAAATCCTACACAACGTGCGCACAACGACCCAGATTTAAATCTAGTGATACAACATGACCATCGATTCACAAGCTTAGGACATTGGGCTCAATAGTGGGGAATGGGTCCCACACTCTACAAGAGAACACATGGCGCAATGATGCAAATTGCATGACCCCTTTGAAATTAATATTTTAATCTCTGTGCGGTGTGCGTGCATGACAAGGATTTGATCTTCATATCCAACGGATGAGATTTTTGCACATGAAAATAAGATTATTATAAAATGGGTTTGTGACTAGGCCAATGGGATTACAACCCTCAGGGGAATATTAAAGACTGAGGGCTTAAGTCTTTCAATTATCAAATATTTGGTCCCTCTGGAAAAATTGAATCGGTAAATGCATGGGATGATTGACAAGCCTAGGAAAAGGGGCTAGTAAAAATAATGGCTTGAATGACTTAGGTGGTAACTTAAGACAACCAAAAATTGTGTACAACAAGTCAATGAGAAAATAGAATGACCAAGGTTGTAATATAGGCAAAATTTAAAACAAGGGTTTTATAAACCAAAACCCTACACCCTATCCCTGGACGCAGAAGTAATAGACATCACAAGGTAAAATACGCTCAAATTTTCAAAAAATTTAGGAGCTCCACCAGTGGATCATGCTCAGGGATGCATACCCCTGGTGGGTATGCCAAGAATTCAAATCTCAGGTTGAAGCAAACTAGAAAAAAGAGCACAAAAACCAAGGAGCCAACCTAGACAAGGAAAGCAAGCAGAACAAAAAATAAAACACACCAAACCTATATACAATATCCACAAGAATATACAATACATCTTCATGAAGAAGCCTTTTAATTGGAAGCCCATGGCCCCCAAAAAACCAGGGACAAATCCTTCCCTCTGTCAAATACTTTACCCTATGCTACTTGTAATGGAACAACATGCGTATTAAGCATTTTTATATAGTCAACACTATGATGATTAGCATAACCAATCCCGCATGCTACAAAACTACCATGTTCACTAGCTTGTTCCAATATGAGCTTACTTGATTAAGATGTAAAGGTGAAACTCTCATATTCCACCTGATCATGAATATTGACAACACACTCAAATTTTACATCCAATTGGAAACCTTCATAAATATCTTGTGGTGCATTAGGCCAAGCATCATTCTTGAATATTCTAAAAACAAAAGATGCATATTCAAGGATATGTTTATATAGGTCCACATGACCTAGGTGCATACCTAGGTCTCCATGATTTAAAAATTCTTCACCAACAATTGGATAAAAATCATGGTCCTCTCTTATAGAAATGATGTCCTTATCTGAAGAGAACATATCCATAATTATGTTGAGAAGATGGGGAGTATCAACAAAGAATTCAGCTACACATTCATATTCATTAATATCATTCCCCATATCACCTACATCACTTGGTTTCCATGCATAGAGACCAAATTATCCTTTATTATTTATGAGTCCTAGTGTTAACCCAAGATCCACATGTGCATCAAGATATATATAGTTAGGTCATTCAATACTGATACGCCTCCCCCATTGATGCACACATCATCCTCCAAGCGCTTGATATTAGATTCTATATCCATGCACTGAACAGTGACACTTTTGTCTTCATATTCTTCATCACTCTCATATTCAACATGGTTTGCTGATGACAAAACCAAATCACACTCCAAGCCTCCTCCATGTGGCTGAAACATTTCCATATCATCCTCATAAAGTCAATTACATTCTTGAGAGAAACATTTAGAAACTTTGATCTCCTCACAATCCTTAGTACCACCTATCATAACAGTACTGAATGTGAAAGATTCATAAGTACTTCTTGCAAAAGACTTGCTAGTGTATTGCTTTGCTTTCTCACAACCACACCTTGACCATGTATCTAATGCATCATCCAAATCCTCAAAAAGTGGATTATCTCTATACTAGTAGAGGGCCTCACTTTTTTCAACTAATAAGGACAAAGGCTCATCAAATAGAGGATTATCCATTACCTCTTTCACGGAATCTTCTGCTTCCTTTGCATGAGGATGCAAAATTTTCAACTCATCATCACAATCAAAATCTTTGCAAGCACTTGAAAAGGATTCAACCTTCATTTTATAAGGATAACTACATTCAACAAAGGAATGATATGACTCAGTGTCATCATAACTACCACAACATGAAAACCCACCAATACTAAGACTACACTCAGGTTCTTCGGACTGAATGTCATAAATTTCACTTTCAATATCTTGATCATTAGTAGGCGATAGAGCACCATTGACACTAGCACTACTGCTATTAATCAAATCCCTTAATGGGATAACCTCTCATACCTTTTCTAGCTCTTCATCCTTCAAGACCTCCCAAGAACTCAAATCAGACACATCACACTTGCTCTCATAATGTATGTCTTCATATTCATCACTGTTCTAATGATTTGCAGATGTATCATTAGTGAATCGATTAAAATTATTGTAGTCTTCTATACAACAAGATGGACGTTCAAATTCTGGTGCACCTTCTACACTTCTTTGCATTATTTCTTGATCTTTCTCAGCAGGACCATGGCCAGTATCATTTAGGAGCCTCTCATGTTGTGCATAATCATTCCTAACCCCCTCTATAATCTTTATCTAGTCAATTACTTGGCTCAAACTTTGAGGTTTCAGTTCCTTTGTCATTGTACTGAGTCCTTAATGGTATATATCACAAAACAAGTCAATGCACATTGACTCCTCAGGTCTGACATTTTCGGGTATCCTCAAGAAAGAATCCAAAAATTGGGGAACAAGTCATAAGGTGATTCAGCTTGATTCCCTTTCATTTCATATAATCTTTTAGAAGAGGAGACATGGCCAACTTTACTTGGATCTTGTGGAAATTCAACATGGATTCTAGTGTGATCAACATACTTTGGCAATGGAGAAATCAGAACAATATAACTCTTATTCTCCTTACATATATCCCTACTGAGTGATTCACTCGTTCTATTTGCATGAGATGTATTAAGATGACCAATATTGGTAGCTGAATATCCTTTCATTATTGAGTATTTCAAGTTGTTCTCAATATCTATATCAATTTAATATGCTTGATGCAATGTGGTGGGCTCTATGTCTCTTAATAGATAACTCATTTTTTTATCAAATGCACCTAAGTATACGACCAATCATTCTGCATCATTTGATCTTATACTTTCAGGGATCTCCCTTATGATCTTTGAAAATTTGAGATTAAAAGAAGGGACCAACTCATCCTCTTGTCTGTGGATCTCCATAAAACTTTTCCTCACCATACTTGGGTTCACTCTCTCACCAAATTATTCCATGAATACCATCTTAAACTCATCCCAAGAATGTATGGAAGATATTGGTAGAAAAGAGAACCAATCTCTTGCATCTCATTTCAGAGATTGAAAAAACAACTTCAAAATCCAGTTCGTAATCTCCCATCATATCAACAAACTCCTACAGATGCTTGCTTGCTGACTCATATTTTTCACCATTAAACTTTGATACCTTTTCTTTGATCTTAGGAGGCGCATCATTTGGATAACCATGAATGTTACTAAAATCTATAGCTCTGTACCTCTCAGTAATAAAATTTCCTTTACATGAAAAAGGGTGCCCATCATGCACCACTACATTTAGTCTCATACTAGAAGGCTCAAATTGATGATGCATTTTCTCGCACCCTCAAAAGTATTATAAATTTTATCTTGGAGCTACACAAGGCAATTCAAATTCCTTTTGCAATTATAGGCTCAAGCCTTTGTATTGTAAATCTTCTATCTATATTTTGATTAAGACCTTCTAATAAGTGCAATACATGAATATAACATATGTCTACATCAATTCCAATTTCACTTTAAAAGAATGTAAAATTACCATCCCTATTCCCTCTCTTAGTGCTATTTCACCAAATTGGGAATTATTTATATCTTAAGTCCTAAAAATCTCCCATAAATTACTTACAAGCATTATTTAATTTTCTTTAGATTTATGAGAATACCCGAAAACTTGTGCTCTGTTAACCCTTTCTTCCTGAAACTTGTAGATCTGAAACCTTGATGTTTTCTTTATCAAGTTCTTTAGTCAGAGTCGCCACCTCTCTTCACATAGGACTTACTTCATGTAGTATGCAGTTTATTCAATAGTATATTTCATTATGAGTATTCTCCTACAACAGAGTCATCTTTAGATCCTTCAATGTTTATTGCAACTAAATCATTTACTAGGTCTAGGAACTTCTCAACATCTGAACCAAATGTTCAGATCCACCAAATGCTTGACTCTATGATATGATAGTCTTCAACTAGAGATTCCAAATTGTCCCCGGTGGAGTCCCCAATTATGTTGGTGTTTTAATTTTCCCAGCTGAACTTTAAAATTCTCTAAAGGGTAGCCAACCCCTGTGTTCAAGAAATTCCTAGGCTAGTGGCCAACATAACGAGTAAATGATCTTGAGATCTTTCCTCCTACACTTTAGGCTCTGTGGGACCTAGGAGGGTGTTCCTAATTGTGTTCATTTGATATCAAATTCATCAAGAACACTTCTAAACATAGATTAATTCCTACAAAAACCAGATAGACTCAGTTTATTAAAGACTTGGTTGATCTTTGAAAAATTAACATCTATTACTAGGAATTAGGTAATACTTTAGTTCCATTCATTGTGATTCAAAGTTTTAATAATTTGATTCTTATTTAAAATCTATAGCCAGGTACATTGATAACCCATTCACTTGCAAGATTTATTTAACAAATAGACCAGTGCCTCGTCAATTGGGACGATGGAGTCAGATATAAAAAACCCCATAATATACAAACTACTTGATTCAAAGATTGGTATACAATTTCATAGTACTTTGTAATACGAAGATTCTCAATTGCCTGAAAGAAAAATTCTTACCAAATCCTATGCCATTTCTTACAAATCTACAATCCTCTTCAAGCATTTAATCCACTCTTTGAGCTAAAGCAAGAAACAAAGTCATACATTCAATCGAACAATTGAAGAGAAATGAGAATACCCTTGATATTTTCATTTATAAATTCCAAAAAAGGTACACAGGAGAGTACATGTTTCAAAATTAAGATTTGTTTCGATATTAGTAATTTCTATAAAACTATTTATGACTATCACATATAGGACTCATACCCAAGACAATTTACTATTCTATTCATTCATATTTTCCATAGTATGCTCCTTCCTAAGCCGAGTTTCTACCTGAACTATAATGTGACTCCAAAATCAAACCCTTTGCAATGAGCCATGAAATCCCTTTTATAGATCAAGGGAGAAACAAGCATCTGGGTCAAATGCAATTACAATTCAAATGCATTTAATTTCAAAACAAATTTCAACTGCATTTTAGAAATTTCCCAAACAGTTATCTGTAATCATTTACCACACATGGGAAACAAAACTAATACCAGTCGATGCCGCCAAAACACTATTATTCGCCAATGAATCTTTTACACTTCACGCGCATGTTGAGCCAAAAAAAAACATCATCATATCATCAAAATGACCCAGGTTGTTACAACATCCACAAAACATTACCAAACCACCACCAGCTAACCAGAGCTAGAGCCGAGGCCAAAGTACACACACCGACTTCGTGTCCTCACAGATGTTGGAGTAACAACTACATCTTTATCCTTAGCATCCTTATCAACAACAAAAAGAAATTCCCACTTGGGGTACTCATTGAAATTGGGGCAACCGCTACCGCCTCCTCATCTGAGTCAGAAAATTCATTTAAAAGCATGAGGTAACGACCATAGCGGGAATCCATCTCCGTGTCACTATCAAAAGTGTTTTCTGAAATGTCAATAGGGGAATTCCTCCTTCCCAAATTTCCTCAGCCATACCTTATCTTTTTCCTCGTTCTTCCCACAAACACTCCAGGCTCCTTTCCCTTGGTCTCCACTGTTTCTCTAATAACTCGACTCCTTAAATGCTAATTTCTCCTCACAACAATCTACGTAGATTTATTTCTACGAGCCTCTTTCTCATTCACTTGCTTTTTATTTGAAGCAACAATGGGTGTGTTCAATTCACCCTCTGGAACATTGTTGTGTGATTTGTGCAAATTGAGCCTTGGAGACTTTCGTACTATGGAAGGAGTCATTGACTTGCTCATTTTAGTAGGACTGGACCTCACAAATGTAGAACAATCCTCTTATGAACTTAGCGACTTGATCTCTTGACTGTAATGATGAGAAAAAAGGAAAATACCTCATATTTATCAAGCACATGATCAGGTTGATCATCAATACCCAATAAAAGTCACATCAGCAAGCAGACGTTCACTTGCTAACACTCGTATTATAGCCCTTAATTATCTAGGTGCACAAAAATCTGCATAGCGACTTCAATGATTATAGGAGAGTAATCACTCACATGCACCAGGATGAAGTTAATTAGGATCCTTAGGTCTGGTGTAGTTAATGTATTCTCACATTGAGAAAAACAACCACATCTTTAGTCTTTGGTTTTGATTCAAAAACCAATCGTTGATTCCCTGATGAGTTGATGAATCAAACAACCCAGAATGAGCCAATCGGGTCTAAATTCCTGAGACCATCGCTTGATAGCCCATTAACCAATGAGAATATGTTGATGAGAAGCCATGTCATTTGCTTGAGGGTCTCACCCTTCCTCTTCCTATCACCAACAGAGTCCACATTTCACAATCACGCAGACCGCATGACACTTTGAAAAATAATATTTAAAATCCTGTGTGGCGTGTGTGCAACAAACCATATTTAAATCTAAAAATACATCACAACCATTGATTCAAAAGCTTAGGACGTCGGGATCAATAGTGGGGGCTAGGTCCCACAATCTGCGAGAGAACATGTGGCATAATCGTGTAGATCATGTGACCCCTTTGAAATGAATATTTTAATTTTTGCGCGACGTACGCGCACGACAAGGATTTGATCTTCAAATCCAACAGACGAGATTTTTTCACGTGCAAATAACATTAGTATAAAAGGGGTCTGTGATTAGGCCAATGGGATTAGAAGCCTCAGGGGGATATTAAAGACTTAGGGCATAAGTCTTTCAATTATGAAATATTTCACCTATTTGGAAAAATTGAATCGGTAAACGCGTGGGGTGACCGATAGGCCTAGGCAAATGGCCCGATAAAAATAATGGCTTGGATGAATTAGGTGGTAACTTAAGACAACTAGAAACTGGGTACAAAAAGTCAATGAGAAAATAGAACCACCAAGGTTGTAATATAGGCAAAATTTAAAACAAGGGTTTTATACACCAAAACCCTACACCCTATCCCATGACGTAGAAGTAACATACATCACAAGGCAAAATAATCTCAAATTTTAAAAATTTCCACATACATCTCTATTCGTTTGCCAAATCTCTCCTCGAAGCTAACCATTAGGCCTGGCAATCCTTTAGGATTCAAGTGGATTGCAGATTTGGGAACCAACATATTGGCGACTCTACTGGTTTCCTGATCTGTAGGTTTGGGTTAGATGATCCAATGACCTGCATACTTGAAGGAGATTGCTGCAACATTTCTACTGTATTCTTGAAGTTTGGTGCTCTATTAGTGGAGAGAACTCAAAAATACTTTGATATTGGAAGAAGCTTTCTGGTGCTTGAAGATCTTGTCCTCTTTCAAAGAGGTGGTGACTCTACATAATTTTCTACATCATTAGAAGAGTTGGTTGCAACAGTTCTCAAGTATTTTTCTATTGTAATATTTATGTATGAAGGTTTTCAACAAAGGTTCTAGTTAATATAGTCCATTATCCAGTACTCTGAGGTGCTAGTAGAAAGGAAAATGAGAAAGTAGGATATTCTGAAAAGAATATTGAGAATCATATTGTGTAGAGGAAATAATTTTGTTTACAAATATGTATGGTTGTCCTAGTTCTCCCTCTACAAGCTATAATGTCATGCCTAAAACACAACCATGTCCTCAAAGAAAGGTGTTCACTAGTAAAAGATACGACCCTCTAGATTTCAGTAAAATCCCGTGTTATCCACACTCTGTCCCAAGAAGAATTAATGAATATTTGCCTAAGTTTAGAGGAGATCTTGAAAAATCAACATCACAACATATACAGGGTTTTCTTTATTTGATGGAAGACTGTTAAATAACAGAAGAGGATGCTAACATAAATTTTTTTGTAAGAACTTTAGAAAATAATGTTGAGTGTTGGTTTTCGAGTTTGCCAATGCGATCCATATGTTCATGGAAAGAGCTTGAGATACTGTTCATGGATCAGTTTGGTGAAGTGAATAATGAATTGTCATCTAACAAGAGAAATTTGCATACCCAAGAAGAATTTGAAGAGAATACTAAAGATAAAGTTGAATCCATATCATATATTGATGCATTGTGCGATATAGAAAGATTTGTTGAGGATGAATCCACCTATGAATTTCATGATAGATTCATGAAATTTTTGTTTGATATACTAGAATTAGAAAGGCCTGATGAATCATTTTGCATTAATTTGTTTAGTGAGAATTGTGAGCTAGGTCTGAGTACCATGCCAACTCACTTGAAGCCCCCTAGCCTTAAATTTTTAATATCAATGGCTTTTAGTGATTGAAGAAATGATAAAGAAAAATGGAAGTAATCTCCTGAGTAGCTTATGTGATGGTACCTTTTCCAAACTTAATCAAATAGATCTAGATGGTATAGCAAAAGACAATGATAATGCATCATTTAGTGATAAGGATTTTGTTTCTGAACAACCCATGGAGAAAGTGTATTTAGAAGAAGATTGCAGCCATAATGGTAAAGATGTAAGACATGATGAGATACATAAATCATGTGAAGTCTCTCCTACTTTATATGAAAATATGGAAGTGGGGAGTCAATTTTATGTATCAAAAGAAGGTTGCAATGATGTAGTTGATATTGGAAGCATTTTCTCATCTATGGAATTTGAATATACAATTGAAGATTATGTTGATTATGAAGTTTCATGTCTTCATGGTGACGACATTAGTGTTGCAGATGTAAATGTGCAACTAGCTAAAATAAATTCTAGTCTAGATGATCAGAGACGTTACAATTCTATTTGCAGCCCTAGTGGCTATGATTCCTCTCAAGAGGAAGCGGTACAATTGATTTCCTTAAGTGAGAAGTGTTTACATAAAGATGATGATAATACTTTTGAAGGCTCACAAGAACAAGATAATGGATATGAATTGAAAATATAATATGAAGAAGCAATATATGATCAGCAGTGTCATGGTACAATTGGTCATGTCAATTCTACAAGTGAGTGTAACACTGATGAAAATTTTAATGGTAATGAGACAAAGGAGCCTGTTGATTTGAGGAATGATTTTGAGAATGTCAGCGTATCAGATACAAATGACAAGGTATGAAATGGATTGCAGTTGGAGAGAGCATCCATAAGCAGCTGCAATGAAGAAACAAATGATGATTTTCAGTTTGACAATGAGGAGTGTGAACCTGCTAGTTATTGCAGTAGTATGGATAAAGAAAAGGGTATGCATGCAAGAGAGTTATTGGATGAATCAATTCAAGTAGCTGATTGTGCATAGCATGTATGTTTTGGTGATGTAAGTGGTGAACATGGAAATCCTTTCTTGTTTTTCTCTTCATCTCCTTCCATTTATTTTTCTGATTTTGAAGTTTTTACCGACTATTTTCATGATTATAGCATAGATGTGGTTGTATATGAAATTGCAAATGAAAAGACAAATATTAGTACAGCTAATGACACTCTTTATGATGAGTTTGAACTTGAGGAATGCAATTGTGTCAATCACATGGATGCATATGGGGACCTTTTTTCTGGGCCTACAACTCATTATTTTCCTCACGAGTAGTATGTTTCAGATATTCATGTTGATGCAGGAAGAGGTAATGTTGAGTATGATACTCCTTGTAAGTGAATGTATTTTGAACACTCACTAGGAGCGTTTTATTGTAAACAAAGATTCTATCATATGAACCTACACTTGAAGATTTTTTGTGTGATAACATGATTAATGCTGACAATCTTGTAACTTATGAATCTAAAGTGGAAAATATTGTTTGGGATGTTGATGCAATCTCTGAATGCTATGATTTGAATATGGACAATGGACTTGTGGATGCTAATAAGTCATGTTTTTAGAACCTTGAGACACATGATAATGTGATTGGGTTGTGTTTTTGGGATGATGATAAACTCGCCTTTGATGCAATTCAATTGAAGGAGTTTCAAATGTGTGAGAATTCTTTGCTTAGTACATAGGAAGATTGCACCTTGTTTTTGAGGGATGATATCCTGCCTGAGCTTGATCATTGTGAGGGAGTTAGTAAATGTGATAAGTCTGTCTTCATATGGTCTTGATCATTATCATCATATTTTGTCACTTGCCACAAAATCAAAAAGTGAAATGAGTGGCAGTGATGTGGGCTATGTGATTTGGTTGCCATGTGATAGTAACACTAAACAAGGAGCAAGTTTTTGCTGGTTCAAAGGTAGCCTGACACTTGTTTTTACAGGAAAGAAGTTACTCATGTTGCTATGGTGTGAAAGAGGAAGGTATGGATTAAAGGAGATCAACTCTTTTAACAGATTGGTGTTTGATAGAGGAAAACACTGGTTCTCCTTTTTCATTTGGTGGCCTGGAGCTACTAAATGAGGTTGATTTTTTTTTGAAAAGTACTCTATTGCCCAATGATTCTAGCACTCAGTCTGCTCTTCTAGGAGATCTAAAATCTTGCCATGCCAATAAGGGGCATGCACCCCTAGTCAGAGCCATTGATAGCACCTTCAAATTTTGCAAATTTGAAGTGCTTATATCTTTTCAATGTGCCGACAGAGCCTAGGCCTGAATCCTGTCAAATATGCCCTAAAGGCCCTCTTTGCCAATTAAAATTTTGCAGCTTGGAGGTCATCTTGAAAATTCATTTGGTGGAGTGTTTTTTGGTACATATGGTAGTGTTTTTGTTCAATTTCACACCTCTTGGATGAGTTTTGATGGGTTAATTAATGCTTTGCTAATTGCGACTGAGCCAAATTTGGTGTTTCAGAAAGTTTCAAATTTTCAAATTTTAAGGGCAACCCATTTCTCATTTGGTCTAAAACATCTCTAGCTCCATTTTTGATAAAGGTCATTCGATACATTATTTTAGTGTATTTTAGGTGCAACAAACATGTCCTGGGGGCTAGTTTACAAAGGAGGTACTTGATTTTTGATGGCTAGGCAAGGTTTGATTTAGAACCCATGTTTTAAATAATTGATTATGATCACACAAAAAAAAATCATAGCTCTAAGTGTCTCAGTTTGTGTGTAGTGAATTTCCTCCAATTGGGCAACAAGTGTAATAAAAATTTGCATTTTTCTAATGTTTCAAAATGCTAATGTTTAAAATATTTTTGAATATTTTAAATATTGTGGAATGGTGAAAAATGCATTTAGGGAAAACATAAAATACAATTTCAAATGTTTGTGAGGAAAATAAATTTTAATTCTTGCATTCTATTGGTTGAGTTCACGACAGCACGACAACATAGTTGCATGGGTAAACTTATCGCCCATCACTAGTTTGCAGTCTCTTTTCCTCATCACATCATAAATGGAGCAACCCTATGTTTTGTCATCGGCCATCACATATTTGAAGGCTCTTTCCCTTTGCACATTGGCGATGGAGCGATGTGTGCTTCTTATCGCTCGTCACAGATTTTAAAACTCTTTCTCTCATCACATCAACGATGAGCGATAGCACATTCTCCATGTTGCACATCACTGATTTTCAGTCTTCTCTCCACATTGTATTGGCAATGATACTTGTTCTCTATCACACTTCACTAATTTATGTCTTCATTTTCTCCTGGCATTCTTGATACATGATGCTTGTGTGATGGTATCCGACAATGCTTGTGTAAGGCGATGGTGGGTCCAGAAAAGCATCCATGGAAATATTTGATGGAATTTTAATGGCGAGGAAATAAATCAAAGGTGAAGTACACAGGTAGAATGGTTTTTATACAACCAATATAAAAATTAAGGTCTTCACCATGAAAGTAAAAAACAGAGGCTTTGTATTGCTAGTAAATAAACCAGTCAAAGATGCACAGGTAAAAGGGTTTTCACAGCCTGATGGAAAAAGAGAATATTTTTCAGCTGTAGTAAAAATGAATTTCTTTGTTGTTGGGCAAGAGGAGTGAAGTTTTTCACAAGGTAATTTTTTTTTTCAGCCACAAGGTAAAATTAAAGCAAGCAAAATGAAGAGAGGCAGGAATTTGAGTGTAAAAGCGGATTTTCTTCAAGCTAAAGCAGTTACTGATCAAAGGATCGGAATGATGCAAGTTGTCAGCAAGGATGTGTATTTGGGGATTCTTTGTTTTCTCTTAAATGTAATTTTTCTACTTCATTGCAAGGGAGTTGCTCACTGTTTTGGTTTCATGGAGATAGAATTTGTAACATGTCTGAAATGTATAGATGCTTATTTTAGGTTATGGAGTTTTTTGAATAATGTAATTGAGGATTTAATAATGGAATTGTCATATTAGTGAGTAATTGAAAAAATATTTTGAACTGGTTGTCTCCATAGTGCACATTGTACGGATTATGAATATGAATAATCAAAGATTGCTATTATTGTCCTCTTGTCTTTCCTTGAGTGTTTATTCAATGTTATTACTCATTCAAAGAATGAATTAAATTGGATTAACATAAACAAAGGTTTATGCAACCGTGTGCTAGGATGATTAAGCATGGCTAGTTGAGTTTCTAGTATCAATAATGTAAGGCATTATCTGGTAGGCATAGTTATGATAGGTTGAATGTTGTAATGAGTTTTAAATTACATGGTTTAGGTGACTCCACCCTGGAATATGGCACCGGTCTTTTAATGTTGCAGTTTCCTGAGATTGTTTGTGAGCAGCTACAATTTTAAATCAACTTTAATTTCCTATCTCAGTATGATTGTGTGTGTTGAACGTAATTTATTACATCTCTAATGTTTAATTTGGACACTGCCATGAAGGTCATCCAAACTTTTAGGGTATTGTGTCTGTTAAGCATATAAAGGAGAATTATCTATTTATAGTGTATTTGATACTTTGGCACACGAGTAACCATGAACACACTATTGGGATCACCCTTTGGAGTTTCACAAAGCCCGAAGTGCAGGGGAGAAAGGGTTTTAATTCAATATCTCATTTGTTGTCCAAATTTCTCATTGAATCTGACTATTAGGTCTAGCATCCCTTTAGGATTCAAGTGGATTGTAGGTTTGGGAACCAACAACTCTAATTTGGAGAAAAATTAAATATAGTTGGTAAGCCATAAAGAATTATTTTGTAAGTGATTATAGATCATTTTGGTGTTACAATAGAAACTAAATTAAGAGGGAATCAAATGGAAGTGATTTTATTTATAGCACGACTACGTCTTCAAGTGAAGGAAGTTTAATCTTAGAGAATCTAGGGGTTGGAACATGTTGAAATAAAAAAATAATGAGAGATATTATTGAAATATTTACATACCTAGAGATTTATGTACAACAAGTTGTAAAGCATCGACAATGAGCCACTCAACAATAGGAACAATTTAACACACAAATATATCAAATAAGTCCAATAATAGCTTTAGCTACCCATGAATAGAAGATGCACCAAATTTGTTTCATTTGAATCAGGACTACCCTTTTTTTTAATAAATAAATTAAAATTTTGGAAATAGAGATAAATGGTTATTCTACTTTTTTTGTAATATTGGGTTGAGAATAAAAGCTTAAATTTAGAATGAAATAATAGATTAAGGTAGCAAGAACTTGATATTATAGTCAGCAAGAGGATAATAATAGTTTAGATGTAGACAAAGAATACACCAACAGTTTATCATGTTTTTTTTTTGTTTAATTATTTTTATTTTTTACTTTTTTTTTCATGTAGTGAATAATTGTACCGATAATTTGTCTTTTTGGAAGTTACTACTTTTTTTATTTTGTTTTACACTTGCTTTGGATTTTTCGATAAATATGGCACCTTAATTTTTAAATTGAGAGTTACAACACAAAATTTGATAGAAATTGGTCTTAACTTTGTCCTCTAGCTAATTCCTCTTTTGTGGTTTGAACCCAATTTTAATCTTACTTCCTTTCAACCTTGGACATAATTGCTATCATGATTTTTTTTTCTCAATAAATTCTCAAATGTGATTACACCTAGCTTGATTATTGTCAAATTTGTCATTTCCTAAGTTGACTCCATACTAAGATATGAACTGTGTGAAAACACATGTCTTTAAATAGGTAATCTACAGTTGGGAGAAGTGGCAATAACACTGGAAAAACACAATTCCAACTAGTTCGAACCAAATAGGGGATTGGAGCGCCTATAACTAGTTCTAATTCATCCATTGGAGTCTTTCTAAAACATGATGGAAGTGTTATTAACACCTACTGATGTAGGAGCATCCAGGGTGTATGAGAAATCATGCATCAATTTGTGTTGTTTTCTTTCAATAAGGGCTAATCAACTTAATTTTTCCAAGTATGAACATTCGGGCATTGAGCTACAAAATTAAGTTTTACAGCTTGGATTCATATGACATTCTACAAACTGGATTATCGGTGTGACACAAGGATTTTGAAGAAACCTTGTTTCATGTCCCATCGACATATCGATGGCGAAAGCAACAACAGTAAACAGTCATGAAGAATTCACATCGGGGGGAGGTTCAAATATCAGTAGGATGACATTCGAAATCCGTTTGAAATTCTGACAAGCTGCATCAAGGAGACTCTAGGTTATTAGAAGGAATCATTTGGGAGTCCCTTTGATGGAGTGATAAGGTGCATCGAGGTGACGGCAGGATTTCGGGTTGACGAGATTGTAAGTCCCTTCGATATTTTGATATCAGGGAGATAAACATGTTTCAGTAGGAGGTCATGACGAGTCTGTATGACATCCCAATAGGAGCTTCATCGACGAGACCTTTCCATATCAGAGTGAGAGGATTTGAAGTCCCCATGACATTCGAATGGTGGGAAGGTGGACAAAAACATGATTAGATCAATGGCGATAGAGATATGAGTAAGGTGACAACATGCGGCACAATGTTATTTTTTGATTACACATCGTTGTTGTGAATCAACACGATCATTAGCCAAATTATTTCAAGCATGAATCTAATGGTTGGAAGATGATTTCCTGGTGCAAATGAATGAAATTAAAGTCACTAATAACTAGGTAATTTCCTGCGAGATCTGATTGTTTATTGGACAACAATGGCTATCCTAAGGCAACGCAGGGGAAGGGTGATGAACATATAATCTAATGCAAGAGGGGAAGTAGGGCATCGAGAAGAGATCTAGAAGCTAGTGAGAAAGGGGAATGTTGATTATTTTCTGGTGAGGGTAGAGCCAAGAGTGAATGCTTTGATCTGCAATTTGGGTAGATGTCTGTAATAAGATAGCCCTATAATAAGGCTGAATGTTGTAATTTCTGTTACATTTCAGAGATTATAAAAAAGCTCATTTTCTTCCTACATTTTAGTTGTGTTGTTCTATGTTGTGTATATGAGATCGTGTCTGTAAGGGGAGTTCCCTTCATCACCTACCAAGCTAGTTTTTCTCCACTATATTGAGGGTTGTTAAAATAAAAATCTTTATCTTGTATGTGTGTTCAATGATGTACCATTTCCCCAATTTTATTGCACTAAGTTAAGCCTCCATAAGAATGCACCTTAGTTCTAATTTGGAGCAAAAGTAAATATGATTTGTAAGCCATAAAACATTATTTAATAGGTGATTATGGATCATTTTGGTGTTACAATAAAAATTCAATTAAGAGGGAATCAAATGGAAGTGATTTTTTTTATAGTGACTAGGTCTTCAAGTGAAGGATGTTTAATCTTAGTGAATCTAGGGATTGGAACATGTTGAAATAAAATAATAATAATGAGAGATATTATTGAAATATTTACATGCCCAGAGAGTTATGCAGAAGTAGTTGTAAAGCATAGACAATGAACCACTCAATAACAGGAGCAATTGAACACACAAACATATCAAATAAGTCCAATCATCTACTAACACTTAAGTGCAGGCTCTAACCAACAAAAATGTCATTAGTGTTAGAAAAAACATATATACTAAGAGTGGGGGTGAATCAGTATACCTCTAAAATCAATTCAATTTAACTTATCAATGGAAACCTAAAATTTCCTTAATCAAATTACATGTTCAAAGAAAGAGTACAAAACCATAACACCAAATTTATGTGGAAAACCCAACAAGGGAAAAACCATGGTGAGGAAAGCTACTTGGAGTTGTTGTCCAAATACAACCTCACAAATGAGTCAATAGTTACAACATATTTAAGGTCTTTAACCTAAGGAATATTACAATTCCCTGGTTACTTATGGAATGAGGCTACAACCTTTGAATACAACTCTTTAAAGAATTAGATGAAAAATCACAACCACAACACTTTTGTTGCCTCTAGCTCATTGCCTTCAACACTTTTACACCACTCTACCTTTGGATCATTGCCTTTGGTGTTCACACTTTCACTTCTACCTTTGGCTCATTGCCTCTAGCACTCACACAATTTGGTTGGGTCATTGCCTTCCACACACCACTTAAGCTCTTCTTCTCTCAGCTCACTGCCTCCAACATGCATTAAACACTTCACTAAAAATTTGCACACATTACTCTGAGTTCAACGCATTTGTGGTAGAAAATTACATTGATCACACATTGAACACTTGTATATATTGACCACACACTTGATCTTGCATTTATAACATCTGCAAGCATCAAAAAGGTTCTCCTTGTCGACCACTTTGAAGTGTATAAAATGAAACATGTAACAACCATATTTGATTCAACTTCAAAAAATCCATAGTAAAGGGAAATTAAATTCATTCCAAGCCATGAGATAAGAAGGACCTATTTCAAATCTGCACGTATTCCCATGCTAGTGCACGCCACAAAAACTTGGTACAATAAAATTAGAACACTAAGTCGGCCCAACAAACACTCAACCCTTGAAATATTAACAACATACAACAAGCAGTACTAGATAAGCATGATAGCAACATGTGGATTACCCAAAAAGCATCAAATTATATTTAAGAATATTTCCATGCCCTTGTTTTACGACTTCATGCATCATTATGTTGGTGTAAGGAAATAAATACAAAACCAATATCTATTGCAAACCCAAATAACACAATATTGAGATATAACTTTGACAGCTCAACTTGTGATACAATTCAACAATTGAAACTCAAGGAGAGACAATAGATAGACATGAAAAGAACTTCCTCCAAACCACAAGACCACAAAAATAATTGTGGAGAAATGCAGTGCATTTCTCAGAACCTTCGTGAGCCAATGACTGCAAGAGTTTCTTCTATGCAAATTACAACAACAAATAGTGAATACAATATTCATAAAATCATATACACATTTAGGAGTAAGAAACAACTATTATAGAAACTCATAACATCACTCCTGATTGCAGCATATGCAACCAACCACACATTACTTTTTCCTTGACAACAAAGATAATCATCATCAACAAAAACCATACATTTGACATCAATGACAATGAAAAAACTTTATATTATTGACATCAATGATAATACATGCAACATAATTGTAACAATATCCCCCTTTAGTATTGATGGAAACACCAACAAGAGAAACATCAACCATATCTCCCCCTTGCTCTATCTTTTCTCCTATCTCATGTCCCCCTTTGACATCAAGGACAAAGGGCTAATCGAGCTTTCCAAAAAATACAAGCTTCCCCTATCTGCCTAAGATTTAGCATTCTATTACATACTCCCTCTAAGAGGTATCCTTCATTAGTCTAGGAAGAAAGGTTTGTCTTGAATTTCTCCCCTGGACAGATGCACCAACTATGCATATAGTTAGAATGAGGGGAAACATCCCCTAGATTCTGTCTAAGATACTCAAAATTATCCTTTGAAAATTCCTTTGTTAAGATATCTACAATTTGTTCCTTTAAAGGCACATACTCCAATCTTACTTCCTAATCAACAAATTTCTCTCTTAAGAAGTTATATCCGATAGATATGTGCTTTGTTCTAGCATCCATCACTAGATTCATTAAAATATTGATGGCACTTGTATTATCACACAACATTGGAATGGGCTCATCATGCATCACCTTGATGTCCTTCAAATTTTTGTTCATCCATAGCACTTGGGTATTTCAAGATGATGGAACAATATATTCTACTTCTTGTATAGGAGCGAATTTGCACCCCTCTTAAAAATTCCCCTTTTACATCCCTCCACCTTAGAAAATAAAACCGGAATATGAAATTCCACATCACCCATCTATAATGAATCCAATTGGCCCTTGTAATTTTTGTCAGTGGGGAATTTTTGTCGGGGATGCGAGCGCAACGCATAGACGTCTGTATGGCGTGCTTCCATCCCTAAAAGATTCTTGCCTCTGGAGTTTGCAAGGATGTTACACTCCTCATTAGGGATGAAATGTAACACCTCTGTGTCGACTAGGTGACCCAAAAATGGCTTTCCCTCACATTTTGATCTTCAAATGCCTATCTTGCTCATTCAATTCATCTCTTTTTTCAATTTGGACTCCATTCTACACCGACTTGATTTCTTGAGTATCTTTTGACCATTTCAAGCCATCTTCAA
Organism: Sequoiadendron giganteum; assembly: GCA_007115665.2. Lineage (NCBI taxonomy): Eukaryota > Viridiplantae > Streptophyta > Pinopsida > Cupressales > Cupressaceae > Sequoiadendron > Sequoiadendron giganteum. The sequence continues at coordinate 50,460,947 of CM021103.1, read as the reverse complement.
CACATCTTGCTGCACTTTTTCCACCATTGGATTTGTAACTTGGTGTCCCGAGGGACTGCTTCTTCATTTTTGTAGTAGCGTAGACCTCACCAAGCTTGCAACCTCCTTTACATGCTTGAGAGCACCTCGATTGAGAAAGTGATATTGCTTGTTGATTTAATTAGCATAGTGCTTTTGTGATTGTTCGATTTCTTTCCATTGTTCTCTTTATCACATTTTATATCTTGTGGCTTTCTTGGCTGTCTGTGGTGGAAACAACAAAGCGGGGGTTTGACTAGGGAAAACCCCTATACAACCCCAAAATTTTCCCTCTCTTGGTTATGTGTAGGTGTACATGTGCGTGGAGATTACTGGAAAACTAGACATTGAGTGAGTTGGACTTCATTACCTTTGTTTTCTCTATCTCCTTTATCATCTATATAATCATTTATTTTATCTTGTTATTCTGTTTAGCTCATTAAATCTCATTAAGTAGACCGTTGGTAGGTTTTTTTGAATTCTACACTATACTTTTCACTTTTTGGCCATATGGACACCAACGCCCCAAAGAGATGACAGTGAACCACACTGTCATCCTTGACCCATATTGTTGTCCTTGGACAAAGAGTTGTCTGAGCTATGTTTTGAATTCCAAAAATTGGCTTGTCTATTCACATTCAAGCATTCAGATCAATAGAGTGACAAAAAAACTTGAGAGTGCTCTTCATTCTATACCCTTAATCCAAAAAAACTGATTAGCTTGAGGTAAGTTAGGGTAGCCCTCCACTCTCAGCTCTCCATGACCTGGAGCCTTAGTGTGGTTGGTCCTCCTACCTTACATTCTGGTGAACTAGACGTGAACAACGTCTATCTGTTTCTTTGCATCAATTTTTTTCCCATGCACTCGGTAGCCATATTAGACTTGGGTTTTGTGAGGGTTTATGAGCATCACAACTTAGTCTATGACTTCAGGTTATGTTGTTAGGAGAATTCTATGACACTTACCAATGGAAAAGACGAAGGTCACCTTTGGTTATACTACAAATTTTTCCATAGGTCTTACAAACGAGACGAGTTTCATTGATGAGAGCACTCATGTGCCTACTCTTCCAGCATCCCCTACAACTTCATATGTAGATGAGGATGATGTTGTTCATATTCCCATGAAAAATCTTTTGGCATTAGATAGGAGTTTGTTGGACCTCATGAATCATTTGGAAAAAGTAAAAAATATGGCGAGAGCCACTAGACTTGCTAGCAAGGTGAGATACATGCTAGGTAAAGATCAGAAAGGTATAGAGTTCTTACAAGGCCTTACCAATCTGAATGAAGCATACATCCCTTCATATAACACTAGGTCAGGTACTACTCTAGGAGAGGTGATTGACACCTAGGAGAGACAAATAGGCATCTCGATGCCTACTATGTCTATATGCATGGCCAAAATAGGCCCCTTGATCAACATTTCCTCTACTGCTGAGAAGCCCCCTTCTGTCAACTCGAGTAGAATACCCCTTTGTTTCGGCTTCACCCCTCTTACTGCCCCTGGTGGTGGTGGCTTTGGTAGTGGAGGTGGCTTTGGGGGAGGCCATGGTGGTGGCTTTGGTAGTGGAGTTGGCTTCAGTGGAGGTCCTACTAGTGGTGGCTCCGATGGTGGCTCTAGAGGTGGTTCTAGGGAGGTCCCATTGGGCCTTTGTCATCCTCCGAACCTGTTTTGAATGCTCTTCTTCAGAACATGGGTCAAATACAAAACTAGTTGGTGAGCCTTTCCCAAGCGTCCGCCCAACCTATTTTTCAACCTCTTTTCTGATATAGCCCATTGTCAATGGTGATTTTGAGTACTCCCTTCCCGCAGGGAATGGAGATTCCTAAGTTTGAAAAGTAAAGTGGTAAAGGAGGTCCACAAACACATGTGTCTAATTTCAATGCCATGTGTATGAATTTGTTTCATCATGATGCTTTAATGGCCAAACTCTTTCCTCGATCTCTCAAGGACACAACACTTGAGTGGCACTGTTCCTTTCCTGATAATTGTATATTCTCATTTGATCATCTCATCAATCAGTTTCTCCGTCAATTCTAGGATAACATCGGTCCAAAGATGATCTTCTTGTTGGCCTTTCCGTTGCACCAAAAGATCGACTTGTCAATGGTCGATACAAGCATTAGTTAAGTTCCATGGGATGTAGTTTAACCATGTCACGAGCCCAATGGGAGATGATGGTGGTTAGTCCAATAATCCCCCCTTGGCGTCACCCAAGGGGTTCGAACCCATGACCGAATCTGATCCTAATTTTTGGCCTTTCCGTTGCACCAAAAGATCGAGTTGTCAATGCCCGATACAAGTGCTAGTTAAGATCCATAGGAGGTAGTTAAACCATGTTGCGAACCCAAAGGGAGGTGCTGGCAGTTAGTCCAACACTTCTTGTATCTTGTCTGATGTAATCAGGGAGACAACGACAAGATAACTGAGTGCATAGCATGATACCAAGCACTCTTTTCATAGATCTTGTATCCACTTCCTCATTCAGATGTGAAGAAGGTGTTCATAGGCAACTTGCAACGAGCCTAGTAGGAGAAGTTTTCTCTAATGAATCTCCCTTGTTTTACATATCTATGTGTCACACTATGAGAGTATCAACAAATGGTTGTTCAATTCAGGGGATCCTCCTCATGCTCCCATTCTGAAGAAAAGTCTATTGTGTCTATCTCAAGAAAAGGTAAAGCTTCTATGAATGTAGTCGCTGTGACTAACGATCATGACCTCAGAGATAATAGGAAGTTTACGAAGTTAGCAGAATCTTATTCTTCTATTTTATAAAAGCTATTAAAGGATAAGATCATAGCTTTGGAAAATCCCCAACTTTTAAAGAAACCTTATCTTGATTGGTAGGATGGGAATGCTTTTTTTTAGTACCTTCATGTTAACGGGCATGATACCGAGTGTTTCATGCACCTGCATCATGAGATATAGGATCACATCGATGATGGTACCATCTGACTTGATGGGAAGAAACAGAACACGAATAAGTCGGCAATGAAGGCCAATAGCAAGTTATAGATTTACACGAACCCATTCCCGTCCCATTCTATGAACTTGATTATTGACCCCTTTGATGCTTCTTCTCAACCCTCAGGTATGTTAATATGGTTTTGATTAATCCTCCCCAAAACTTGTGATTGGTTCACTAGATGTGACTTTCAACTCCCAGAACTTGGCCTTGAATAATAAGCCCTCTCCTCTATACATTCCTACTTGCCTCAATCCAGAAACATTGTGACAGGAGTCTTAGTTGACCCCGTGAGCTGAGTAAATGTTATTACAGAGGAGACGTTATGGATAAATTCACTATAGAGGGAGGAATATGAGGAAACAAAATCTATCATATATATGCACGATGGTATCTCTCTAAAGTCATATGGCTCTATAAATCTTTCCATCCTAGTTGGACCTAGGGCTGTGGATACAACTTTCAATGTCATGATGGAATCTGACCTATTCAAAGTGAAGTTGGCCATCCTGTGGCTAGCTTCCATGAACATAATCACTCATGTTATTCAAAAATGTTTAAATTTCTCTCATGAAGGTGTCGTGCACATTGTGCATGACACTGGGTATCAACTATTGGTATCCTGTGGGGATTATTCCTTGGATTATTTTTGGCCTACCCCGGTCAGTCTTCTCCCTCCTAGAATGGACCTGCTTTACCAAAACTACATGAAGTACAAAACTAGGGGCAAAGGATAGCCAAATGTGACTCCTTTAGTAACGCAAAAACAAACTACCTCCTCCTCTCGAAAGGGAAAGGAGAAGCTTTCCCATCCTTAGGGTGCCACTTCTACCTCCCTTCTTGGAGACGAGCTTTGGATGAATACTCTTGGTTTTCGCATAGGATGTGCAATGGTACCCGCTTGGCGTAAAGCTAAGATTTAGATATCTGACCTTCCTAACTTGCCTCCAAAATCTTGGCCCTACCTATATGGTAAGAGGAAAGGTCCCCATAGGGATTTCTCTATGTCTTAGCCTCTGCGGCCTCCTATCGCTTCTGCCCTCAAGACAGTAAATGTGAAGAGGCCCGCCATTGAGGTGTTAGAGCCAACTCATCCTCCTATTTATCCAGCCTCCTCTCAATCTCTCCCACCTACTCCCTTTTAAGAGTCTCTGCTTCTACTAGAAATAATCGTAATGGACACTTTGACGACTGAGAAGGAGCATTCTGTTCCATCCCAAATTTCAACCTCTAGCTCCTAGAGTCATAGGAACTGCCTTGCGCATGAGACTAAGCATCGGTGAAAGGCTCTGGCCATTGATCAGGCCACTTTGTAAAGGAAGGAATGTGAGTGACAACCCTTGTTTTAGGGCCTGCTATTGTGTCCTCCTCTCCCATCCCCTGTACTTTAGTTTAATGAACCTCGGTGCTGCTTTCGGCTCCTGTTGTGAGCGTAAACACCCCTAACCCTAAAAAGGTGTAGGTGTTTATTGCTCCTTCAATTGATCCACCTCTCCTAATGTGCCTCTCAGACATCTCACCATTCTTGAAGCCTATGGAAATGCCGAACGCCGCGGTGATATCCTCCATGGTTTTCTCCTCCTCCTCTATGCCTTCTACCTCGTCCATGGGGATCTCACATCCTCCGATGAAGAGAAATATGGATTATGGCCCCGCTAGCAATAAGGGTCGAAACAGGAGTCCACCTTCAAAGGGTGGTTCTATGCTAGCATGTGCCATCCTAGTGACAGAGGAAGTTTCAAGGTCCTTGGAGTTCGTCACTGCTCTCGAGTCACTCGGTGAGCCTAGCAGTGAATCTCGAGTACTGCCTCCCTCATCTGTTGAGGCAACACATGGCATTCCTATGAAGTGCATTTTTATCTTTTGGATGAGGTCCTGATCCTTTCAGTGATCTTTGCAAAGTCGCTGACCTTTACCTCTCAAGAACTGAGCGGAGATGACCTCGTAGGGCCTTCTTGCTTGGCTCTTGTTGCAAGGGGGTCAGAGGGTTCCCCCCTTGATATTCTACCCTTGTAGGCTCATTTTCCTTCCCTGTATAATGATTTAGATTGGAAGGCTGATGAACTCTTGGTTGATGAGTGATAGGGGGAACCTCTTCTTTATCTGTAGTGTAGATTGTGTGTGTGTTTGTGTTCCCCCGTGCTTGTGTTATGTGTTCCTGGATGACCCTTGTCACCCTCTTAGGTGCTTGGATACATGAGTGTTTATGTGTCATACAACTTCCTCTATTTTTTGCATTGTTCTTCCTCTATTATGTGTATTGATTTTTGATAATTAGGGACGATGTAAAGAGTTGGGGGCATTTAGGATTTCCTTTCATGTTGACCCATTTTTTTATTTTTATTTTATTTTCTCGTGGATTCTTTATATGGTCTGATATAGTAGGGGGTTGATATTAGTTCATTATTATATTATTATTATACCTATCTATATTTATGAGCAGCTCTGACCTCGAAATATCAGATTTCCCCTGTGTCCCTTGTTCGTAATGTTGCTGTTTTTCTTTAAATTGTTGCTCTCTTACCTTTTGTGCTTGTTTCATAATATTGTGGTGCTCATGTGTTATCCCTTGCGTGTGTGACAACATTACCATGGTGATATCTCACTATGTTTTGCGAGCCACAACATCACTTTTTTATTCTTTCTTTTCTCTCCTTAGAATATCATGTGCCTCTGCGTTGAACATGCACCACCCTAAGGGGGGGCTATCATGTCGACTTAGATTTTTTATTTTCAAATAATGCATTCAGTGGCCAATGAATCTTTTCTCAAAAATATTTTTCAAAAATCGCATTCTCAACAAGGACCCCTAGCGGAATGTATTTCCTTCATCATGGGTTCGTAAAGAAATAACTTGAAGAAATTTCCTCCTTGCAACTTTTCTTGCAGGAGAAGCCTTGACCTACCCCTCATGAGGGGGCATTTTCTTCCTTTCAAATTAATTGAAGAAGTGAACATCTTTCAAAAGGATTATTTGATGTTGAATTGATTTGCGAAAAATTCTCTCTCACTTTCAAACATGTCCCTTGAATGGACCCCTTTTCTTTTGAAGGGTTCCTGAGGGACCCCTTTGAAAGCTCTTCCTGTTGGCATATACTTGTCATTGATGTCAAAAGGAGAAATCATGCAAGGTAGACTATTGGCATGATGAAAGAGGATCATAGATGAAATGGAGTTTCTCATGCAAGTGACGATGTTGGAATTAATGTCAAAGTGCCATTGATGTCAAAAGAGTGTTGAAATGATCATGCAAGGGAGATGTTGGCATAATGATAGATCAGTGGTGTGCCTAACTTCCATGAAGCTCGGAGGATGAATCTGAGAGCAGTGGAATTGGTTCTAGAAGTGTGTGGCTAGTTGATGATGCTAAAGTGCACATCTTGAAAATATTTTCATGAATTTGCAAGGAGTCTTTCATATGATAGAGGAGGAAACAAGCTACAAATTCAATGTGGAGTTTTTGAGAGCATTTTAGTGATGTGCTCTTTAAGTCAACAAAATGAAGGATTCACTCAAAATGGATTTAAGTATGCTCTCGGGTGATTCTATGGTTTACAGATAAATTCTAATGCGTTTACAGTCATGGCATCCTCAAAATTATTGAAATGCACAAGAGAACTCAGAGGGGGGGTGAATCAATTGTATCAAATTACTTAACTTTAATCAATTCCACTTTATCTTCAATCTATTATTAAGTGTAAGCATGAAATAAAAATAACAAAAAGAAAACACCAAAGACACCAAATTTACGTGGAAAATATAATGAGGGAAAAACCATGGTGAGGGTTAACTCACAATATAGATGTAATGCAATACCGGATACAAAGGCTCACTGCTAGAGGGCTCAATACCGGGTACAACATGATGCTATTACAATATACTCTGCTTCTGTAGTGGATAAAGAAACTGAATCTTGTTTCTTACTCAACCATGAAACTAATCTTCCTCCAAGAAAGAAAGCACCACCACTTGTACTCTTTCGGTCATCTACACAGCCAACCCAATTTGCATCAGTGTAGGCATTCAATGTGAAATCATTGTCCCTTAGATACCATAGCCCATAATCAGGAGTTCCTTTAAGATATCTAAATATCCTCTTCACAACTATAAAATGTGCTTCCTTAGGTTCTTCTTGAAATCTTGCAAGTAAACATACTATATGCATAATGTCTGGTCTAGTAGCAGTAAGATACAACAGTCCACCAATCATGGATTTGTACATGCTCTAATCAACTTTATCATATTCATCATCCTTACTCAACTTGCATCCAGTTATCATAGGGGTACAGACTGTTTTGGAGTCATCCATTCCAAACTTCTTCAACAATTCCTTAACATACTTAGATTGTAAAATGAATATCCCTTTGTCATTTTGATCTACTTGAAGTCGAAGGAAGTAATTCAATTCACCAATCATAGAAACTTCAAATTATTTTTGCATTTCTTCTGCAAACTTCTTACACATACCTTCATTTCCACCAAAGATGATATCATCAACATATACCACAATTATCAAAATTTTGTTTTTCTCAACCTTGAAGTAAAGATTGTTTTCTACAGACCCTTTGCTGAATATCTAGTCTAGCATACCAAGCTCTAGGAGCTTGCTTTAGTCCATATAATGCCTTCTTTAATCTACAAACCATGTCCAGTTTTTTTGACAGTTGAAAACCTTTCGGTTTCTCCATATATACTTCTTCTTCCAGTTCTCCATTCAGAAATGCAGACTTGACATCCATCTGATATACCTTGAAGTCTTTATGAGCTGAAAATTCCAAGAACATCCAAATGGCCTCCATTCTCGCTACAGGTGCAAAATTTTCTTGAAAATCTATACCTTCAACCTGTGAATATCCTTTACATACAAGTCTTGCTTTATTCCTTATTACTTCACCATCTTTATTCAGCTTGTTTCTAAACACCCATTTTGAACCAATTACATTTTTGTTTGTAGGTCTAGGGAATAATTCCCATGTTTCATTATTCTCTATTTGTTGTAGTTCCTCTTTCATTGCTCTGACCCAACTATCATCATTACATGCTTCATTCACCGTCTTAGGTTCTATCTCAGAAAGTAAACACAGGTTTACCTCAACCACTTTGCTTCCTATCTTCAATCCTTCACTTCTATCTCAAATTATTTGCTCCTCCGGATGATTTATTTGAACATATTTAGGAGGCTTAGGTGCAGGTTCCAGAGTCTCTTCCTTTTCATCATTCTATTCTTCTTCTTGTATTTGCATGCAGATAGGATCAGCAGGCTCAAATTCATTTATTTCCACTAGTCTATTCATAGCTTCATCATCCTTCACATTAGCACTCTCAATTATTTTCCTTAGTCTCTTATGAAAACATCTGTAAGCCTTGCTATTATTTGAATATCCAAGGAAAATTCCTTCATCACATCTAGCATCAAAATTTCCAAGGTTTTCTTCATCTCTTCTAATGTAACATCTAATTCCAAATACCTTAAAGTATTTCATAGTAGGAGTCTTACCATTCCATAAATCATAAGGGGTCTTAGTGTTGTTACCTCTGATCTGAACTCTGTTAAGAATTTAAACAAAAGTATGAATTTGATCTCTCCAATACACATTAGGAACATTTTCTTCTTTCATCATAGTTCTGATAGCCTCTTGAACAGTCTGGTGCTTTCTTTCTACAAATCTATTATGTTGAGGGGTTCTAGGTGCAAAATAATGTCTTTTTATGCCATGTTCTTCACAGAATGCATTGAACTCACCAGAAGTAAATTCTCCACCTCAATCAGACCTTAAGAATTTATCTCTAAGGTTTTCCTCATTTTCTACTCTTTCCTTAAACACTTTGAATCTATCAAGAGCCTGGGCCTTTTCTCTAAGAAATGTAACCCATGTCATCCTAGAATAATAATCAATTAAGAGCATAAATTACCTGTCACCATGTAGGCTTCTTGTTCTTTTAGGGCCACAAAGGTTTGTATGGATTAATTCTAGCATTCTGGTAGATGGTTGATCTTTTCTTTTAAAAATGTTTCTTGTCTATTTTCCCATCTGGAAACTACTGTAGATTGAATTTGAAGGCTTTGTGATTCTAGGCAGATCTCTCACAACTTCCCTAGAACTAATCCTAATAAGATTTCCAAAATTCACATGTCCCATCCTCTGATGACAGAGCCAACTTTCATTTATCTGAGAAAAAACACTCACCATCACCACCCTTAAGTTGATAGTTTTTTCCATGAGTTCTTCTTCTAGCTGCTAACACAGTTCCGAATCCTTTTCTGATATCACAAGTGTTATCCCAAAATACAAGCTTAAAAACTTTGCTGCACATTTTTCCAACACTTAAGAGATTATGCCTTAAACCATTTACATAATAAACATCATTAGTATTATGTTTTCCATCAAAGCTAATTGTTCCTTTACCAACAATCATAGCACTAGAGTCATCACCAAACATGACTATACCTCCATCATACTTTTCAAGTTTAGTAAACTTACTTTTAACTCTAGTCATATGATTTGAACATCCGCTGTCAATTACCCAAAAGTCTCCATCTTGTTTGGCATGAAAAGTAGTTACCGGAGTACCTTCTGCTTAATCCTTCTTGCTCTCCAAACAAGATTCCTTTGCACATTTCTTTTCCAGGGCTAGAAACAAACATTCATCTTTGTCTTCCTCAAAGTCAGATTCATCATCAAAAATTTCTACATCTTCCTTGACATAATACAACTTCTTGAATTTCTTATCATTCTTATCTTTGTAATTATTGTTATTATCCTCATTCTTCTTGTGTGTAGTTCTATTAGGACATCTTGGTGCATAATGACCAATATTTCCACAACTAAAACACTTTTAAGGAAACTTACCTTTTTATTTACCAGTACCTTTCTTCAATCTCCTTATGAAATTTGCTTCCAAATCTTTTATATCATCATCATCCAGATAATATTCTATCTTTATTTCTTTAAAGGTTGTTTCAGTCTTCTCCTTATCTCTTGCAATTTTTTTCATTTCAAATGCAGTCAGGACACCAAATATATGCTCCTTAGTAAATATCTTTCGATCATATTGTTCTTCAAGAGTAGATACTTTGGCACTATAATTGTCTGGTAAGGTCATCAAGATCTTGTCAATTATATCTTCATCTATCATGGTACCACTCTGATTCTTGATTTTTGTTGCTATAAGTTCAACTCTCTTATAATAGCTTGCAATGTCTTCTCCATCTTCCATTCTCAAGTTCTTAAATTTTTTCTTAGCAATTAGTTTCCTTGAAAACTTTTTTGTATCATTCCCTTCATAAATCTCTTTCAATTTTGTCCATACTTCATGAGCATTAGCTAGAGAAATAACTTTTGTTCTTTCAGTTTTAGATAAAGCACTAAAGATAGCATACCTTGATCTTCCATTCTCTTCAAAAGTTGCAACCTCATCAACAGAGGAAGGACCAACTGCTGGTGTCACATAATTTGTCTCTACAACTTTCTAGGTATTGAAACTAAGTGAAATTAAATAAATTTCCATCTATTCTTTCCAGTCACTATAATCATCTCCATCAAAAACAAGAATCTTTAACTTGTGTGCCATATGATATACGTCAAGCGGTTAAGATTTTCACCAAGGAACCAGAGATCTGATACCAATTGCTTAAATGCACAAGACAACTAAGAGGGGGGGTGAATCATTTGTATCAAATTGCTCAACTTTAATCAATTCCACTTTATCTTCAATCTGTTATTAAGTGTAAGCATGAAATGAAAATAATAGAAAGAAAATACTAGAGACATCAGATTTACATGGAAAAACCAATGAGGGAAAAACCACGGTGAGGGTTAACTCACAATATAGATGTAATGCAATACCAGATACAAAGGCTCGCTGCTAGAGGGCTCACTGCCTAGATACAAAGGCTCACTACCTAGATTAAGGGCTCACTACACTGAGAAGGACTCACTATCCAGAAAGGAGGCTCACTACCTACAAAGAATAAGAAAAGAGATAGATAAAAGATCCACCACTAGGGTTCCACATAGTCACAACTTGATCAGAATATTGTAGATACCATCAGCTCACTACATTCAGGAATCTAACAAAATAAAGTATTGTTGCCTCAATTCGCTCTTGCACACTCTGCTTTTCACACTTGCTCGCACACTTCACTTTCTCAAATCAAAAGATGGATGGATGATTGATTCACTACAACTTGATTTGATTTTATACCATGTTCAACCTTAGAAACATTCACCAAGGTCGGCTATATAATTTCAAATTATAAATTCAAACTAGGTTAGCTACTCAACATTCCCATGGTGGATAAGAATGTGAGAGGACCAATTAAATATTTAATTTAGGACCCAAACAACATCTTGGATCATGCACATGGTTTCTTAAATCGATGCAACAACTTAATGTAACATGTAGACATGAGGTCAGCCAAACCTAATGAAAACACCAACAATATTTGAAGTACATGCATCTCTAGCAAGATGATCACACATGGATCATTCAACATGCTTCACCAAACATATTTCCAACTCTGAGAATGCCTTAGATACATCCGCAGCAAAACCATCAAACTTCATTTACATAAAAATCTTCAACAGTCCAACCAGACCAACCAAAAAAATATAGGAGCTCTGGAGTAGGTCTTCCGGATCACCAAATCACAAGAAATTTTTTCAAAACACAAAAACCATGAATATGAATCATCTCCCAGATCTGCTAGATCTGAAGCCAAACATCAAAAGACTGTGGAGCCAAAACATTTCTCCCAGTCAGCAAACAAATAGTTCTGGAAAACCATTTTATAAATCGGTGAACATATATTTTACTCTCCATTGAACCAGAAACTAAAACTCGAGATATACAACTCATTGAAGCTTATGAACACACCTAAAAATATGCATAGGCATAGGATCAACTCAAGAGAAATGTAGAGCACAATACCAGAGTATAGTGAAAACACATTTCAACACTATTGCACAACTATAGCTTCATAAATATAGCTGCATGTACTCTAAACACTTCTGCAGTATGTCAACTATACAAATACCATCTGCAAACAACCTATACAGTGTTGAAATCAATGAAAACATTAATGACAACACCACCAAAAACATCCATACTTGCAACAAAAATGTTCTATTTTGACGTTGACTTGTGTTTGGCGGTTGCAGGGAGCTTAAGTAATGATTTAAGCCCATTATGTTCATCTCATGATGACCCTTCATATCTTGGAAACCGGTTGATGAAGTTTGAGGTTCACGTCAGCATGAAAAGCACTTTTTGGTGGGACTTTTCTTTGTGGTCAATAAGTTAGAGGTTTCCAAAACTTCATAACCCCCGACTTATGGTTCTAATGTTCCAATCTTCCGCGATCACGTGATTTTGTAAGAAGAGCTTTATCGACATGACAAGAGCATATCGATGAGACTCGCCCCGAAGTCTCTTCGACAACCTGATAGCTATGTCATCTATGAGACACCAGGTCATCAAAGGGAGTTCTATGAATGTCTCTTCGATGGAGCGATAAGGAGTAAGGAAGCACTCTATGTGGAACTCAACCATAATGACATGGATGACAATGATGATGATGCACAATGTGGCAGGATGGGATTGAGTAAATGGTAATCCAGATCCTTGTTGTGGATTATAATGTAGTGACATGGCGACGAGGTGGACAGGTGACTTCATCAAGGGTCTTCATCGGCATGTCAAAAGTACTTTGAAGGATGTCTCCTCGACAACCCGATGACCTTCCCATCGGGTGGACAAAGTGATGTCACCGGGACTATGGAGCTAGTCTCTATGATAGGGCGATGGGAGAATGAATGTAGATTGTGGGACTCGCTAAAGTAAATATGAAATGCATTGATACAATAGTCAGAGAGTGAATAAAAGGATGAAACGTGGTGATGAAATATCTAGTGCACCTTACATATGAAAAGAAAATAAAAGATTGAAGATTGATGAGGTGATGATGTGGACGTATTCGATGTTGATGTTCTCATCAGTGTGACATTGGAGTATTGGTAGGAGTCTAGAAGATGTCTCTTTGACAGAGTGACATGATGTTAAGTGAATACTCACAAGATCGATGATGGAGATTTGAATAACCGCTTAACCAACAGTTAGGGCTTAAATACATGATGATGAATAGAGGATCATAGGATTAGGGCATGAAAGAAGAGGATCAACAACCAAAATTCAAAGATAGAAACCTCAAATGGATCGACAGTGTGAACAAGGATTTTTTCCTAGAAACTAACTTAAAGGAAGGAGTTAATTGGTCCAACTACACCAGTGACCAATTTAAATGAAGATTTGATCTATTAAGTAGTGACATAGTTTGCAAAATATTTGAATATTGAATCAGATTGAATGAACAAGAGAATGCATTCAACGCATATCTAATTCTAGGGTTTGACAAAGAATGAATGAAGGAAAATTCTCTATAACAAAATTAAATTTTGGGCATATCGATGCAAGATATGGCAATATCTGGTAAACTCTATCTAATATCTTAATTATCAGTTAGACAATGGTGTGTGTAGCTTGAGGAAGAAGATTTGAGAAGATCTAAATGGTGGTGAGAATCTTGAGGTAGAGATTATAGATTAGTGGAGTTAAGTAAGAAGATAATCAAAGAATTATCTAAGTGGTTGCATCTGCTGTAAGTGAAAAGTGTGCACGAATAAAAAAAATAGCGTATAGTTGTATGGAGTATTGAATAGAGTCACATCTTGCCAAGTATACTGCAAAGATAGGTAGAGTGGTTTGATGTAGAAAGTCTACAAAAAAAAGAGAGAGATACACAACAAACTGTGAATGCATTTGAAAAGTCCTAGACTATAATACAAAACATCATCTAGGTTTGCATTCAGGAGAGTATAGATGTGTGAGACACTGTGGAAAGAGAAATAGGTTTAGTGCAGCATGATAGAACAATGATTGTTCTATGTGCAGAGGAGAGTGTAGAGAAGGGGTGTATTGTTGAGAGTTCAGTTTTAGCAGCAAAGTGTGAGTTGCAATAAGTGCAACAAAGTACTGAATGTAATGATGCATCATAAGTTTTTCAGAACCAAGTCTATGCACATTTTAAATTGTTATCATAGAGGTTGTAGCCTCATTTCATTGAGTTTTAGCTCAAATTAGGGTGTTGTTGCATCCTTAAAGTAGTTTCTTTTAAAACTAGGGAGGTGTTGCTTCCTTGGAGTTGTAGCTCCTAAATCAAGGTGTTGTTGCATCCTTGAAGTTGTTGCTTCTAAATTAGGTAGTTGAAACTTCCTTGGTTTGTAGCCCTAAAACATTGTAACAAAGATTTCTTTTGTGGTGCTGACTTTGAGCAGTAGACTAAAGTAGCCTTGGTCACCATGGTTTTACCCATCCTGGGGTTTCCATGTAAATATAGTGTTATGTCATATTTTTGTGTGTATTTTTGTTTATTACACATTTATTTTTGCATCCTTTAGTTTTCAATCGACACAATAAGTGTTTGATTAAGAATTCTACATAGAGAATTTGGAAGTAAGGAAGTAATTTGCATAAAGGTTTTGAGAGCCAAATTTTTGAGTATCTACTGATTCAACCCCCTATCAGTAGATCATTATGTTCCCAAAATTGGTATCAAAGCCCTAGGTTCCCTAGAAGAAGCTTAATCATATCAAGTAGATCTTGGATAAGTGAACACAAAAATGGTCAATCAAGAAGATTCATCTATAGAAGAATAACTCTCTTTAATGGATTAGATTATATATGGTGGTGCAAATAAATGAAGTTTCATTTGGGATCCATAGGATTTGATGTATGGCTGTTAGTAGTATATGGATATAGAGCTCCTACTACACCTCTAAATACTGAGGTTGAAAATAAAGCATATGATGATAATGGTAAGGAAACGGATGGAATTCGTAATGGGTTGTCAATCTCTATGTTTGACAAAGTCAAGCATTTTCAAACTACACATGAAGTTTGGAATAAGTTGAAAAGGATGCATGGAGATGATGAAATTTTAGCGTAGGCCAAGATTTAGACATGTGGAAGAGAGTCTGAAAATGTGAAGCTGAATAAAGATGAGAAGACTGCAGACACATCCATGAAAGATGTTGCAGCCAGAGGTGATGAGGAAGAAGCATCTACTTCTGGATTAGAGGAGACTAATGAAGAGGAAGTTGATTGCATCAGAAGATTGAAAAGAGGCTCTGGAAGATGCAAAGGTAAGCTATCTACTAAAAGATTCTATTCAAGTAGAATAAATCATATTGCTGCTAAATTATTTCACATTAAAAAGGATAATCTTAAAAAATAAGAGGACAATAAGAATAAGGAGAAGAAGAACTTGCACACAAGTGAAGAAAGTGGGTCATCTGATGTAAATGATAGGTCAAATGATGAACATGGAAGTTTCTATGGGTTTGAACCATTTGGAGTGACCTTTGATGAAGGGGTTGAGAGGTCAGATAAAGAAGAAATTGAAACCTCTGGTGAAGAAGAAGGAGAAGTTGATTTCAAGGGTGAACTCATCTCTATTTAGGGTGCGATTAAAATGTTGAGACAATAAAATGAAGAATATAAAATCCATGCACAAAAGGAAATAGAGAGACTGACTAAAAACCTTGAAGAATATAATTAATTAATAGTTATTCTGAAGACAAAAGTGGATAAATCTAAAAGGAAAAAAGATGTTCAGATTGAGCTATAGTCTTAGAATAATGATTGCATGAAGATAGAATCAGAAATAGTTGCTCAGAGAAGAGATTTTAAAAAATCGGAGCAGATTGATAAAGGCTTGAATTTGAAAGGTGGCTTTGAAATATTAGATGAATTGGTAAAATCACAAAATCCATCAAAACCAAAAGAAAAGGTTGGACTTGGTTTTGAGAAGGGAAAGAGTCCCTCTACAAGTGCTTCTACAAAATTGTATGATAGATTTAAAGTAGAAGGAAGTGGTTGTACAAAGAATGAGAAAGCCTACATGAGTTGTTCTAAAGAAAATACCTTTGGAAATGGAAGATTGGAATAAGGCACTACTGGAGTGAAGAAAGAAAAAGGAGAAAAGAAGCCCGCTGCTGCTGAGATGAAGAAGCTAGATAAAAAGAAGATGCCTATAGAAGATATGAAAATGAATAAATCAATTCCTAGAAACTTGAAAAAGAAGCAACATACTAAGGGAGCTGATTTAGGAGGATTTACTATGATGAGATACATGAAGAAGCCAAATCAAAGAATACCTCCTCATCCTATTCAAAGGAATGCTATGATTAGGTACTCCCCATTTTTTAATGCTTACTGCTATGCTTGTAATCAGTATGGTCATAGAACTAGAGATTGTAGGGCTGCACCTAACGGGAGCACAAAACATATACATATAAATTCATTTTCTCCTGTAAGGAATATGTATGTAGTATGTTACAAGAGTGAAACATTTGGTCACATAGCTAAATATTGTTGATTAGATCTTGTAAGGCCTGCGGTACAGAACAAGAGGAAGAATACAAGGATGGATACACCCCATGGAGTAAAAAATGGTTCCCATGCTCTTGATACGAAGGTTGAATAGATAGAGAAAAGGAAAAATAAGGTCTGGAGAGAGAAAGACTGGAAGGAAACACTCCATGAGGCTACTTCTACCTCACTTTACTAATCTGTAGTGATAGGGAATGGTTCCAGGGGAAGCTAAATTAGTGTTTCATTCATCCCTCAAAATGAAGAAGGAGATCAAGTCAGAGGGTAAGAACATCAACAAATAGTGGATAGTTGCTGCAAAAATTGATATCAGTTATTGAAGAAAAGTGGTGTAGATTCTTTTTCAAGAGAAATGCTTCTTGCTTGCAAAGAGAAGAGGTATGGCTAAAAGGCACTTATGTTGTATACAATGTTTCTAAAGTGGTATCAGACCACTATAAATTGGTTCAGAATAGTCTCGCTGGTATATGAGCCCCAAGTGAAGCAAATGCTCAAGTATGCTGAGAAGAAAATGTTGCATGATCTCAGGGGGAGATTGCAATAGATAGAAGATCAATTTCATGATTAGATTGGCTGGCATAGATGAAGTGAAAAAATTTAAATGAAGAAAATGTGCGAGTAGGCCAACAAAAGAGGATGAAGCAAGGTGTATGAAGAAATTGCAATTGGTATCTATGGAAAAGTTGCTTTGGTATCAAATTAGTGTTATACTTGATATATTGCAGTTCAAAATGTTAAGTGGTCTCAGGGAATGATATCATTAACTGGTGTCAATTATATGATATCATTTTGATTTGATATCATCAATTGGTGTCAAGTATATGATATTAATTGGTATGGAGCATGAAGTACAACATCTATAATTGATATCAAACTTGATTGGCATTGAGCATGTAGTGGCACTTCAACTGGCATCAAATATTAGAAATTGGTATAGAGCGATTGAACCATATGGTTTTTTCATTGCAGTAAAAACGAGAGCAACATTTGGCATCTGAGCAAAAAATTGTTTTCAGTTGGTATGAGTCAAAGGGTGAGCTAAGTCCCTTTGCCATTGCTAAAAATAAGTGAAGGTTGTAGCAGTATAGTGACCAGAGACAAAGAAGAGGAGAGAGTTATGGCCCTTTTCCATTGATGTCAAAGGGGGAGAGAGTTATGAAAATTCTCAAAACAATTGAGCATGGGGGAGAAAAAAGTGAGCAAATGCTCAAAGTAGAGGATATGAGAGAAAGTTGTGTAGATTATCATAAGGATGAGAAAAGGAGAAGGAATGTCAAAGGAGGACAATTGAGAGATTAGATGTTATCCATTATTGGTATCAGACCTTTGGTAGGTTGAGAATTTAAGTTTTACCATCAATGGAAAAGGGGGAGATTTAGGGCATATAGTTGTTATTGATGTCAAAAGGGGAAACCATGCAAGGTAGACTGTTGGCATGATGAAAGAGGATCACAGACTAAATGGAGTTGCTCATGTAAGTGAGGATGCTAGAATTAATGTCAAAGTGTCATTGATGTCAAAAGAGTGTGGAATTGATCATGCAAGGGAGATGTTGGCATGATGATAGATCAGTGGTGAGCCTAAATGCTATAAAGCTCAGAGGATGAATGTGAGAGTAGTGAACTTGGTTCTGGAAGTGTGTGGCTAGTTGATGATGCTAAAGTGCACATCTTGATTTTTTTTTTAATGAAGTTGCGAAGATTATTTCATACAACAGAGGAGGAAACAAGCTACAAATTCGGTGTGGGTTTTTTGAGAGCATTCCAATGATGTTCTTTGCAAGTCCAAAAAATGAAGGATTCACTTAGAATGAATTTAAGTATGCTCTCAGGTGATTCTAGGGTTTATAGATAAACCCTATTGTGTTTACAGTCATGGCATACTCAAAATGTTCTATTTTGATGGTGACTTGTGTTTGGCAGTTGTAGGGAGCTTAAGTAATGATTTAAGCCCATTATGTTCATCTTGTGATAGGCCCCTCACATCTTGGAACTGGGTTGATGAAGTTTGAGGTTCACGTCGACATGATAGACACTTTTTGGTGGGACTTGTATCTGTGGTTGGTAAGTTAGAGGTTTACAAAACTTCATAACCCTCGACTTGTGGTTCTAATATTCGAATCTTCCACAATAACGTGATGTTGTAAGAAGAGATTTATTGGCATGACAAGAGCATATCAATGAGACTCACCCTAGAGTCTCTTCGACATCCTGATAGCTATGTCATTGATGAGACACTGGGTCATCGAAGGGAGTTATATGAATGTCTCTTTAATGGAGTGATAAGGAGTAAGGAAGCACTCCATGTGGGACCCAACCATAATGACATGGATGATAGTGATGATGACATAGACATGTGGCATGCCAAGATTGAGTAAATGGTAACCCACATCCTTGTTGTGGATTACGATGCAGTGACATGGCGATGAGGTGGATAGGTGATGTCATCAAGGGTCTTCATCGACATGTTGAAAGGACTTTGAAGGATGTCTTCTCGACAACCTGATGACCTTACCATCAAGCGAACAAAGTGATGTTGTCAGGACTATGGAGCTAGTCTCTATGATATGGTGATGGGAGAATGAATGTCGACTATGGGATCCAGTAAAGTAAAGATGACATGCCTTGATGCAAAAATCAGAGAGTGAATGAAAGGATGACACGTGGTGATGACATGTCTGGTCGACCATATAATAATAAAACAACAAATCTAAGAGTGATGAGGTGATGATGTGGACATATTCAGTGCTGATGTTCTCATCAATGTGACATTGGAGTATCGGTAGGAGTCTGGAAGATGTCTCTTTGACATAGTGACATGATGCTAAGTGAATACTCATAAGATCGATGATGGACATTTGAATGACCGCTTACCCAATGGTCAGGGCTTAAAGGCATGATGATGATTAGAGGATCATAGGATCAAGGCATGAAAGAAGAGGATCTACAACCGAAATTCAAAGATAGAAAACTAAAATGGCTCGACAGTGTGAACAAGGATTTTTTCCTAAAACCCAACTTAGAGGAAGGAATTAATTGGTTCAGCTGCACTAGTGACCAGTTTAATGAAGACTTCATCTGTTAAGCGGTGACATAGTTTGTAAGATATTTGAAGATCAAATCAGATCAAATGAACAAGAGAATGCATTGAATGCATATATGATTCTAGGGTTTGACAAAGAATTAATGCATGAAAATTCTCTGTAATAGATTTAAATTATGGTCGGCTTGATGCAAGATATGAAAATATCTGGTAAACTCTATCATATATCTTAATTATGAGCTAGATAGTGGTGTGTGTGGCTTGAGGAAGAAGATTTGAGAAGTTCTGAATGGTGGTGAGAATCTTGAGGTAGAGATTGTAGATCGGTGGAGTTAAATAAGAAGAAGATAATAAGAGAATTTTCTAAGTGGTTGCATCTTCTGTAAGAGAAAAGTGTGCACGAATAGAAAAAGATAGCCCACAGTTGTATGGAGTATTGAATAGAGTTACATCTTGCTGAGTATGCTATAGAGATAGGTAGAGTGGTGTGATGTAGTAAGTCTGCAAGAAAAAGAGAGAGATGTGCAATAGACAGTGAATGAATTTGAAAAGTCCTAGAATGTAATACAAAACATCATCTAGTTTTGCATTTAGGAGAGTGCCGATGTGTGGGACACTACAAAAAGGGAAAGGGGTGTAGTGCAACAAGATTGAACAGTGATTGTTTTATGTGTAGAGGAGAGGGTGAAGTAGGGGTGTGTTGCTGAGAGAGAAATTTTAGTAGATGAGTATGAGTTGCAGTAAGTGAAACAAAGTACTAAATGTAATGATGCATCATAGGTTTCATAGAACCATGTCTATGCATATTTGAAATTTTTATCATAGAGGTTGTAGCCTCGTTGCACTGAGTTGTAGCTCAGATTAGGGTGTTGTTGCATCCTTCAAGTAGTTGCGTTTGAAAATAGGGAGTTGTTGCTTCCTTGGAGTTGTAGCTCCTAAATCAGGGTTTTGCATCCTTGAAGTTGTTGCTTCTAAATTAGTGTGTTGTTTCTCTATTTGATTTATTGCTTTGAAATTAGGTAGTTGATGCTTCCTTGGGTTGTAGGCCTAAAACATTGTAACAAAGATTTCTTTTGTGATGCTAGATTTGAGCAGTAGACTCAAGCAACTTTGGTCACCATGATTTTTCCCATCATAGGTTTTCCATTTACATATAGTGTTATGTGATGGTTTTGTGTGTATTTGTGTTGATTGCACATTTATGTTTGCATCATTTAGTTTTCAATCTACACAGTAAGAGTTTGATTAAGAAATATACACAAAGTATTTGGAGCTAAGGAAGTAATCTGCATAAAGGTTTTGAGAGCTAAAGTTTTTAGTATCAATTTGATTCACCCCCCTCTTAGTAGATCATTGTGTTCCGACACTTCCTTTAATTTTTTGACTATTTGCGTGACTATCTCCTTGTTTTCTTGCATGGCTACTCTTTGTTTTCTAACATGTTTTATCTATGGATTAACGTGTTGCTTTGCATGTGCGCCTATGAAGCTACTTTCCAATCTAACTCTATGAAGTCCCTTACACTTGGATTCCTTTAGGAGAGAGTACCTTGGGGACACCTTCTTTGTAGGTCTGAGGGCCTTTGAAGTGCTTACAAATCTGCAACCTAGCCCTGTAAATCATACACAAGAAGAGGGAAAATTTTTGTGGGGTTAGAGAATAGGGGTTTGCCTTGGTCAAACCCCTTGTTGGTAATTAAATCTTGAAATGAAAGAAAAATATGAAAGGCGAATGATGAATGAGAAAATAACAATCTTGGAACTCACCAAACCCTAGCAATAAGGTGCTGCAAACATGTAAGTAATGGATCCAATGGATGTAGACTTGGAATCTTGATTTATGTTGATATATCTTTGAATGAAACGCTTGCTTGAATCACAAACCCTGCATCACAATTTTTAGTTCTAAAACAACATGATGCAAGCCATCTTTGACATGATGATTGACACTTGAAGAACACTTCAGAATGCATGGTAACCTACCCTTGAAATGCCTTGAATGCTCTTGTAAATGCTTGAATGCTATTGTGACCTCAAATTTGCTATATGCATGAATACTTGAATACTTGGGGGGATGAAAATGAGAGAAAGAACCTTGTATTTATACACAATTATGCAAGAATTCCCAAAATTACAACACTACAAGCTGACATCAGATCTAGGAGAATAAAATCTCATCAAAAATTTAAATTAAATTTGTATTTTGGTCACACGGGACTCATTCACCCTAGGCGGTGAATGAGTCCACTCATTTAGCAAGAGAAACATGGGAACATTCTCGGATTGTGGGTCACCCAAAGTGAGAATGAGCCTCTAGATAGGCCGACTTCCTAGCTGGTTATCACTTTAACTACTGACTTTTTAAGGAAAAGGGAGAAGGATAATTTGAAAATGAATAAAATTGAAAGCATCAAATGAAGTGATACACCAAACCTAAATGGAGACAATAAAACTTAGAGCTATACAGTTGGTTCTAATATGGTAGAAATTCAGTTTACACAACTTGTTACAGCAATGTTCATGCATAAATGTTTTACTGAAAGGTCATATACCTTGACTTGTAGAAGGAAGGAAAACCTCACAATAAGCAAGTGGTTGTATTTAATAGACACAATCAACAACCTGAATTAACATGCTAATTACATAATAGGTATAAGGCATGAGACAAAACTATAAAGAAAGTAAGCAAGTTTACAAGACAGTTTGATCAATCATATAGAATACATTGAACTGCAAGAACAAGATGGTGAGAAAGTCATTGCCAAAAATGAGCAAGGTAAAATTTTATTCAATATCTCCAAGAGTTACAAAAGATGCATAAATTTGTGCCGAAGGACTGTAAAAGTCACTATGTCTCCCATTTTCATATCAAGAACTAACTCCAAAATGAGTTACAAAAGTCACTAAATAGCCAACATCAAGTGGTTCCACAAAAAAAGGCTCTAGAATCTTCATTTTCATAACCCTTCAAAAAGCGTAAAAAACTAGCCACTAGATCTCATCCAAAAGAGCTCCTAATAGATGAAAAAGTCAAGCTTGACTTTCTCTAACATAATGACATCTTAAACTGCCCACAAAAAGCTCCAAATTGCTCCAAAAAGAAAAATAGAGGCTCATATATGTTCTCTTTGTGTTTCAAAACTGAATTAACATGCCAATATTCACTCCAAAAGTTTGCAAACTGATTCCAACCTCCTCTAAAGGAATGTCATAAATCCAATCATATTCCTTTGAATTGGTCTTGAAAACCAATGCCTCCATCTTGTATTAATACAACATTAATAAAGTGATTTATATATTATCACTTTAACAATGCTTTTACATTTCAATTTTGAAATTAAATTTAAGTTTATGCAAAATAAAAGGTATTTGACTAAAACGTGATTTGAGAGTTAATACAAAGAAAATTATAAGTCGAAAAGGGATGATGCTTTGCATGAAGACATAACACAAGGGTATTTAAAAGTATTTGGAAAGAGTTAAAAGAAAGGCAAAAAAAAACTGCCTTAAGTTTATCGGCCAATATTAGAGTAAATGAAACCCTAAAAGAAATCCGAGTTTGCATGATTTCATTCCACCTATTTCATTCTGTAAATTTCACAACTTTTGGAGGCGTCACCATAGATGAGCATAGGTCGAGGGTTTTGAGGCTTCCACAGGGAATTTAGATGGCAAATTCCTTGCATTTCAATTAAAAAAACAAAATAACGAGCTCAAGTAAACACTATATTTCAATAAACTTTGCTTCCTCTATCATTTTCTGAAGAAAAATGCTCCTTTTGAGCTCCATCATACAAAAAATATTGCAAGGATTTTGATTTTTTGTGCTTTTTCTCATTTCATGGTGTGGTTCTCTTTGAATTTTCTCCTAGATATTCGAGAATTTCTCTTGTTTGTAAGCTGAAATCCTTCTTCTTGTGCATTTACTTCATTGATTTTCAAGCATTCTGGGTCTTAAATCTCCTTGGCTAAGGGTTTCACAAAAAAATGAGGGGCTTTTGTTTTGGTTTCTTTGTATTTTTGCTTTCATGTATTTCCTGCATATACTTGTCGCGGCCATATTATTTTGTAGATCATCTTGCATTTCTATTGGTTTTAAAAACACGACATCCTATTTCCCTTGTGATAATAATCACCTTTGCTAAAAACCCTCACTTCCCTAATATCCTGTAGATATAAGACCTTCACTCTTTTGACAAAGAAATCTTATGCAAAAATTTTCTTTATCACTGTTCTACATTCTAGATTCCATTTTTCTTAAACTTTCATGGAAAATCTTCGTACATTTCATGAACCTTGCTTTATATCTATCTCGATTGAGTTTTTTGCCCACTTGAGATTTTTCATAAAGGCCTACCCCCTGTCATGTGTTACTTTATTTGATTGCCTTTCAAGTCCAATCAACATGCTATGTCAAGATATATTGCATCCTTCATTGTATATTCCTACCTTGACTGTACCTGAGAATGACAATTTTCCTTTATAGATCAAATACATCAGTAACAAAACTAAGCCTCTGTGCTCCTATTGCAATGTTCTTATTGCCCCTGCTTTCTTTCTCCTATACCATATTATGCTGCATTTTTTACCACTAAAACTCCACTATATGGCTGTCCTTCATCCTTGTTAAAGGTTTTCAAACTCGCTATAGAATATGGTCATTTCCTTCTATACAAGTTCTTTGAATAACTATATCTGCCTTATGTCCATCCCTCTTACCTGTGACTGTCGACTGCTCAGATCTGCCCTTGCAATAAGACCCTATTACAATATATTTCCCTAGATGACTACTTCATTTCATTGTTTGATCTTTGTAACACCTCACTACTAAACTCAACCTATTATGTCATATGCAACTACATTATTTCGAAAACTATATGTCTTTGATAAAAATCAATGTTTTCCTTCAATGCAGGGTTAACCTTAGAGGACAACATACTTTACTTGAATCAACCCCATTGTCAATCCAATTTGTCATAATACCATGCTCCAAATTGGGTAAGTTAAAGCAAGATGAACTCTTAAAACTAAAAATCATCACCTAAATAATCAAATTCCTACCCTTTGACAGCCACTCTTTCTCACACTATCATGGTACTTTATGCAAACTACCTTCAATTTTTAGGAAAAAGTCCTCTCTCCATTTCTATGTGATTCTATTTCCTTATCTTGACTGCCCTTAAATGTTTTTCCTTCATTATTTTTTTTGACTATGCTACATGGTGAATATCCCCATATGTGGTTGCCTTTAACTTGGTGTTCTTTATTTGATTGCCTTTGAGATTACCTCTACTATGGATATTGTACTCAATCATAAGGAATGTCAAGGACACCCTCAAATCTACTGAAGATGCATTGCATGTCCTTGCATTCATGGTCCTGTAGAGTGTCATGAGACTGAGGCTTTCCATCCAATCCTGACTGCAATCATTATTGCATAATCTTTTTAATAATGTTGTTCACATGCAAGTACCTTTATCCCTCTAAAAATATGAGGGCAGCATGCTGGGATCTACCCTTGTGGGAGCCACATTTTAACCCACATGCTGAATTAAGATGAAAAAGTAGCAAAGACTTGACCTGTATCTGCACATGAAGCAAACAAATTAGCAAGAATAGTGAAGTAGAAGCTTCCAATATGATGAATTTCTGTGCTTTTTGAAAGTTTGTTAAGTTTGATCATGTGTTTGAATGCCTCATAGGAAGTCGATTATATTCCTGTTGATAAATGGATATAAGGAGAAGTCTAATCCCGAGCTCTAACACAACCATTACAATTTTGCAAGTAAGTTTTGGAGCAAAGGTGGAAGGAGCTGAAACAACTATACTGCGAAGACACCTCCACAACTGCAACTCGTGATTCATCATTCTAGGCAATGACAGATCACACTTCCTTTTATGTTCATGTTTTCCTCTTCAGTTGTATAATGTGCTTCATATGTTCATTTAAACATATGTTCTTAGTTATTTCAGTTACTCCCATGGCTTGTGTGGGATCGTTTGTACTACATTATGAATAAAATAGCAGTTTCATGCAATTTCATGGTATTCTTTTGAAATTTACTTGCATAATAAAATTGAAACTCACCTAAAATCGATCTTTTGCATAATAATTGATACTTAGCAGGAAAATTGTTTACCCGGTGTACCTTTTAGCTTGAAATTGCAATTCAGCTCTACCTATTTTGAGTTGTAGCTAAAAATAGGTAACAATTTGGCGACCTCTGCAGAGTGTTTACCTGCTAAACACTATTGACCAGTTGCCTAGGCTTGTCCATTGGGCACAGAGTCACTTAGAAAGCTATGAAATAGACCTAGAATACTCTTGTACATGGTTGTAACTCATTGAGATAGATCAAAACCCCTTGTAACTTATTGAAAACAAGTAAACTAAAAAAGTAAAACTACCTAACTGTGTTGAAACAACACTTAGGAAAATGAAACTTGCAACTAAACCTATCCTACACTAACTAGTAAGAAAAAACTACTTAAACAAACCATTTACAGGAATACTGAAATAACTACCCTTTCTTCTCAATATGCAGTGATTTGCATGCATGATGGCAACTAAGAAAAGACAAACTACAAAGAAATGTTTAACAATTTGATGCACCAATTTTTAAGAGAGATAAAAAGATTCACTTACCTCCCCCAAAAAATCATATGTAATGTTATTCAAGGGGGAAAAAGTGAATTGAACATAATCTTGTTTAGCTATTAGTGCATCTTTGATGCCATCTTCATCTGAACCTTCATGTGAGAGTGCAAGATTGATCATTGGTGTTGCATTGGAATCCATCCTGGCTAAATATCTGATTGGACAACCCCTTGAATGAACAAAGCTTGGAATCTCCTTGGTGATCTCCTATTTGTCAATCAAACAAGGCACCTGATTACCCACTTGCTTTACATACCACTGCTCCAAATGACCACTCATTCCTACAATAGAGAAAGAAAAATTTCCAAACAACAAAATGACTTCTTCCAGCACACTTTCAACTAATACATCAACCTTAATATCTTTTATACACCAGAAAGGAAGGTGCTCATAATTCTCATTATCACTCAAAGAAAGACATTCCAATTTAGGCTTGTCCTCTTCAATGAAAGCAGGTAAGTGTTCAAACAATGAAGAAGCCTCTTCCAACCAACCTTGAATTGGTATATCAGCTTCCAACTCATCTGCATAGTAGAAAGGAAGCTCCTCGAACTAGCTAAGGCTTTGCAAATCAGGTTTACGAAGAGCCTCTTGTTGTTTTAGCTTCTCTTCAAGCTTGAGAACATGTTGTTCTAGCTCAACATGATTGTCAACCTCTTTTGACTCTTTTCCATCCAAATTTGAATGAAACTGTTCAATTATGTTTGTGCATATCTCTTCATAAAGTTTGACATTAGCCTTTTCAATTAAAACATGCTCAAAAATATCAAAGCTCATATCTTGGAAGAAGGTATCAAGTTTAGTTTTATGCTCTTTTACATGATCCAATGCTCCATTTTCTTGTTGATGATCATCAATCAACAAATCACCACACTGTCTGATGTTTTCTTGCTATTCAATCCTTTTTGGCTGCAATTGATAAAACCTTATAGCTAAATGTAAAATATTTACCTCTCTAATCTTTTCCTAGAGGAGCAAGTTGTTCGGATGAATGGGATGCTCTTCTCCTTCTTTCTTTTCAACTGAAAGTTCATTCCATTCAAAGCTTGGAATATTGAACCTCAGAAAGTGAAGCCCTTCCTCAAAGAAAGGATTTGGAAAGGTAGCAACTGAGTCTACTTCCTACTGATGAATACAAGCTTGATAAGAAATCTGTTCCTGCTACCTATTGATTTCATCAAACTATTCTTGGAAATGCAAGGACATATCCTCCATGTTCACATTGTCAAAACCTTGAGACTCATTAGAAAAGTTGCTTTGCTGGTAATATTCTATGAAATCAACAGCATGACTGCTTTGATATGGCAGATAAGAAAGTGTATAGACAACACTTTTCATGAAATGGTGAGTGGTAAGACATATTACCATGAAACCAACACTGAGACTGCTGAAACCAGTTAATATGGGCTTGGAGTCTCTAGGTATGTTAAAAAGTTGCCTTCGAAAAGTATTGTTGTACACACCAAAAAATAGTAATGCATAGTATAGAAGGGATTGACACTGTCAGTTCTTTGTCCCACCGAGCATGCCAAAACTGTTATCTCTTAAACTTGCACCCGAACTGAGTTGTGAAACTCAGTTAGCTAGGGAAACATGGGAACATTCTGAGGTTTTGGGTCTCCCAAAGTTAGATTGGACCTTCGGATAGATCGGATTCCTAGCTGGTTATCACTTGAACTACTGACTATTTAAGGAAAAGGGAGAAGGATAAATTGAAAATGAATAAAATTGAAAGCATAAAATGAAGTGATACACCAAACCTAAAGGGAGAAAATAAAAATAAGCTCTACACTTGGTTCTAATCTGGCAGAAATTCAATTTATACAACTTTTTACGACAATGTTCATGCATAAATGTTTTATTGAAAGGTCAAATACCTTGACTTGCAGAAGGAAGGAAAACCTCACAATAAGCAAGTGGTTGTATTTAACAGACACAATAAATAACCTGAATGAACATGCTAATTACAGAATAGGTATAAGGCATGAGACAAAACTATAAAGAAAATAAGCAAGTTTACAAGACAACTTGATCAATCATAAAGAATACACTGAACTGCAAGAACAAGATGGTGAGAAATCCATTACCAAAAATGAGCAACGTAAATTTTTATTCAATATCTCCAAGAGTTACAAAAGATGAATAAATCTATGCCAAAGGACTGTAAAAGTCACTATGTCTCCAGTCTGTATATCAAGAACTAAATCCAAAATGAGTTACAAAAGTCACTAAGTAGCCAACATCAAGTGGTTCCACAAAAAAAGGCTCTAGAATCTTCATTTTCGTAAGCCTTCAAAAGGCCTAAAAACCAGCCACTAGATCTCATCCAAAAGATCTCCAAATAGATGAAAAATTCAAGCTTGAATTTTTCTAACATAATGACATCTTAAACCTCCCACAAAAAGCTCCAAATTGCTCCAAAAAGCAAAATAGAGGCTCCTATACATTCTCCTTGTGTTTCAAAACTGAATTAACATGCCAATATTCACTCCAAAAGTTTGCAAAACGATTCCAACCTCCTCTAAAGGCATGTCATAAATCCAATCATATCCCTTTGAATTGGTTTTGAAAACCAATGCCTCCATCTTGCACTAATACAACATTAATAAAGTTATTTATATATTATCACTTTAATAATGCTTTTACATTTCAATTTTGAAATTAAATTTTAGTTTATGCAAAATAAAAGGTATTTGACTAAAATATGCTTTGAGAGTTAATTCAAAGAAAATTATAAGTCCAAAAGGGGATGATGCTTTGCATGAAGACATAACACAAGGGTATTTAAAAGTATTTTCAAAGAGTTAAAAGAAAGGCAAAAAAATAATGCCTTAAGTTTATCGGCCAATATTAGGGTAAATGACACCCTATAAGAAACCCAAGTTTTTATTATTTCATTCCACATATTTTATTTAGGAAATTTCACAAGTTTTGGAGGTGTCACCATAGATGAGCACAAGTTGAGGGTTCTGAAGCTTCCACAGGGTATTTTGATGATGATTCCTTGTATTTGAATGAAAACAACAAAATAACGAGTTCAGGTAAACACTATGTTTCAGTAAACTTTGCTTCCTCTTTCATTTTCTAAAGAAAAATGCTCCATTTGAGCTCCATCATACATAAAAGATTGCAAACATTTTGATTTTCTATGCTTTTTCTCCTAGAGATTCGAGAGTTTCTCTTGCTTGCAGGCCAAATTCCTTCTTTTTGTGCATTTAATTCATTGATTTTCAAGCATTCTGGGTTTTAAATCTCCTTGGCTGAGGGTTTCACAAAAAAATGAGGGGCTTTTGTTTTGGTTTCTTTGTATTTTTTCTTTCATGTATTTCCTACATATACTTGCCGCGGACATATGCTTTTGTAGATAATCTTGTGTTTCTGTTGGTTTTAAAAACACATCTTGTTTCCCTTGTGATAATAATCACCTTTGCTAAAAACCCTCACTTTTCTAATGTCTTGTATATATTAGACCTTCACACTTTTGACAAAGAAGTCTTATGCAAATTTTTTCTTTATCACTGTTCTACATTCTGGATTCCATTTTTCTTAAACTTTCATGGACAATCTTCGTACATTTCGTGAACATTGCTTTATATCTATCTTGATTGAGTTTTTTTCCCACTTGATATTTTTGATAAAGGCCTACCCCCTTTCAGGTGTTACTTTATTTGATTGCCTCTCAAGTGCAATCAACATGCTTTGTCAAGATATATTGCATCCTTCATTGCATACTCCTACCTTGACTATACCTGAGAATGACAATTTTCCTTTATAGATCAAATACAACAGTAACAAAACTAAGCCTCTATGCTCCTATTGCAATGTTCTTATTGCTTCTTCTTTCTTGCTCCTATACCATATTATTCTATATTTTCTACCACTAAAACTCCACTATATGACTGTCCTTCATCCTTGTTAAAGGTTTTCAAACTCCCCAGAGCATATGGTCATTACCTTCTATACAGGTTCTTTGAATAACTATATCTGTCTTATGTCCATCCCTCTTACCCGTGACTGTCGACTCCTCAGATCTACCCTTGCAATAAGACCCTATTACGCTATTTTTCCCTAGATGACTACTTCATTTCATTGTTTGATCTTTCTAACACCTCACTACTAAACTCAATCTGTTATGTCATATGCAACTACATTATTTTGAAAACTGTATGTCTATGGTAAAAATCAATGTTTTCCTTCAACAAAGAGTTAACCTTAGAGGACAACATAATTTACTTGAAGCAACCCCATTGTCAATCTAGTTTTTCATAATACCATGCTCCAGATTGGGTTAGTTAAAGCAAGATGACCTCTTAAAACTGAAACTCATCACCTAAATAATCAAATTCCTACCCTTTGATAGTTACTCTTTCTCACACCATCATGGAACTTTATGCAAACTACCTTCACTTTTTCAGGACAAAGTCCTCTCTCCATTTCTATGTGATGCTATTTCCTTATCTTGACTGCCCTTAAATGTTTGTCCTTCATTCTTTTTGTTGACTATGCTACATGGTGAATATCCCCATATGTGGTTGCCTTTGACTTGGTGTTCTCTATTTGATTGCCTTGAAGATTACCTCTACTATGGATATTGAACTCAATCATAAGGAATGTCAAGGACATCCTCAAATCTATTGAAGATGCATTGAATGTCCTTGCATTCATGGTCCTATAGAGTGCCATGATACTAAGGCTTTCCATCCAATCCTGATTGCAGTCATTATTACATAATATTTTTAATAATGTTGTTCACATGCAAGTACCTTTAGCCCTCTAAACATATGAGGGCAGCATGTTGGGATCTACCCTTGTGGGAGCCACATTTTAACCCACATGCTGAATTCATTGAAAGCCTAACAAAGAATTGACCTGTATCTGCACATGAAGCAAAAAAAATAGCAAGAATAGTGAAGCAAAAGCTTCCAATATGACGAATTTTTGTGCTTTTTGAAAGTTTGTTGACTCTGGTCATGTTTTTGAATGCCTCATAGGAAGTATATTATATTCTTGTTGATTAATGGATATAAGGAGAAGTTTGATCTCGAGCTCTAACACAACCATTAAAATTTTGCAGGTAACTTTTGGAGCAAAGGTAGAAGGAGTTGAAACAACTAAAACAATTGTATCATGAAGAGAACACCACAACTGCAACTTGTGATTCGTCATTCCAGGCAATAACGAATCACACTTCCTTTTATGTTCATTTTCCCTCTTCAGTTGTATAATGTGCTTCATATGTTCATTTAATCGTATGTTCTTAGTTATTTCAATTACTCCCATGACTTGTGTAGACACATAAAAATGACCTAGACCCACAAACCACATTTTTTTATATCATGCTTCGTCTCAACATAATTAAAATATTTAATTATGTCCTATAGTCCAATGCCAACTATTAATTAAATAATTCCTAATTATTTAATTAATTCACGTCTATTATTCCTCCTGGCTATTTAAATAAATAAATTATATTTATTATTTAAATATGTCACTAATTGTTTATGTCACTCTATAATTAAATAAATTACTAAGTTTATTTAATTACTATTAGTCCATTGCTTCGTCTTGATTATTTAAATAAAAAAAATTTATTTATTTATTTAATACGTCATTAATTATTTATGTCTCCTCATAATTAAATAAATTCCTATTATTTATTTAATTATTATCCTCTCCAACTTTCTTTCTAATTTTAAATAAAATCATTTATTTAAAATTACCCACTTTCTAGTTTTCCGCCACAATTGAATAATTTTAATTAATAAATTGTCTTATTGATTTTCTTTCTAAATTTAAATAAAAGCATTTTATTTAAATTGGCAATTTCCCTCTTTCCAAGTAAATAATTTTAAATTATTATTATTTACTGTCACATGAATTCACCATTTTGGAATTAATTTAAAATATTAATTTCAAAATAGAATTTCTCTCCACAAATTAAGTTATTTTTAAAATAACTTGATTTTCTAACTCATCCTTTTTCCACTTACTAATTTTTATCTCACTATCATAACTATTCTCATTCCTTGATTTAATTTCTTAAATTAAATCTTGTCCATTCAATTTGATTTCATCCTAGAGTTGCCCTAACCCTAATTAAGAGGTTGTTATTTTGAATCTTGACCATAGATTCTAGGTCACCTATCAATCTTTAATCTCATCCGTCCATACAAAATTGCATTTTCTATAAAATGCCAATTTTGTCTTCATTTCGACATCTCTTAATATCTCTGAATTTCATCTCTCAACATCTACACTTGTTCTCCTCCTTCATCTTCCATTCTTGCAATTTTATATTTAAATCCTTCAACACTTTGCTTAGGGCTAGGCAATAATATAGATTTTCTCATCAAAATCAGAGGGCACTTCACATTTCAGCAAGCTAGAAGGTACAATGGAAGTTAGCCATGGACGATGAAGGATGGGGTGAGCTTGTTTCATTTATGTTCTTTATTTATTTCCTATGAATTTCATTAATTATTGTGGGTTTTATATAATATGCATGTGTGTGTTTGCTAACATCTAATCTTGCAGGAAAATCCTCAGTTACATTGGTGAACCCAACGTTTTTTTAACACCATTTTGCAGATTTTCGTAAGATCGTTTATCTTTTTTGTAGGTGCAGGTGTACGGAACAATGTATATGAAATTTTCTATGATGGAAGTGCTCTGTCGAGCTGCATCTGCCTTCGCAAGTGATGCATATGCTTTGTCAAACCGCATCCGCTTCTCCGAACAAAAAATATGACCTGATGAACCGCATCTGAAACCTCTGGCAACTTATTTGATTCCTGTGATGCATCTGCAACATCAAGCCACATTTGCTCCGTTGCGACACAAATTACTGGTAACAATTTTTTTTTGTTTTGTATTTTTTTAGTGTCCGTCTATTTTCTACTTCTAAATTAGAGATTTTTTTGGGATACTAATCTGTCTGTTGTAGCGTGTGTCAAGCGGGAGTCTAACTCAGTTTCATTGATTGTTTATTCAATTTAATCTCACAAATTTGCATTTTACTCATAGTCAAAATGAGCAATCACACATTTGCATGAGTTTAAAAAGAACAATCATACTTTCATGGGTTTAAAATGAATTGTTAGATAGCTCACACTACAAACGGTTAAAATGAACCCTTTTGCTTGATAACACTACAAACAGTTAAAATGAATGTGTGTCTATTGTGTTTTGTGATTTAGTTAACTGTTACATCTTCATATTTCAATTTGGGTTTTAAAAAGAACAACCATGCGAGTGTGAGTCAAACATATTGGTGTGCTCTCTCTTTGTTTTTCAACAAATATTGATTGAACTACGAATATGTTTGCTCGCTTTTGTGAACTTTAGAAACTGGGCCTGCTTTTGTGGGAAAAAGTACTCACCCCAAAGCGACTCAACCTGACAACGAAGCTCTTTAGCTGAGCTACTCTCGACCGGTATATACATGTGAATCTTAAGGGAAAGCCTAGGATTACGAGTGCAAATATGTCATACGGACCAAGTAGTACTCCCCAAAACCCTATTGAGCTTAACCTCTTCAGGTTGGAGTGGTCCTTAATGGAGCTTAATCTTGTGCCCCATGTATGACCACTCGAACGGGTGCCTGAATTAAAACCCCTATTTTTAGTGACCAAAAACCTTCTATTCTTTGGTGCAACAATAGTCATTGCCAAGGCACCCACACCTGTGCAATTTTTAGTAGAGATGATCAATCTGCCATGGGAGTTTCATGGAGGTTGGAAGCTTGGTTGCCCTGAGAAGTGAGTGCACTGTAAGGGGGAGCCCGTGGGGCCAAGCTTCTGAATTCATCCGCTAAGAATATGTGGTTGGAGTAAAATCCGTGTGGGATCCAAAAGAATACTGTCTTTGCAGCCATAGGGATTTGTAAGTGTTTTCTATGTGGTTGTTTTTCAATTTTTTCAAACATCATGTGTTTTCGAAAGTGTATTCAGACAACATGAACAAATGAACATCAACCTCACAATTTGAAACAACACTGCCAAACTGCAAACTGCTAGAATTTTGCCACAAATTGCTTCATGCGATGCATCTACAATATTGAACCGCAATTGCTTATTCCTGAGCCTCATCTGCTCTGTCAACCCACAATCGCCCTCTACAGCACCACAATTGATTGTCATTTGATGCATTTTCTTGATCGAATGCCACATCTTCTATATTGAACCACAACTACTTATTCCTGAACCGCAATAGCTCTGTCAAGCCGCATTCGCAACTTGAAACATCACAATTGCTTGTCATATGCCATAGTTTCTAGCTTGAACATTGCAACTGATCTTTTGAACCGCATTGGCCATCTACAATGCAACATTTGCCATTTTGCACAAAACTAGCTAAATCCTGCAACGCATCTGCCATATTGTAAGACATTTGCTAGAATTTGAGATGCATCTGACTGCTCTGCAATGCATTTGCCTTCCTGCGATGCAATTTCTTCTTGGAAGGACACATTTTCCTGTCAGCTAGAAAAATATTATTATTGTCAGAAACTCGAGACCAAACATTTGCAAACAGATTTCCTGACATCTTTTTCTAGCAGTCTTTGTCTGAAACCAAAACACTTGTCCAAGTCATCCATCTTTGCATTTTTAGTTTGCATTTAGCTTGCAATCCACCATCATCTTCAACATAGGGAAAGTCTTAAGTCCTCAAATTTGCACAATTTAGGATAGGCAAACTTTCCTTATTTTGTCAAACCTTTGTCTCAAAAATAAGTTGTCATTGGACCAAGTCAAATGAAACCAATCCTTAGTCATTTTCCTCTTGAGACGTTTCCAACTGATAAGTCTAGTGTGGAAACCTCACTTTCTCACTTTGTCACTTTATCACTTTGTCCTTCAAACAAGTCCTTTGACAAATCCAAATTGAGACATTGGCCAAACTTTGAATGGTTAGTTAACCTTTCCTAGAAATATTTTGACATAAGACACTCATTTTAGTCTTCATTACCACTGCATTTGACATTCCTTTTTGCCCTCATTATCACTTTGCATATTCTTAGTCTCATTCCATCCACCATCATGTCTTCAAGCCACTATGACATGCTTGTTAGTCAAATTGAATGTCAATTTCTCAGTAATGGTCAAACCCAACTAGCTAGGGACTTCAAAACACTATACCTCCAATCCAAGTCCAAATTTACAACCCCTAGCTCTCCATCCATCTATCCCTCTTACCAACAACCTATAAGTCCTAGTGCTCTATCCATCTCCCCTCCCTATCATTAATCTTTTAACACAAATCCCACCATTCATCCACAACAAACATCCACCTATTATCCTTATCCTATCTTTGACAAGGGAAACCAAACATCCGTGTCATATCCCAGTCCTCCACCCATGTCATATCCCAATCCCCCATTCACATCATATCCTAAACCTCCATCCACGTCATATCCTAGTCCTCCATCCACGTCATATCCTTGTCATGCATCCATGTCCTATTTTAGTCCTTCATCTCATCCTAATCCTCCATTCATGCCATATCCTAGTCCTCCATCCACATCATATCCTTATCAAGCATTCATGTCCTATCCTAGCCCATCATCCCTCAACCAATTCCAAATCTCCATGTCATATCCTAGTCCATTATACACCAATTCATTCTAAGACACTCCATGTTTTCATGAAAACATATCTAGTCATGGTCTCCAAAGTCCCATGTTCTTACCTACACTTGAGGATACATGTCAAGAGGCA
Source organism: Sequoiadendron giganteum (assembly GCA_007115665.2). Classification (NCBI taxonomy): domain Eukaryota; kingdom Viridiplantae; phylum Streptophyta; class Pinopsida; order Cupressales; family Cupressaceae; genus Sequoiadendron; species Sequoiadendron giganteum. The sequence goes on along the minus strand of CM021103.1, from coordinate 50,425,093 downwards.
AGTCCAAAGCATGAAATCATAACATCACCATCTTGTCTAGATCAAAGTATTCTATTGGACCCCATATTTAAGTGCATTCAAGAAGTCCTCCTGGACAATCATGGCATACCAGATACACATATCCTTGGTCAAGAGTCCATCCAAAGCCATGTCATTCAAGACAAACCTATCCTTGGTCAAAACCCTATTTTCGATCATATCATTCCAACTGAGCCCATGTTTGATGAAGACACTAATTTTGAAGAGCTCTAAAATGATCCACTCCTCAACCTCTATCCATTCAAGCCCAAACACTTAATGATCCTATCCAGGCTCTGACTATTGGAACTTTCCACAATGAGACACTTGCCACCATGGGATACATAGATGATCTTCATAGAGAACAAGAAGCTTCTATCCTAGACATATTTACAAATGATCAAGCTATAACTGAATTCAATGGGCTCCATGATAATGACCATGAAGACAGTTTCAACATTAACTTCAAATCACCAACAAAATCATTAGAATCTGATATGTTAGAAAATCAAACCAAAGATGTCAATCAAAAATCTATCCAACATGTCAGTGAAGCTACAACATCCTATTAATCAGGATCATCTATATTTTTTAGAGTAGGCTTTCTTATAGATGAGTAGATTCCGAGCATTAATTTTCATAATAAGGATGGGTTAGCATCTTGCTTCCAAAATAACAAGTACCCCATCACAAACATAATTTTTCAGAACATGCATTATCAGGGTAAAGGACTAGGCCTACATGAACAAGGAATTATAGAACCTTTACAAGTTCATATAGATTATAGACATCAAGGTTTTGGATATTTATGATTCAGAAAATCTAACGATGTTAGTGGTCCCTCCTCGATATTGGGGGAAAATTTATCAAGTACAAACATCAAAATGGGTGTCATGAGTAGTCCTTGTCATAAGACTGTTTCCAACACCCATTCCCTCCACACCCCAAACCATCATTCCATCATGAATAAACCATCCATTTGGAACCAACAAAAGTCTTGCAAATACAAAATCCAAAATCACATGCCAAAGGCCATGGAATCAATAACAAATACAAGTGGATAAATGAATCTAAAATGGATCTTAAAACAAAATGGGTCAAGTCAAGAAAATAATGAATTAGGCAAAGAAAATATATCAAATCCAAAATTCAATCAAAACATGGAGCCACAACACAAGAGGACTCCCACATATAATACATAAAATGTTGGTTCAAAAAACCATCCTAACTCGAAACCTTAAGTGTGGAGAATAAAAACCAATACATCCAAACATCCAACCAACTTTTCCATGCCCACCATCATCCATCATAATCCTACATCCTCCTTAAAGTCCAAACATCCCATGTCACAAATCCGTCACATCTTGGAAACAACTCTCTATTATAAGGAATCTCATGGTACTCTATCGTGATGTGCATATTCTGATAAGGCCAACTCTAGTATCAACAAGCATCACAATGACATCAATCAGTTGTATGCAAGTGCTATCATCTTGATAAGGCAACTACTTTAGAAAGGTCATTATTAGCATGTCATGGCACTAGTCTCTACATCAACACCGTTAAAGGCTTCAACATAGTCAGTGGTCATCTAAAGCATCAAGGCTATCTGACAAAACTCAAAAATACAAAAAATAAATAAAAAAAATTGTCACCTTGATGAAAACCTGGCAAACAGGTGTATGGTGACACCAAAAAAATCAAAAAGTCCAGAAAATAGAAAAGATAAAAATTTCGTCCAATAGTGAAAACTTGGTAAACAGGCGCTCTAGATAAGTACCATGATGAAAACCTGGAAAACAAGCGTCATGTGTAGAATAAATCATCTATGTGGACCATTACACTTGGGGGCAATTCGTCTTATCTCCCATGCCCTTCACATGACATTTCTTATGATATTTCCATCTATTCATCCAAGCCCTATCATTTTCGTCTATTTTCCCACCTACTTTTGATAAGGACTAAAATACAAACATAGGCTATGCTTTGGAAAAACTCTTGAAATGTATATCTTTTGGTCATACCTTATTCATTGAATATCATGTCATTACCTTCATAGCCTCCTTTCACTATGCGACATCATCCTTGGATACCATATGATAATTCTCCTAGTCCAAGCCATCCATGTCTCCTATCTTTTATAGAAGCCATTCATTGTCCTTTTATACCTATAACCCATCTTGCTTTCCCTTGTCAATGGTCTAAAGATCCATCGTCATCCCATCTAGTTCTAATCAAGTCATTCTAAATGCAACAATATGGCAAACCTGGTGCATCATCAAAAACATTCCTTGAATTTTTCTTTGGCCTTGCTACAGACTTTTATCCTCTTGTCATATCATTGTCATCTTCACGTTATTTCGGGATGTGTCCTTCCCGCCAAGCAATGTTGTCATTGTGATCGTCACCTGTCAATTGGTATTCAACTTGACTAGAGATAATTTCATCAAGAAATAGACTTCAACCAGTGGATTCAAAATTGCTAATGCATTACACCAAAAAATCCACTCTTATTATCACAAATATTGTTCTTACAGACCCACCCTACACACTTAAAATCATAATTATCTGCTCAAAGTAATTTAACCATTTCTTTGAAATAGAACCATGAAAAAATAATACAATCTCAGGAACATTGAGATGACAAATTCTAAATACTTTGTATTATTGAATTCATATGATTAAAAGTATTCAAATATGGAGACAATTCTGATAAAAGTTATGCTATGTTTGCACAAACTGACTAATATTTACTCATAAAATTGAAATATTACAATCACATATTCAATTCATGACTCAGACTCAACATTTCTCTATCTACCTAGTCCATACAAAAATTATGTTTCCTTTACAATAAGAAAATAAGAGAAGATATAGAAGGAAGAAGAGCCCATGAATCAATTCATTGAAGACACATGGTAGCCTCATCCTCCGTTAATTGGGAAAAGCCTCTCTCTTCTCTCTCCCTTTGCAATAAAAAACTTCCTTCTACATTTCTCCTTAACCCTTTGTTCTACAATAGAAAATTCACCTCTTTGTGGAAAAATATTCATCTCTTGTAATACCCCTCCATTTTGATTTTTGTTCAAGTTGCTTTATGTTATGTTGGTTGCAGTTACTTTGATATTGGATACATTTTGTTATGATGTTTTGATCGTTACTATTGAGCGACAACTATTATTGTGGGATGTAGTTATCGGATTATTGTTTCACATGCATTATGGATTAATGATGTTGTAGAGTTAACATGAGATGTTATTATGAGATTACTGGATTATGATGGAAGTGTCAGTTTCAATGAGTGTATTGGTGAAGAGGACGGTTTCGCATCACTCATTTGCGAGCGCCCTACGAATCTATAATTCTTTCTTCACGGTGTGTATTATATGCTGGATATATTGTACAATGTTGTTTACTTGGTTGCAGGATTTCAGGTACATGACATCGACTCCACCTAGTTTCACAGGTTTGAGCGTGTTGATCCAACGGTTAAGTTGAACGGGAGATAGTAGCTAGGTAACATGTGTCAAGTCTATACCCTAGCCTTAGTGTGTCATCAGTTGTGTGTGTCGAGTCATTGTCTGTTTTGCTTTGATGTTATTTAATTTGAAGCATTCTTGATTTGGAAATAGATACTTAGAATAATTGTATTTAAATTATGTTGATGATTATTTAATTTAAATAATGCAATGTGGATAAAAGTTTATACTTAAATTAATTAATTATATTTAGATTATTTAATTAATTAAATTTGATCCAAGGGTTTGAATTTAGTTATTAAATAATTAAATTAATTAATTAAACGTGATGCAAGAGAATGAAAGGAAATAAAAGAATTAAAATTAATTTTGGAATTTAATTCCAACGTGTGGGAATTAAATTAGAAATTGTAATTAAATGTTTATTTGGGAAATTGGTTGCAACTTTGGAAATTAATTTATTATTTGAAATTGCATTTTAAATTGAAAGTGGGTTTTTGAAAAGTGAAATTGAAATTGAAATTAAAATTGAAATTGAAAGTGAAATTGAAATTGAAATTGAAATATCTAATTTGCATGTAATGTGAATTAGGGTTGTAAATATTGAAATTGAAATTGAAATTGAAATATCTAATTTGCATGTAATGTGAATTAGGGTTGTATTAGGTATTTTTGATTTATAAAGAATACATGTTTTAATTTTAGGGGAGAAAAATCTTTTAGAAAGAAAAAAATACATTTTTATAGTAGGGAAGAAATTTTGGAAAATTTGCACAAGGATTTGAAGAAAGTTTGATTATAGAATTGATTGAAGGAAAGATTGTTTGCATTTGTTGGATTTTGGATTGGATTCATTGGAGGATTGAAGAAAATTCAGGAAATCTTTGAAGGAGGCTTGCATCAAAAATTCATCTCTTCCTGTAGCTTCTTGTACCAGGTTTTCCTCTTTGTGTTTTATTGTTCTTGATTGTTTTCTTTAAAATAGTAATGATTAAATATTTGTTTGTTAAATCTGTTTTAGAAAACAAACTTGATATTAGAAGAAAAAAATTAAATAAATTTACAACCTTTGTTTGTGAAAATTCTTGAGTGAAAATTGTGAAAACCTTAGTTGAATTTAAATTATTTGGAGAAATTGATTTTATTGTTATTGAAATCAAACATAGAGATTGAACAATGCTTTTAGAATGTTTTTACAAAATATTTTTTTACAAAATGAAACTTTCTGTTTATTATCAAAAAATCGGATTTTAAAATCTGCAGTATAGTTATATTTTCATGGTAAAATGGTCTGGTTGCGCCACCTATAACTTCACTTTCACAAACTGGGTTTTCAAGAAATTTAAAAGGTTTTTGCATTTTGCAATTTTCTAACCCTTGTCCAAAAATCTCAAATACCCAGATCGTAATTTTTGAGTTATGATTAAAACATGAGACTGCTATTAAATTATTTTCCCATGGCTGTTCTGAAAATAAAATAATAATAAATTGATATTTATAAATATTAATATTTTAGGTATTGTTATTATAATATTAAAATATTATTTAATAATATTTTATATTATAATTTATAATACTAAATTATTATATTTATTTATATTATTTTAAATAAAATTTGTATATTTGATTAGTGGAATTAATATTATAAACGTATGGGGAAATTATTGTTTATTTTAAAATGGCATATTAAAGTTTAATTGAAGGAGTTAAATATTTGATTTAGATAATGCATAATTTAAAATTTAATTGTGGAATTTAAATTCATGTGTGAAAGGTCCAATTATTAATTTGATTTAATTGGAAAAATATATATTTATATTTTGGAAAATTAGTGATAAGGGATATTTTATTTTGAATTAAACAATTTAATATTCTGCAAAGGATAGAAGATATGTTAATGATTAAATATATTTAAATATATTAATTTATATTTAGTAGATATATAGTGAAGGTATATATTCATTTGAGAGAATAAATAATATTTTATCTTATTTTATTCTGTTGTTTGCAAATTGGGTATTATTAGTGTTTTAAAAAAAATGATTAGTATGTGTAGAAAATGTATAGAGAAAGATATTTTTTTAATAGAAGTAATTACTTGATTTAAAAGAAAATATTTATTTTGTTAATATGATTGAAGAAAATATATTGAAATGTATATATATATCCATGAGTATTTTCAATTAGTATTTACCTTGTTTTATTTGAGTGCGTGTAATTTAGCTTTGCATGAAGAATTTAAATGATAAGTTTTGAATGTATGGTCAAAATTGATAAGGAAAAGGATATTTAAATATATTGAAGAAATTATAGAAATATTTATATTTAAATGTTTGTTTTAATTATTGGATTTAATTATAAACAATATGAATGCGTGGCCAAATAGACAAGCCAAAAGATATTTTTATACATTGATGAAATTTCATGTTTTTAAATGGATGGTTGATGAGACATAGACTCCGGATAGAAAATTGGAAAAGATTGTTTGCAATAGTGTTAGGTTGCATTAGAAGTAAATTTAGGAACTATCTCTATTGAAAAAGGCAAATAGTTATTATGTTTTATTTCCATAGAACAAATTAATCGTTGTGATTGGAATATTAAAGAATCTATATAATTGAGTTTATTAATATATATGTTTGGTGTATATATAATATGGAGCATGTAAAATATGTTAAGGGTAAATTCATTATCGTATTTCGTTTTTATAAGATGTATGCAATATATTATTGAATAGAGATTTAAAAATGGATTGATTAGTGTATATGGAAATTGGATAGAGAAACAATATGTTATTACATTAAAGTGATTGAATGTGTTAAATAGAAAATTGAATGAGATGTAAGATTTGATTAAGAAATGGAAAGAGTTACTTGCATGGATTTGTGTCGATTTAAAAGTAAATTAAGAAGTTGTTTTATTGATGAGGCAATCAATTATGTTATTTATTAATTTCTATTTAGATGAATTGAATCATTGTGATTGGATTATGAAAGAGATATGGATTTAGTATATCCAAAAGTAGTATCTTCCTCATGCTTATCTTAAAAGATTTAATTCTTTGTATTTAGTAAAGGGAAGTAAGTTTAATTGTTTTAGATTTCCAATAATGAAAAGGGAAATAAGGGTTATGATTATTTTAGATGATCTACTTATCATGTCTTTGACTTTGTCAACACTACCTATTGAATGAGTATGGATTTAGGAAATCCAAATATTATATTTGATTGATGACTTGAATGCTTTTGTTGCTATGTCGTCAAGTTGTATTGTTGGTTTTGGGATTTAGTGTTAGTCCTAAATTATAAGTCTTCCAGAAGAACTTAGAGGATAAGGGTTGTTGAATCTTTGTGCCATTCAGTTGTTTCCCTTGGGTAGTGTATGGCGTCTTTTCAGTTTTACCCAGTTTTTACGAACAGAAATGTTTGCACCTCCTTGGTTTAGGAGCGGATTATGGGATCCGTGTCTCCTTGTATGGAGTGACCTTGTTATGTGGTTTCATTTTGTTGCCTCTTGTGAAAGGAGTGGACTATGTGTTGTTGCCTCCAAGATGTTTGGAGTGAGATATTTTGTACCTCCTATGAAAGGAGTGGACTATGTGATTGTTGCCTCCAAGATGTTTGGAGTGAGTTTCTATTATTTGTATCCTCATTGTGTTGGAGTGGATTATGATGCCTAGTTGGTATGCACTTATGGTTCCCTTGGTGGATTGTTTGGATGTGTGTTGTCGAATAGAAGAGTGGCTTCTGTTAGGCGCCAGAGCCCAAAGAGGTAAACTGGATAACCTTCAAGAGTGATTTAAACAAGTGATAATTAAAATAATGTACTTAGAAGATTAGGACTAACTTCACATTAATCAAGATAATTTAATCCTCACTCATAGACGCAAGGGCTTGTTTAGACTTGGGATGAGTGAGAAGGCCTGGAATGGCAAGATCAACTATCTAGTTCTTGCGAGAGGTAGTTGATTCCGCATGAGTGAGTATGAGTGCCGGGATTCGGTTGAGGCCACCAGGATTACTTGTGCCGGAGCCTATGAAAAATGCCCAGAGGAGATCTCATGACAAACCTTGCGATGACACTCTATCTATGACAACTATTGTTAATTGTTTTATGTGTATGGTTCTGTGAACATACTTGATCTACTTTATATCTGGAAGCAAGGTGACCTATGTCAGTGATGTTGGAGTTGTACTTGTATTGTATTTGATTTGTACTGGTATTGTACTTGAGTTGTACTTGATTCATACTTGTATGGTGAATGAGTTGTACTTGTTAATTCATTTGGTTGGTTATGTTAGTTTGAGTCAGTTTGAGTCTGCCTTTGGTTAGTGGTTGTAGATCTTAGTCCATGTTACTTTGTTACTATCTCCTAGCATGGGGGGTGGGCCTTCGGGTACCACATTGGTTGGGTGGAGCATGCACCAAAACCGTTGGGTCCCCATCTATCTTCAGTACTTGGTGGTGAGACATCCAGATGGACAGCTCGCAGTTCTTGTTGTATTATCTTGTATTGTAATATTTTAACTTGTATAAGTTATTTTATCCCTCTTATGTTTATGAGGTGGAATTTTGTAATTGTAATCTTTTGTACTATTGCCTCATTCTAGGAATGAGTGATGTAACTATTGGTTTAAGATAATGTTTATGAGATTGTATCTCGGTTGATTATCTTTTTATGTTATGTGATATTCTTATGATGTATGATGGTGATTTCATAAAGTTCATAAGGCTATGGTTATATGTAATATGTATGTGTGGGTTTGAGTAATCCTAACCTTATAGCCTTAGAGGTTGTTGTTAATTAGTAAGTGAAGGTGTATGTTAAATGCACTTTATTAAAAATAAAATAAAAATTGGTTCGCTTATGATGTTAATTGCAACTTCCTTTAGGGTTGCAAGGTGGGGCATTACATCTCCATTTACCCTACAGTTGAAAAATAACTCCTTCGTGGAAGCCCTCTATTTTTACCCTTGTTTTGCTCTGCTTTTACCATGTTGTGCTTAATAATTTCACTTCCCAAAAAAGGATATTACTTTCTTATTCTTTTTAAAAGGTGGAAGCATTTAAACATTTTACCAGGCCACAAAAATATCTCATTCATGCCCATCATATTTTCTTTACCTTAAATGCCTAGCAACAAAGAATAATTTTTGATCTTTAACCGGAGCCTTTTAATTTCACTTTCCATCTTGCTTTCACATTATTCACCCATTTACATTTTATAATGGTGAAGGATTCTAAAAAATTTACTCACCAGGCGAAATAAAATAACACCCATGCCTTTACCTTTTTACTTTTCATCACCTTATATTTAAAATCTTATAGTGAACATTTTGAAAGATTTCATATCGAGCCTTACAAAAAAAACTATTTACTCCCACATTTTCACTCCCACCCAACCAAAAGGTATTTTCAATTCTTTAAATATGAGCAACGGTTTTTAAGTAAATATTTCATCGGGCCCACCAAAGCCCTCTCCACGACATTCACCATCGTACACATCGTGCATCACTCATAAGCAGATAAACTAAAGAAATCAACTTGCGATGAGCGATGAGGAGCATGAAGCCAAAGTTGAAATTTATTGGGCAATAAAAAAATTTACCTATGCATTCATTTTGCATATTTTATTTAAAATATTTGCCCCTTGGGCAAGACATTTCACTCAAACTTTTACTTTGCAGCAAAATTTTTAAAATTTTCATTGGGTAACCGTGCCTTTCATTTTTCACAGGCCCACTAAATTTCTTCCTTCTCAACATATTAGGCATCGTGGGAGAAAAAGAAAAAGGAAACATCAACTAGCGATGAGTGATGGAAAGCAAGTCCATTGCTCATCGCTGGTTGTTTATTGGAATGGAGAAGCCTTCCCCTAACAAGCGATGGAGACTTGTTGTACCTTGAAAACTCTGTCAATAAACATTAAATTAATTTTCCAAATGAAGAATTTATGGCTGGAAACATTACATCACCGAAATGTTTCTCCATTTGGATTTCAAACTGCTGATAGGCATGAATTTGTCGTGAAAGTCATGTTTGAGCCAATCAGAAGCAAGAATTAAAATTGCTTGTCCTCCAAAAAATGTTAAAGATGTATTTTATGTTTTCCCCTTTATATTTGCACAATATTTAAAATATAAACATTTGAAACATTACAAAAATTGTGACTTTTAATTACATCTGCGACCCATTTGGAGAAAATTCACTGCGGGCAACCGAAGACACCTAGAGCTGCAAAAGTTTGCGTAGGGACATTATCAATTATTTAGAGACAACCCATTTCCTCAAATTTTTCCCAGCCTTGAAAATTGAGGTACCTCCTTTGTAAATTGGCTTTTGGGACGTGTTCACCGTACCCAAAATACATTCAAATAATATATCATATGACCTCCATTTTTTATATAAAAAAATATAGTAGAGGTTTGAGATGAAAACAAGAAATGGGTTGTCCTTAAAATTAAAATTTTTGACCCTTTCTAAAACACCATTTTTGACCTTGTCGCAATCAAAAATAATTTAAAAGCCCATTAGAACTTATCCTAGGAGCCTAAAAATGAGCAAGCATGTAGATATTTGAGCCAAGAATGCAGTGCAACAAACAAATCGACAAAATGGATCCCGGGGTGAAATATATTAATCAACAAAGTTTCTCAATCAGACATTTCTACAACTGCACCTATTCAGAACTAATTAGAGCTCACAAAGTCACCACTTTGAAAAAATATCAAATCACCTTCTGGGAGGCTGCCAATGGAAACAAAAGCTCATTTAGATACATTGAGTATGCGTGCAAGAGGTATTTTCATGAATCATCATTCTTCATGAGATATTTGGGGTGAAAGTTGACCACCTTGAAACACTGTCAGAAATGCAAATGTAAAAACTAAACAAACTGCATTTTCTTTTGATCTTGAAAAAATAGCAAATCAGGTCATGAAGCTTTAAAAATTGATAGGGAAGCATATGAATGTGGGAGGAATGGAAGGCAATAACCTATTCGTATTGAAAATCATCCATTTGTGAAATATAAGATTGAACAGGAGGCCATTTCATAGAACTAAAAGTTCTCAAACAACAAAACAGTGCCAGAACCCTCTAGCTTCGTTTTTCAAAACCTTGTCAAAACTCATCATGGGAAGATGAAAACTGACATGCACGTTCAGATATGTCAAATGAATGTGCTCACCAAGGGGTTTTGCATGAAAATCAATAGATTCCAAATTATGACCGTCCAAAGTACGTCACTTGGGAAGATTTTCAGGTGTAGTTTTGAATGTGCAGAGGCAAATTTTCAATATGGGCACTTCAAATTTTCAAAATTTATAGGTGCCACCAGTGGCTCCGACTGGGGATGTATGCCCCTTATGGGCATAGCAAGAATTCAGATCTCTAAAGAGTAGACCAAATGTTGAGTCCATCAGGCACTCTAAAATTGCTCCTTTATTCAACCTCTTTTTTAACTTCATTTGGTGACTCCAGGTCACCAAATGAAAAAGGGGAGTCAATTCTTACCTCTATCAAACACCAATCTATCAAAAGAGCTTATCTCTTTTAATCCATACTTTCCTCTGTCACACCACAACAACATGAGTGACTGCATTTTTGCAAACACTACTATCAAGCTACCCTTGTACAAGTGGAAACTTGCTCTTTGTTTGGCTTCATTGTCACAAGGAAACCAAATAACATAGACCGTATTACTACCATTATCTTCATTTTCTGATTTTGTATCAAGTGGCAACATTTGAGGATAGTGATCAAGACCACATAAAAACATTGTCTTATCACATTTATTCACCCCCTCATACTGATCAAGGTCAGAAAATATGTTATGCTTGAAAACAATGTGTAAACCTCATGTGTGTTGAGCAAAGAATACTCACTCATCTGAAGCTCCTTAAGCTGGGTTGCATCACGGTCAAGTGTATCATCATCCCAACAACATAGCCCAAACATATTACCATATGTCTCAATGTCCTGAAAAATAAGATTCACCAAAACTCATAATACCTTCATCCACATTCAAATCATGGCATTTAGAAGAAATGTCAGTATCCCAAACATTGTTTCCTGCTTCCAACTCATAGACAAGACTATCAACATTAGTAATGTTATCACAAAGAGAAGCTTCAAATACAAGTTCACATGAATTAGAAATTTCATTTGCAACAAATTCATCATAGTGAGTGTCAAAAACACATTCACTATCGTAAAGAGTATGACACTCAACATTATCTCCTGTTGCTCCAACATGAAAATCTGAAGCATACTACCCATGAGGAAAACTGTGAGTTGCAGATCCAGAAAAAAGATCCTCATATGCATCCATGTGATTGACACAATAACATTCTTCAAGTGCAAACTCATCATAAAAAGTGTCATTAGCTATACTAGTATTTATCTATACATTTCCACTGTCATTTACAACTACACCAATGCTATCCTCATGCAAACAGTTAATGATAACTTCAAATTCAACAAAAGAAGTAGAAGAAGGTAAAGCATCAAACCAAACCGGAGTTCCTAGTTTATCATTATCAACATATGCATGCTTCTCATAATCAACTACTTGAGATGATTCATCCAATGAACCTCTTGCATGCATATCTCCTTCTCCATTCATACTGCTGCAACAATCAGCAGGCCTACCTTCTTCAATGTCAAACTGAAAACTATCAATGGTTTCTTCTTTGCAACTTCTCACAAATGATTGCTTTGACTGAAACTCATTGCATACCTTGTCATTTGCAGCTGATATACTAACATTCTCAGAAGAATTTCTCAAATCAGAAAGCTCCTTTGTCTCATCATGAATGCTTGCATGAATGCTACATTTAATACTTGTAAGATTATTATGGCCAAGTGCATCATAATACTGCTGACTACATACTTCTTCAAAAAGAATACCCAATTCATATCCATCATCATACAATAGTGAGGCTTCAGAAATTTTGTCATCATTTTCCCTGTTGAAGCAATCTTCACTTGAAGAAAACAAATTTGCTTCCTTCTCTTGAAACGAATCACAGTCACCAGGGCTGCAAACATAATTGTAATCATCTTGATCACCCAGACAAGAATGTTTTTCAGCTAGCTGCAAACTTCCATTTACAACATCATTGTTCTCATCATGAAGACATGAAACCTTAGAATCAACATGATCTTGAACTGTATATTCAAAGTCCATATATGAGAAAATACTTTCATTATCATTTACATCATTGTAGCTTCAGTTGATGCAAAAATTTGCTCTCTATTTTTGCATTTTCAGAGCAAATAGAAGAAACTTCAAATTTTTCATTCATTTCATCATGACTATTATCATTATGGCTGCAATTTTCATTTGGGTATATTTCTTATGTAGGTTGTTCAAAAACAACATCCTCATCATTGAACGATGCATCACTATTGACTTCTACTATACCATCTAGATGTATCTGATTAAGTCTTGAAAAATTACCATCACATAATTGAGTTAGGAGATCACTTCCATATTTATGTATCATTTCTTCAATCACTAAAAGCCATTGATATAATTATTTAAGGCTAGGGGGTTTTAGGTGAGCTAGCATAGTACTCCAACTTGGCCCACAATTCACATAGAATAAATTGATGGAAAATGATTCATCGAGCCTTTCTGATTCTGGTATATCAAGCAGAAATTGCATGAATCTATCATGAAAGTCATAAGGGGATTCATCTTCAAATATTTTCATATCACATAATGCATCAATATGTGATATGGACTCAACCTTATTTGCAGATTTCTCATTATATTCTTCTTGGGTATGTAGATTTCTTTCTTCAAACAAACATTCATCATTCACTATTGGCTCTTCTTCAAAATAATCAAGGAAATGCATTATGAGCTTATGCCATGAGTCTATGGAATACATTGGCAAACAAGTAAACAAAAATTCAATAGTATCTTCCAAAGTCCTTACAAAAACCTTCATGATAGCATCCTCATCTTCAATCTGATAGTCTTCCATCACATCAATAAAACCTTGTACATGTCTTAATGCTAATTCATCAAAATCTCCTCTAAACTTAGGCAAATATTCATTAATTCTCTTTGGGACAGAAAGTGGGTAATCCTAGATTTTTCTGAAATCTAGAGGGTCATATATTTCACTTGCAAACACCTTTCTTTGGGGACATGGCTATGCTTTAGGCTTGGTATTACAACTTGTAGAGTGAGAACTAGGACAACAATAAATATTTACAAATGAATTTGATTCCCTCTACAATTAACTCAATACTCAACATCCCTTGATTGCAGTTCTCAATTTTACTAAATAAGGGAACCAAAGTTTTCTAGAACTTCAAATGTGGTTTTCATATACATATTTATCTTTCTTGAAAACTAGAAAATGAGAAATACCTGAATATGTTGCAGCTATTGCAAATTATTTTTCCTAATTGGAAATCTTTATAGATCTAAAAATTTCTTCACATCTTCAGTAGGTTCTTAGACAAAGTCACCACCTCTCTTCACAGAGGATTGAACTTCAAGCAATATGAAGCTCTTTCAAAAATGAATTTCATTATGGGTCTTCTCCAACAACAAAGTCACACACAAATTCTTTTAAATCTACTATGACAAAATCACTTCCAGGTTTGAAAACTTCTCAATATCTGAACCAGATGTTCAAATTCACCAAATTCTTGACTCTTTTCAAATGGATTTCAACAAATTTGCACTAGAGATTCTGAGAAAAAATTAACTAAATAATTCACATCTCCCTAGTAGAGTCGCGAATCTATTGGTTCTCCAAATTGCCAGATGCAATGAGTCTGAAAGAATATCTAATTTCTTATGTTTAGACTCAAAGATGGATTTGGCCAACTAATGAGTTTCAGTCAAAGACTGAAATCTCCTACACTTCTGGCTTTGTAGGACCAAGATGGGTTTTCGTTCACAATTCCTAAAGGATTAATTCAATTGTGCACTGACATTGCATCTTATAGCAGATAATTTCCAATGAAAATATACCAAGGAGAGCATTGACAACTTCAAATCTGGCTATATTTTTGGTATCTCAACACTCACTCAACAATTAGGAAACATAACTCAACACCAAACTCAAACCAAAAAATAAGAATTAAAATGATTTTAATTTTAGTAAATTATTTCTAAAATGCATTTAGCTAAATGACAAATCAGTGCCTAACATTGGGCCACAGAGTCAAATATATAATCATAAAGAGAATTTCATCAGGAAATAAACTTCAACCAGTGTTTTCAAAACTGCTAATGCATTACACCAACAAATCCACTCTTATTATCACCAAAATTCTTCTTACAGATCCAACCTAAACACTTGAAATCATAATTATCTGCTCAAAGTAATTTAACCATTTCTTTGAAATAGAACCATGAACAAATAATACAATCTCAAGGACATTGAGATGAAAAATTCTAAATACTTTGTATTATTGAATTCATATGATTGAAATTATACAAATCTGGAGACTATTCTGATAATAGTTATGCCATGTTTGCACAAATTGGCTAATATTTACTCATGAAATTGAAGCATTACAATCACATATCCAATTCATGACTCAGACTCAACATTTCTCTATCTACCCAACCCATACAAAAATTCAGAACCCTTTACAATGAGAAAAGAAGAGAAGATATAGAAGGAAGAAGAGCCCAAAAATCAATTCGTTGAAGACACATGGCAGCCTCATCCTCTGTTAACTAGAAAATTCTCTCTCTTCTCTCTTCCTTTGCAATAAAAAACTTCCTTCCGCATTTTTCCTTCACCCTTTGTTTTGCAATGGAAAATTCACCTCTTCGTGGACAAATCTTCATCTTCATTTACTTTGCAATTGAAAAATAAATCCTCAGTGAAAGCCCTCTATTTCTACCCTTATTTTTCTTTGGTTTTACCATATTGTGCTTAATAATTTTACTTCCCAAAAAAGGATATTACTTTCATATTATTTTTAAAATGGTTCAATTCTCATTCCCATTCCATCTCTACTTCCGCTGGCGTTGAATCTGTCCCCGCTTCCACTGGGGTTGGTTTTGTTTCTGCCTCCACCTGTTTCCCTTCCTTTCCCATTTTGGTTTTGTTTCTACCTCTGCCTATTATCCTTCCGTTCTTGTCTTGGTTCTTCCTCTGCCTTTGCCTATTTTATGTCTCTGTTCCTATTTTGCTCGTGGCTTCACCTCCGCCTATTTTTGGTTCCGCTTATGCCTGGGTTTATGCATGATTTTCTTGCCTTAGGAACTCTAATGGATCAACTTGGATTTCGATGATGTATTGAACATTATTGGTGGCCCGTTTGAATGCAGGTTGGATTGATCTAGGGAGGAATGGGTGTACTTTGAATATTTGGCATGATTTGCAGTTGTGGTCGTGTTTCTTACGGCTGCTGTCAGACGAAACCCATTTCAGCACGCAAGGTCGACGTGTTTGGTGGCCATTAATGGTGGGTAGATTTGGTTGGTGGTCTCAACCTGGTTTGGCTTGATCTGATTCATTCGTTAATGGCTCGAATCTAATTGATGGCTTGTGTTCGAGCTAGTGTTTCACGTGCGTTGCTATTCGCGTAGGTGAATGACGGGTGTGGCTCTCGGTGCCTTACTCTGACTTTGTGCAATCCTAGATCGATTTGAAGGGGCTCTAGCTGCATTCAATGCTAGACATCAAGTTATTGCTAGCTATCGGGGCTGATTTGGTTGGTGGCCGAGCTTCTTTGTAACCCTAGCTCTGGTTCACACAGGCATGTTTCTATAAGTATGGTCTTTGGCCTCATTTTAAAAGGTTCGGTTTAGATTGGCTGACTAAGCTAGAAGACTTGTAAAGAATAGAGTAGCGTGTTAGAAGATTATAAAGTTTTTTTACATTTTAAGCAAGTGTTGTAACAGACTAGAATTTTTGCAAATGTGATGATTTAATAGAAAATGCAAACATTGTCCTATGACTAGTGCCTTCTTTGCCTTGAATAATCTTGCATTATTCTTGTTCTATCTTTTAAAATCGCTTGGAAATGTTTGAATATATCTTAGGTTTAATTAGTAATGCTTGGAGTGTTGTAGCAATCCCTGGTTCATACTTTGGACAACATCTTGATTGTGGAAATGTTGTGCAAGGTCAACCTATACCTCATATTCATGTGCTTAGTTCAACTATAGATATTCATTGTCTTATTGAATGAATGCCCACAGTCTGAAAATCTTTAACACCTTAGAGGATTGCACTATTTTCTACAAGATTGCAGGTATAACTTGAGTCAGCTAGAAACTAGTTTAAGGGATTGGTCCATTCCAAGTATTTCATCATTTGCATGGTTAATCTTAGAAGTAGTGTTAACATTAGGACTTTTGAAATCCTCATATTTTGTTGTTTCTTTTATTATATGGTTAGAATTAGAAACTAAAGCATCGCCATATCTTAAAATTTGATGAGTTTAGAGCTTCAAGCGTTTGTAAGTTAGACCCCTTGTGATTCCCAACATTTTCACATTTTATCATTGAGTTTGGTCTATTGCATTTGCATGACCTGACAACCATGAGACCCTGGGGTTATCTCTTTGTTCATAGAGATCAACATTTCAAGAGAGATAGGATAACTTTTATTCTGTTTGAGTTGTTTCTATGAAGAAACACCAAACAACACTACCTTCAGCTATTATGCTACACCAAGGAACTCAAATTTGATACCAATTGTTAGAACATGTATATATACTAAGAGGGGGGGTGAATTAGTATACCCCTCAAATTAATTTAATTTAACTTGTCAATCAAAACCTAAAACTGCCTTAATTAGATAACACATTCAAAGAAAGAGCACAAAACCATAACGCCAAATTTACATGGAAAACCCAACAAGGGAAAAATCATAGTGAGAAAAGATTCTTGGAGCTATTATCTAAATATAGCCTCACAAATTAATCAACAGTTATAGTAGATTTAAGGTCTTTAACCTAAGGAAGTTTGCAACTCCCTTCTGACTTACAAAATGATGCTACAACCTTTGAATACAACTCTTTGAAGAATCAGATGATAAATCACAACCACAACACTTATGTTCCTACAACTCACTACCTTCAACAATTTTACACCATTCTACCTTTGGCTCACTGTCTCTGATATTCACACTTGCACTTATGCCTTTGGTTCACTATCTCTGATATTCACACTTGCACTTATGCCTTTGGTTCACTATCTCTGATATTCACACTTGCACTTATTATTTTGGCTCATTGCCTCCAACACTCGCTTACACAATTTTTTTGTCTCACTACCTTCCACACACCACTTAAACTCTCTACTTTCGGCTCACTACCTCCAACATGCATTAAAAAATTCACTAAAAAATCACTCATTAGTCTACCTTTAGCACACTATTGTCATGAAAATACATTGATTGTACATTGAACACTTGTATTTATTGATCACACACTTGATCTTAGATTTATACCATTTGTAAGCATCAAAAAGGTTCTCCTTATTGGCCACATTGAAGCATAAAAAAAATAAAAATGCAACAACCATATTTGAGTCAGCTTCAACACATCCATAGGAAAGAGATAACATATGTGGTCCAATCCAGGAGATAAGCAAGACTTATTTCAAATTTGCATACATTCCCATGCTAGAACACACCACAAAAAAATGGCACAAGCAACTTAGAACCCTAAGTTAGCACAACAAATACTCAACCCTTGAAATATTAACTCCAGACCACAAGTGATACCAGAGAAGCAAGATAGAAACATGCAGATTACACCACAAGCACAAAATGATATTGAAGAATATTTCCATGCCCTTCTTTTACAACTTCATGCATCATTATGTTAGCACAAACAAACATATACATAACTAGTATGTATCACAAACCCAAACAACATAGTCTTGAGATATAAAATTGAAAACTCAACTTGTAGCACACTTCAACAACTAAAAATTGAGGAGAGATAAAAGATATAAGTGGAAAGCACTTCCTCCAAACCATAAGACATCAATAATAATTGTGATGAAATGGAATGCATTTCTCAGAACCCTCCAAGACTACAACAACACAGTCTTCACTATGCTTACTCAGGAAACTTCTAGGGTAACATATGAGATCTGAAAACTAGAACACATATTATAAACACTTAACTTTGTCTAACCTTCAAACTACATGAACAAATCATAAAAAAGTAGAGGAATAAAAATCATTCTCTAGAGCCTTTTAAGAGAACCTTCCTAAGCCACTTTCTATAAGAGATTATTCTATGGAAATTACAATGATAAACAATGAATGCAAAATTGATAGAATCATATGCACATTCATGAGTAATAGGAAACAACTATTATAGAAAATCATGACATCATTCTTGATTGCATTATATGTAACCAACCACACACTACCACTTTTCTGACAACAAAGATAAATCATAATCAACAAACACCATATGGTTGACATTAATAAAAACAAAAAAAAACTCCATACTATTGACATCAATGATAACACTTGCAACATACTTTCAATAATTAGAGAGTATAAAGAAGAAACAAATGATGAACACAAGCTCAAATAGGCAAAAAGATAACCCAACACATAATTTGGAACAAAACCTCTTTAAGATTGAAACCAAGATTGAAATCAAGATGAAAACTTTGAATAATTGACAGTAGGAGGGGAATGACACTCCATGCATTTCAGACCTGCAATAGCTCACATGTCTAGCAATGGTCTTCAAGAACATAGACTACTAAAAGGCAACAATATTTGAAATTTATCCCAAGGTGGACTAAATATACACATTACCAAATAATAGGAAAGACACCTATCCAAATCATAGAAATGACATGAAGAGGCCCAACAACATTTCCTAATAATATACCTCTTCCAAAATTAGCTATGTGAACCCTTAAACCTACAATTTGCACAAAAGCAACAAACAAGTCAATGCGTTAGATCAAATGCAAACAAGAATGAGGGATTCTCCATGAAATCCATCTACTAAACTTAAATTAGGAAAATGAAGAACAAAAATATAAAAAGCATGTAAATCCTAATTAAGCAAATAAACTTATGATCCCATGGGGGAATTGGTGCCAATTGAATGTTGAAATTGGCCCTTTCCCAACTCCTAAGTTGCAATGTGAATGGTTGTAGATTGATCAAATCTCCATGATGAGATTTGAGCATAACCTAGCTATGAAAGTGATGAAATATGGAGTGATGTGCACAAAATTAGCTTTCAATGTCAAGAGAGTAACTTTGCATAAGATTGTGGATGAATAATGAAAAGAGAAGCCTCCAATTTATAGATTTAAAATAGGAAGAGAAAGCAAGATTTGGGCAATGTGGGACTAAAATTAACCCAATGGTTGAATGCCACTTGTCACCATGTGAATGGTTGATGATTGTGCACATTTTAGCCAAAGTGCCAATAAATGCAATTAGGTGGAATTTGAATTTGAAGAAATGACATGTGAGAGGGAAAAATGAATGAAATAAATGCCACTTGGCTCAATGTATAAGGACATGTAAGAGGAGTGAATGCTTTGTTGGATGTACAAGTCCACTTGGAATTTTTGAATTCAAATTGAGAGAATATTCCTTTTTGATGCCATGTGAGGGAAAATAGAGATTTAATAAATGAATTAAATCTATTTTCATGTGCAAGTTGCATTCTCTAGAGAATTTTAGTGAGAGGGATTAACTTAATCAAGGATTTGATTAATTTAATGAAGGATTAGATGATTTGACAATTTTGACTTAGATAGATGAATTAATTTAAATCATAATTGAGAGGAAATGATTAATTAAATAAATGATTTTGATTTATTTAACTAAGGATGAATATGTTAGATTAAATCAAATAAGGTTAAATTTATTCAATTTAATAAGAGGACTTTAGATATTTTAATAAAATAAAATGATTTATTTAATCAAATAGAAATATAAGGTTAATTAAATTAAATTGATTAATTTAATCAATGGAGGAAAAAGACTTAATTAAATGAATAATGATTCATTAAATTAAGAGAAAAAATATGATGAAATGCTGAGAGTATTATTTAGGAGGAAATGTTGTTAGTAATCAGGATCAAGTGTGCCAAACCAATATTGTACATTTTCCATGTCTACATTTTGCCCCTCTTTGAAGCAATGTACCTGTTGCATTGATTCAAAGAATAAACTATTGTGATGAAAGTTCAAAATTTCTCGATTTTTTTTTTCAGATGCCCGACTGCTGCCCTAGCGGAAGGATATTGTTGGCATAGTGTCCCCTCGAGAGATTAGACGAAAATTTTGATTTTTTGGATGATCTCGCGAAAAAAGATGACAAGGGGCCTTACAGGCCAGAAATGCCCCGGAATGCCAAAAAATGCGTTAAAATGCCAAAAAAGATGCAAAATGGCCCTCGATTGGACAAAAACGAGATCGGGGGACCAAAACCCTAGTTAGATGGTCAAATTAGGTCAAAAAACCCTAATTTTTAGGCTTAAATAGACCTTGAGGGGTCACTTTCAATGCATTTGCAATCTTAGCCTTTAGAAAATTTCACACTTTTAGCTTTTAGTCTTGGTCGAAATGGCACAACGACAGCTTCCTAGGCACGTGTCAGAGAGAGTACAAGTGCACCAACGACTAGTCGATGTAGGACCCGTGGTATGTACCCCTATCCAACTTTTAATTTTATCATTTTACATGCATTAAATAGGGTTCAAGTGTCATTTAAGTTGCACGACGCTATATAGTGCCGCTGAAAATGTTTTATCGGCACCACACGGTCCTGTATTGGAACGCATATGCAAAGTGCGCCACATGTCTTAGTTTGGACATTAGGGTTTTTTCGGTCAAAGTCCACCATGTGTAAATATTTAACTGCGTGGCACGGTTAGGAAATTAGGGTTCGCCGCAAAGTGGACTGCATACGTGAATAGCACCACACGGGTGACTTTGGAACTCAAGCAATACACAAAATCAGCCGTGGTGGCACAGTTTGCAACTTTCCAAACTGTGCCGCACCCGCAAACAGTGTCACATTTGTTATTTTGGATTCAAAAATTAGCGCAAGATGCAAAAAGAATTATTTTTCCTTGACTCGATGGATTCCCTTGTGTAGGAGGAGCTTGATGTACTTTACTTGCGGGAGCATAGATGGCCAGTGCTCAACAGATTGCAGGGTATGCATGAGTTGGTTCAGGAGCATTTTGGTGCCCTTAGTCTTTGATATGTTGTGTACGTCCCTCCTGTTCAGGCACACTTAGGCATGATGACAGCCTTGGCCGAGTGATAGCATAGCGAGACTTCATCCTTCCATCTTCCTACCGGTGAGGCTACTATTACCCTCGAGGATGTCTGGCGCATCCTTTGGTTACCTACCCATGGGGCTAGATTCATCTATGATCCAGATGCTGACAAAGATGCAAGCTATGGGGTTATGGAGCTTGACGAGATTGAGTTTTTTGATGGGCAGATCGATTTGGAGAGATACTGTGGCAGGGTACACATTTATAGATTGATTATTGCTGCTATTATCTCAGGCCTTGTGGTACCCGATAGGTAGGGCCGATATTTTAGTCTAGGATGGGGATTGGCATGGGAGCAGATGGTTCACCACAAGGAGTGCTTTGCTTGAGGACCAGTATTACTAGCATCCCTGTACAAGGAACTTCATGAGTTTGCATATCTGAACAACAGGTCCCTCGGGGCCAGAGTTACCTTATTACACATCTAGAGATGGGAGCGGATCCTAGTGCTTCACCCAGATGTCAGCCTAGTTATCCTTGAGACATATGATCCTGTTGTTTGGCGATACAGCGGGGCAAAGATTCATTTCACCCATACTGGCATAGGTGGTCTGGCACACTGGCGACGAGTTCTCGATGAGATGAGAGAGTTCGTCTAGAGACCCTGGATGGGAATTGGCCCATGGTACGATGATGTAGATCAACTATTTTATGCCATATAAGAGAGGTGGATGCAGGGCCGTGAGCATACCATGATAGAGTGGTATCTCCTAGACAGGGTAGCTAGGCAGTTTGGAGAGGTACAAGACAGGTCCGATGACCAGTATGTCGCGATCTTCGCCTGTACGACTAGAGAGACAACATGGGGCCAACCCATTGTATCAGTAGAGATAGTATATTCGTTTAGTAATTTGGTGGCCCAACTGTGGCCATATGATCAGGGGTTGGCAGATGCAGGGGTCACTTCAGCTTATAGAGCATGGTTCAGGCCTCCACTTAGATTGGCAATTCCGGGTGCAACGATTCCATGACGTAGACCCAGGGGTCAGACAGTTGGCAGAGGTAGAGGACGGGGCAAAGGAGGATGTGGACCACCTCCTCATCAAACACCTCCCAGGGATCCAACACAATAGTCACCTGCCTAAGTAGGGGACTAGGATGGTCAGCTGAGGGTAGGCCCTCAACAACAGCCAATAGGGCAGCTAGCCACACAGCCAGATCACAGAGATGCATTGATCCAACAGCTGCAGGTTCAGATCTAGGTGCTCATAGTAGAGAGAGATGAGGCTAGGTAGTAGGTTGCAGTAGTTACAACTGAGAGAGACTAGGCACGATCCAAGATGGATTAGGAGATTGGTCGGCGATAGTAGCTAGATACCACCGCTTCCTCTGCCAAGGCCGATCAGTTGATTTACGGGCATATAGAGAGGTTTTCAGGGAGGTCGAGTATTATCAGAAGCATTACAGGTAGGTAGTGCCACCAATAGGTAGAGTTCTGAACTTCTCCTAGCAGACAGGGATGCGGCCGCCAGAGGATCACGGTGACAGGCAGGTGGGAGAGGGTGAGGGGCACAGCCAGCAGGGCTAGCCCTTGATCACAAATAGTTTTTTCATGTTTTATTCATGGGCTGCATTATTGCCCCTATTGTACCATGTATTCCGATGTACATTTAATTCGATTTTTATCATAATAGTGTATTTTTTGATGATATATATGAGATTATTCGCCCTTTTATGATATGTATGGATGCATTCTAATTTTTATGTGATGCTATGAAATGTTCCTATTTCTTGTGTTCATGTGATGTGATGTTTGTTTCTAATGGATGTATTTCTTTTTGTACCTTTTTCATGCATTTTAATGATGATCCTATGAATGTAATGTATGTTAATGATGGCGTATTGATATGCAAATGGTAATGGATGCTAATGATTATGTATGATGTAATGCTTTCTTAAGAGTCTTAGAATAACAAATTTATATTATTCTTCCTAACTTAAGATAATGATATGATGCATTATGCTTCTCATGCTAATGATCTGGTGGATGTAGAGTGTATGCATTGGCGATATTTCAATTACTATTATGATACCATGTTATTATGGAAAGAAGATAGAAGAATTTTAGAATCAGTGAGTTAGTTAGGATGATGATGGTTTTTCCTTTTCAGGAGTTGGGATTTTCAAAGGGTCAGTTACGTTATGTTTGATAACACACATAGGTACGATGCATCAAGGTATAAAGGACTAGGATGTCATTGTACCTAGTGTGATGGAATTTGAATTGACAATTAGATAGGAGTATTCTTGTTCACACTTAGCATACATACTTTATTCAGGATATAGTTCAAACATTCTAAACATCTCGGGCCAAAACACAAGAAAGCAAGCCTTCCTATGTGGTCAACAAGATATCTAAAATATCCTCTCCACAAACCAAACAAAGCACACATGACTAAGTTATTTTACAAGTGTATCCCACAAGCATAGTAGATAAAAGAGACAATGATCTTTGCCCCATTCTTTTCTCTCTAAACTTGTTTTGTTTAGGCATCATCGAGAGGTCTTTGGAATGAGCAAAAAATAAGATAAGCCAATAAAAGACTAAATAGAGCAAACCAAACAGCTAATGTTTTTCATACCGCTAGCCAAGACTAAACTACTGTGGGGTACTTGATGCTTATGTCCATCGCAGGAAATCTTCATCCTAGGACATGTTGTGATCAGGGTTTCGATGGGACTGATTGGATGATAAGCTATTGATATTCCGAGTTGACCAACTTTCTTTCTTACTGACTTAGAATTTCGAGACTCTGACGATTAGAGTGTTCACTTTTGAACTCATTAGACCTACTTCTGATTGACTCACCAAAGGATGAAGGGGATGATTGATTTTATTATGAGTGAGATGACCACGGGTGAAAGCGAGATGAGATGGATGCACCATTTTGGCTTTTTGAGATATTTTGAGGCTGGTTTTGGTATTTTGATATGTTTTACAAATATTTTTGGTATTTTCAAGATTTGGGATGATGAGACTAACTTAAAGACCTATCCTAGGGGTCTCAGGAGCTGATTCGTAGATTCACCTTGCCTACATTATACACCCAGAGACCACGTAGTTTGACTGATGATAGACTTGACTCAATGATGGGATAGATGGGCAAACATATTGCCATTTTATTGTGACGGACACCTAAGGACTGACCTAAGATGTCTTGGGGGATGATAAAAGATCAACTTTGCCTACATTCAAGCTCAGAGATGACGTAGTTTGGATAAGATGAAAGACTGACAAGACTAAATGATGAAATTTTTTTGAAGATTTTTTTGGGATTTTTGACATGTTTTTGGTATTTTTTGATGAATTTTCCGAATGTTTTGATTTTTTGATGCCTTGGGAAGAGCACAAAAATATACACAAATCGGATCCAGCCCCAGTTTCAGGGACATGCCTCCAGCGTTAAATGATAGACTACTTCAATAAAGGCAAGACAAACTAACCTTAGGAATATGCCAAGTAGTACTATGGTGGAACATGATATGGGTATCGGCCCAGTATATGGTATGAATGTGAGCGGATGGGTGGATGGAAGGTTAATGAAATGTGATGGAATGGATGGGTGAGTCGTGCAGATCCTAGCAGATGGGGAGTGTTTTATTTATGCGTAGTGCCTGTTTGCCAGGTTTTCACCAAGGTACTTGTCCAAAGTGCCACAGAAGTGGTTTTTACTAGAGGATGATTTTTTTATTTTTTATTTTGGATTTTTTGTATTTTTTTATTTTTTTGTTGTCGCCAAGATGCCTGTTTGCCAGGTTTTCATCAAGGTGACCATTTTTTTAGGACTTTTTCTGATTGTTTTTATATTTTTGGTTTTATACCTTACATGTTCTTAGGTATAAAACTTTTTGAGATGGGAGCTATTCAAAGGCTCCTGTAGAGGTTCTCCTTCTGGTGTTGCTAATTCATATGCTCTTGATTTGTAGCTAGCTATGATGACAAAAGGTCCCAGCCAATTGGGCTCAAATTTTCCTTTGCTCTCTTTATTCGACACATTCTTTTGGTTCTCTTTCATCACAAGTTCACCGACTTGGAAGGTGTGTTTCCTAATCTTCTTGTTGTAGCTTCGTTTCAGGCAATTCTGGTAAACCTATAGGTGGTTTAGGGCATCCATGTGCCATTCATCTAGTAACTCCAACTCATTCATTCTTGTGACCCTGCATTCCTCATTTGTGATGAGGTTCTGTAATGATATCCTTAGTGAAGGGAGGTCGATCTCTATTGGGAGTATGACTTATGATCCATAGACTAGGGAAAATGGGGTGGCACCTATTGGCGTGTGGATGCTGGTGTGGTAGGCCCATAAGGTGGGATTTAGCTATAGATGCCAGTCACGACCAGAGTCATTGACTATTTTCTGAAGGATTTTCAGAATGGTTTTTTTGGTAGCTTTTGCTTGGCCATTTCCTTGTGGGTAATATGGGGTAGAAAAATGATGTTGGATTTTTAATTTTTCACACAAGTCACAGACGTCCCAATTCTTGGAAGGTGTTCCATTATCAGAGATAATGGATTGGGTAACACCGTATCAACAAATGAGGTAGTTCAGGATGAACTTGGATATCTACTTTCCAGTGATGTAGGTCATGGGAATTGCTTCGACCCACTTTTTGAAATATTCAATGGTGGTGATGATGAACTTGTGGCCATTGGATGAGGTGGGTGAGATTTTACCTATGAGATTGAGCCCCCATTGTGAAAAGGGCCATAGTGTAACAATAGGGTGAAATTCTTGAGCTGGTGCATGAATAAGGTCTCCATGTTGTTGGCACTGTAAGCACTTTCTGACAAAGTCATGTGCCTCTCTTTCCATTGTCGACCAGTAGTACCCGGTTCTCAACAACTTCTTAGCCAAGGTCATACCACTCGAGTGTGAACCGCAAGTTCCATTGTGTACCTCAGTCAAAGCAGTCAGGGCTTCCTCAGATTTTAAGCAATGTAACAGGGTTCCATCAATGCTTCTATGGAAGAGGGTTTCTCCTAGGATGACAAATTATAAGGACCTTTTGACAAAGGTTCGCTTGACATTCGGGGTAATGTCAACTGGGAGGACTCCTAATCTCAGATACGTGTAGATTTCATGGTACCAAAGATCACCAAGACCGACGAGTTAGCACACATATTCTATCTTCGGTACCTCGAAAGTGGGTATGAGAAGCTTCTCTACCAGGAATTCATGTTTCGAGATATTGCAAGGGATATCTAGTAAGGATCCAATCATTGCCATGGAATCAGTTACTCTGTTGTTAGCCCTCGGTATCTGCTCAAAGGTGATATCAATAAATGATTCCTTGAGGATTTCTACCACCTTCTTGTATGGTGTGAGATTATCATCCTTAGTTTGGTATTCACCATTGACTTGGTTGATGATAATCTATTCTCCATAGACCTTTAATGCCATGATTTGCCACTATGTTGTAATCTTGAGACCTATGTTTAAAGCCTCGTACTCTGCAATGTTGTTGGTATAGGGGAATGCTAACTTGTAAGATCTTGGTATATAATCCCCCTGGGGGTGATGAAGAACACACCGAACCCTGATCCATGTTGTGTGTGGGAACCATCAAAGTATAGCTTCCAATGATCGGTTGTGCTGAGATTGAAAATGGACTCGTCTGGAAACTCTGATATGAGTGAGTTTTCTACATAGATGGGAGCTTCTGCCAGTTGGTTTGCAATGACTTGTCCTTTTATTGCCTTTTGCTCCACATACTCGATGTCTTACTCTGACAATACCATTACCCATTTAGCCATCCTTCTTATGAGCATAGCTTTTTATAGTAGATATTTTAGGGGATCTATCTTGACAATGAGCTTGATTTTATGTGCCAACATGTAGTGTTGGAATTTCTGTGAAGCGAACACTACTGCTAGGCAAGCTTTCTCAATGAATGTGTAATTTAACTCATGGCCAACCATTTTCTTGCTAATGTAATAGATAGCCCTTTCTATTCCATTTTCATTGTGCTGAGCCAAAAGAGCATCCAAGGCTATTGTTGTTGCCGAGATATATAGGATCAATGGTTTCCCTACAATGGGTGGCATTAACACAAGTGGCGTAAGTAGATATTCTTTGATTTTGTTGAATGCCTATTCACACTTGTCATCCCACTTGAATTCTACTCCCTTGTGGAGCAGATGTGAATACGCAATCTGCTTGTCTGCAAGTTGCGCTATGAACCTTCAGATGGACTGAAGTCTGTCTTGTAATCCTCTAAGTTTTTTCAGTGTTCTTGGTGCTTCCATATCAAGGATTTCTTTTACCTTTGTGGGTTCCACCTCTATTCCTCTCATTGACACTATGTATCCCAACAGTTTTCTTGATTGTACCCCAGAGACACATTTCTTTGGGTTGAGCCTGACCTTTTATTATTCTAGTCTATCAAAAATGTCGCTTAGGGTTGCTATGTGATTTTGCCTCTTCTTTGATTTATCCAATATGTCATCCACATAATCTTCGATAGTCTTGTGTATCATGTCATGGAAAATTAGTGTCATGGCTCTCTGATAGGTAGCCCTTGCATTTTTTAGCCCAAATGGCATCACATTCTAGCAGTAGGTGTCCTAAGGACACGTAAATGCTTTTTTATGCTGGTCTTCTTTCGCGATCATTATCTAATTGTACCCCAAGAAGCCATCCATCAGGGATAGCATCTCATGTCTAGCTGTCATGTCCACTATCATGTCAATGTTGGGTAGTGGAAAATCATCCTTAGGACATGCTTTGTTTAGGTCTCTAAAATCTGTGTAGATGCGGATGCCCCCATTTGGTTTTGAGACTGGTACAAGGTTGGATACCCATTCTAGATAGTCAATCAGGCATATGAAGCCAACATCCAGAAGCTAATGTAATTCTACCTTGACTAGCAAGGCTATCTATGGATGCATTTTTCTTAACTTTTTTCTAACCGGCTTCGCTCTAGGGTAGACAACCAAATGATGAACCACCACTTCAGGTACCAGACCTGGCATGTCAGCATAGGTCCATGCAAAGTTTACCTTCCTTTCTTTCAGAAATGCTGCTAGCAGTTCTTGTTCCACTATCATGAGAGAATCAACATAGAAAGTGATTTGTGGTTCTGTCTCTATTCCCAAGTTAACAGGATTACACTGCTCTGCCAGGACTGTTGATTTCTCTTGATGTAGATTAGTAGGGGGGAGATTGAATCCTTCATCCTCCGGTGCCTTAGACAGGTTTTCACCATTGGATGCATCCTTTATTTTTACTATTATGTGGTTAGAGAGTGCCACAGTGTGGTTTTCACTCAATAACTCCGAGCTTATTCTCAATATTTTTCTTTTGCGACTGAAGGACTCAATCGTCTCCCCATAATATGCCTGGGTGTCTAAAGTGATGCCAAAGCTTTCCTTGTGAGCCCCACATGGAACTATATCCCTTAGTGCCATGAATTCTAAGAGAGCCTCATCATTTTTTAATGAGTCTAGAATTGATAGTCCTCGTTGGTCCTGATCGATGAGTTGAGGGTATACTAAGGTGATTTTATGGGTTGATTGATTTGACTCAGTGGGTGAGGCACTAATCATTAGTAGGGTGGAATCCTCAAAGAGCATGGGAATGCTCGCTATGGTATCATCATCATCACTACTGGCGTAGACATCATTGGCATCAAAAGTGAAGTTGTCAAGTGGGATACCTAGGCATACTGGTGGTCTAAGGGTAGTTGCCGACACTTGAGGAGAGGACCTGACTGCCCTATTGGGAGTACCTCTGCCATGTATGGTTATACTAGGGGGAGTACAACCAAGGCCAAGGTTCCGCATTCTTCTTTCTACAATGATGGGCTCCATCCACCCATCACTATTCCTTCCAAGGCTTTCATTTCTATTGTAGCCCATGCCAAGCATTATTTATAGCCCTCTGTTGGCTTCATCCATAGGTAATGTGGGTGTGGGTTCTGCATCATGGTATATTATGCTTGAAATATCCTCCTCACCAACACTTTCCCGACTTAGGTCTCCCCAATGGCAGAATCTAGAGGGGTTTGCCCTAAGGGTGTAGATGGTTGGTTCAGTTGATCAAGGTTTCCCATGTGATCTAGGAGATTGTGGTAACTCTCCTACAAAAAATGCACTCTTCTTCATTCTATAGTATCTGTATCCATTGTCCTAGATCATGTTATTGATGTCAGATATATCATGGATGGTGGGTGTCTCTATTGCAAAAGTGGAGGTGAGGTTAGCTGGGTAGATGTATGAAGTGGATGGGCCTTCATCATTTTTTGGCACTTGAGGGATTTCATAAAACTTGGCTTCCAAGTTTTTGCAGTAGGCAAATGGTTCGGGATCCCCATGTATAGTGACCTCCTCATTTTGGTACAATAACTTTATGCACTGATGGTATGTTGAGGCCACTGCTTTCATTCCATAGATCCATGGATGTCCAAGGAGGATGTTATATGGTAAGTCGAGGTAAGGGACCTAATAGGTAGTCTCCATGGTTGCTGGTCCCACTTGGATGGGGATTTTGATAGTGCCTTGAGACACTCTTTATTGATCATCATATGCCCTTATTGTGATGCTCTTGTTCTTGTTAATGGAATCCTTAGTGAATCCTAATTTCTTTATAAGCTTGAGAGAGAAAATATTTAGGCCTGCACCTCCATCCACCAGGACCCTTTTAACTTTATTTTATGGACCAACACTTGAAGTTGAAGTGCGTGGTTATGAGATGGTTGGGGGGGGAAGTCTTGATCGGAGAATGTTAGGAGGTTCTGGGTGACGATATTTCCAACAACAGCCTTAAACTGATCTATGTCAAGGGTGGAAGAGATGGTGGATGCTGCTAATGCTTCATCAAGAATTTGTCTATGGGCAGTGGAAATTTTTAAGAGCTCCATGATGGAGATCTGTGCAGGGGTTCTTTTCAGCTGGTCGATGACATTGTAGTCATAGGGAATGACTTTTTTATTAGAAATGGGGGTCTTAGATGGTGCCCCTACAATGGTGACCTTGCCACCACATGTGGTGACTCCATAGTCAGTGTTGGCTCCCTTGACGTTAATGACTGTGACCATTTCATC
The DNA here is from genome assembly GCA_007115665.2 of Sequoiadendron giganteum. Lineage (NCBI taxonomy): Eukaryota > Viridiplantae > Streptophyta > Pinopsida > Cupressales > Cupressaceae > Sequoiadendron > Sequoiadendron giganteum. The sequence continues at coordinate 50,394,276 of CM021103.1, read as the reverse complement.
GACACATGCCACTATTTCTTCATATAGTAGGTTAGCACTAGCATATTTTTTCTTTCCTTTGTTGTTCCCTTGATTATTTCCTTGATTGTGGTTTGGCATTGGATTTGTGTATATTTTCAGATCTTGATTACTGGCTGGTTGCTCGCCATTGATGATCTTGTCCTCGATAAGGTCTTGGATGATATTCTTTAGCCTCATGCAATTTGTGGTAGTATATCCCTTGATCTTGTGAAAGTCACAAAGGAGGTTTTCATTATACCATGGCGGTTTGGTCATGGGTTCCACATATTGCTTAGAGTTTGAGACTTTGATTAGGTTTTCCTTGACCAACTTCTTCATTATGGACTCGATTGATTCCCCAAGAGCCGTGAACTTACTCTTGGGGGGATATTTGCCTTGGGGAGGTGGTCCTCCTTGATTACCCAAGTTATTTATTTGGTTGGTAGGAAGTGGTTGTTGTTGTGCCACTACTACATTAGTCTACACATTATTGTGATTATGATTTTGTGGCTGGTGATGAGTTTGGATATTTGGCTTGGGAGCGTTTATGACCACTTTAGCATCAACCACACCATCGTTTGTGATATTTTTGTTCCTCGACCATGTTCGAGGTTTATCATTATAATTGTTAGACGAGCGGTTATCCTATGGTGGATTAAATATTGATGTGCCTCCTCGCGCAGTAAGGGCTCTTTCGATGTTGAGCACCTTTGGGATCAATTGATCGTATGATGTGATGCATTGCATTTTCAAGTAGAATGCCAAGTTTTCATTTAGATTAGATATGATCGTGCAAACTTGTTGTTCTTTTGGCATGGTCCACTTGCTTTGATTGGCCTTGGATTTCCATCTTTGCAAGAAGGTCATGAATAGCTCTCATTTTTCTTGTTTGAGTGTTGATAGTTCTTCCAAACTAACATCTGCACCCATGTTGAAAGCCTAATTCTTAAGGAAGGCTTCGACGATTTCCTGGAATATTTCAATGCCTGTGGGTAGACGTGAAAACCATTCCATGGCAAGACAAGTCAGACTTAGAGGGAAGAGTCACATTAGATATGTGTCATCATATGCACCCTCCATGCAATGCACATGAAATTCCTTGACATGGTTTTGAGGGTTTCTAGTCCCATTATACTTGTCGAATTAGGGGATCTCGAATCCCTTTGGGAATGGTACCATGGTGAGACTTCTTTCAAATGGATAAGGGCACAAGTTTCCTAGTGTTCTTGTTATTTTTCCTGCTTGGAGGTCCAACACCTACTGTGAAATTAGTTTTATTTGTGTTGTGACATCATTGTTCGTATCAGGAGGTGAAATGAATGCGTTTTGAGGTGTTTGATCGGTGGGAGGGGTACTGGTGGGATTTGTTACAAGCTCTGCTACGTGTTCAAGGCCTCCTGATATGCTTGCATTTGCATCAACAACGCTTGTTGTTGATCTTGCTACTATTGTTCCAACAACACTTGTTGTTGGTCCATCTGTTGATGTTCCCATAAAGCTTGATATTGGTCAAGCTATTGTTGTGCTAATAAAGCTTGTTGTTGGTCGAGCTGTTGTTGCACCAACAAAGATTATTGTTGGTCAAGCTGTTGTTGTGCAAACAAAGCTTATTGTTTGGCTTGTTGCTGTGCCTAAAAGTCTTGCAGGGCTTGTTGGTATGCTTGCTGATGGATTGCTTGCAATTGTGCTCAGTATTATGCTTGCGCCTATTGCTGGGCTTGAGCTTGAGCTTGTGCTTGTGCTTAAGCTTTCACTTGTGCTTGTTGGGCTACTTTTGTGGCTTGTTGGGCAACTAATTATTCTTGTGCCTGCTGAGTAGCTTGCTATGCAACTTATTGCTTTTGTTTGAGTACCCTTTGTTGATTAGCTTTTTGGATGGTTTGGATCAAGGTGGTGAATGAATTTTTGACATTAGCTTTTGGTGGGATTAGTTGTGGAATGGGAATGGTGCTAACTGTTGTGATAGGTGAAAGGGTTGTGGTGGTGGTCGGGATTTAGGTTGTTGGAGGTGTGGTTGAGATGCTCAGTCCTTGAAAGGGTATGTTTTGAGAAATTTGAGGATCGACTGATGTATTTACCATGGTGGCTTGAATGGTTGCCACTTGTTGTTGTGATGCTGTTGGCAAAAAGAGATAATTTGATGTGATGCTCGGATTGCTCGGATTTGAGAAATTATCAAGGGGTAGGGGGGGAAACCCAATCCAAGAGGTGATGTGGATGTGAACATAAATGGAGGAAGAGATGATATGCTACCCTGGAAGTAAAACGGGTCAGCGACTCCTGCTGTTCCAAACAAATTGCCTTCTCCTTGCGGTAGAGAAGTTTGTATGTTTAATTGACAGGCTGGCATAGCATGGAATGACGATGAACCGGTGGGATTATGGAAGGTGAGTGGGACATATGGGTGTGATGGATTCATCGGGACAGAGTTATCCGGTGTGGTTTTGATAGCTACCTCTTTGTTGTTTACAAGTCGATACTTTTGTAACTTGCGAAACATTGCACTTCCCTTTTTTACAGTTGGTGAGGTTGGTGTGATTTTCGATGTGGTTTGAGGCATTTCTTGACTCATATTTCACATTGGGGATGCATTTGTATGAGGCATGTCCATACTGGTGCCTACATCAAGGTTGAAAGGGAACTGGACCCCTATGTCCGCTAACATGAGTAAGTATTTGAACATGGCATTGACAATTTTATGGTTCTCTGGATTTTGAACCATTTCTATCATTTCAGATTGTGTCATTCCCATGTCCTCATTTGTGATGTCCTCTTCATAGCTTTCCTCTTGAGTATTTTGTGATGGTAAAGGAGAGCTACTTTGGGGATTGCTTGATCCCACAAGGTTTATTTTGGTGGTTACCTGACCCAAGTCACTAGAAGATGATATTTCATTGATGTTTTCCATGTTCTTCTTGTATTGTGATCTTGTTTGGACCATAAAAATAGGGATTGTTTGATTTTAATTTTTTAGGCCCAAAAGAGAAGAACTAGGGAAGTCAAAGGATCAAAGGGGGTGGTGATGATGAGGTAAATAGATGAAGTGAGTGAGTGAAAATTTTGAAGAAATTTTGAGGGGTTATGCTAAACTTTAGGGCTTATATTGATTGTGATGGTTTGACTAGGTGCATTAAGTCAAACAAGATTGTAGTGAAGTTGTAAACCCTCGGACGTTGTGTTATCCTAGGGAAAAATTGCACAAGAGAATAGATTGGCTAAGTGTGTTAAGCCAACCAAAGTGATCATGAACTAGTAGACCTTAGGAAGTTGCTTTATCCTAGAGGAAAATTTGTTCAAGAGATTTTGACTATTTGACTAGGTGTGTTAAGCCAAGATAGAGTGATTCTGATTTGGCCTTTAAGTTTAGCATGAGTGATTTTTCTAAAGTTCTCAAAAAAATTGTTAATAGGATGAAAATTTGATTTGATGGAGAGACGGATGAGGATGACGACTTTGATCTTAGACCTTGACCTAGACATGACTCTTTTTACGAAACCTCTGTGTTGAAGAACATGCTATACTTCCTATGTGAGGAAAGCAAACCTTTCAAAAAGCTCAAGATTTTGTTGATAATAGAATGCATACAAAGTTGGATTATTCCTTGAAGCCTTCTTATAGAAGTTGTACACTAGTCTTTCTCTAACTTCAAGGAGCATTTCAAGACGTTAATCACGGGCTTTTAGACTTATCCTTTTGAACCTTGATTTCGGGATTTTGACCTTTCGGGAAATCATTTGAAACAACACATGTGAGATCCAAATTTGTCTTTTATCTTGTCTTAGTGAATTCTTTTTACCAAAAGCAACTGCTTGATTATGTTTCAAATTGCATGTCTAATGTCCCACTTTCTTTTTCATCCCACAAGGTCCATTATGTGGAACTCAAAGAAATTAGGGCAAAAGTTTCCTAGATTTAACCTTAGTGAAAACAAATGATGATAAAATCAAAGCACTTAGAAACCTCTAAGGATGTGATCCCTAGGGAAAGCAAGAGTACTTAGATTCATCAAGGATATTTGTTTCCTCCAAGGGGTTTGAAATTTGGAGCTCTTTGTGAATGTTTTTTTTTCAATTGTTTTGGGGACCAAGCAATGTATTTTTATTTCCAAGCACATGTACAACCCTAGGATGATGAAACAATATTTTGTTGGGTTCCCACTTGGACGAATCCAGCTGTGCATATTTTGTGTGGATGACTAGATGCTTGACCACATAGGCTCCCCCTTACAGTGCACACACTTCTCGGGTCAGCCAAGCATCAGTACCCATGAATCTCCCATGGCATAATTTTCATCTCTACAATGAAACCGCATGTGTAATGTGGGGCGGCTTGAAAGGACATGACCTTTTGCACCATTAAAATAGATAAGGATTTGGCCTTCTAAACAAGGGTTTTAATTCGGTCTTTCCATTCGTGGAGGCTGACCCATGTGGCAAGAGACCATTGCTTCCCTTCTCATTGGAGCCAACTGCGTGATACCAACTTTTGTTCCAGTACCCACTTTTATATCCCAGTTGGAAATACACTTGTCCTTAGTGTGTTACTGGTTGGGTCGTTCCCTTGGGTGAGTACTTTTTCCCACAAGGCAAGCCCGCTAAGATAAAAAAAAGTGAGTAAACTTATTTTTAGTTCGATCAACCTTTGTTTAGAATCAAAGGGAGAGCACACACAATAAGCCTACTCACACTCGCAAAGTGTTTTGTTCAATTTTAAACCCAAGAATGAAGTGTGGAGGTAATACTTTTGACAACTTAATATCACAAAAAAAATTTTGATTCTCAAGATTGGCGTGAGGGGCGAGAGAAGCGCATATGCATTTTATATGATATTACTTTGTTAAAATGATTACAAGAAATCAAAAACACATGTTCAATTTATTCCTCAAAGCAAGAAATGAGTTCTTTTTAAACCACCAACTTTGAAGTGTGAGAGTTGTCTTGTTCTATTTTTAAACCTTTAAAAAATATCTAGTAAATGGTTTCTAGGTTCTTTTTAGCCTTTTGCAAACTTTGGAAAACAAAAATTTGTTTGTTATTTTTAAACCCAAAATAAATTTAGTGTTTTTAAGGCATGAAAGTAAACAAATTCCTTTAAAAAAAATAGAATTTAAAATCTTGAAAAAGTGTTGAACAAAACTTTAGTGTTTAAAAAACACTTTTGTGCATAATGAACATGATACCGTGATGAACCTCCTACTTTTCTTTTTTCCTTGCTCCAACCTACAAAATGAAAAAAAACAGAGAGCACAAAAACAACAAACACATCAAAAGTTAGAAAATCCAAAAATCAAAAATCATATGTTAAATTTTAAAACCTAACTGTTTTTCATGGCACAATTAGCGGGTGGCACACTTAGCGAGTGTGGCACAGTTTGGAATAGCGGTGATGCTATATAGCATCACGTGTTTGACTGGGTGTGGCACTCTGCAAAAATAGAGACCGCGGGTGCAACACTATTCGGCCTGCGGCGCATTTTGGAATTAAAATCCTAAGGCAGAGTTTCGCAAATTTCAAAAAATTTAGGTGGGAACACGGGTGTGGCGGAGTTTGCAGAATGATGCGGTGCGATATGGTGCCACGCCTGCAAATGCGGTGCAATATGGAACTGCGAACCTGTAACCTGCAAAATAGAATGTGAAAAACATCAGAATTTCTTGAAAAACATGATGAAGATTGCTCAAGCCCTCCCTCAAGCGCCAAAATGTGAACCCCTAAACCTACAATATGCACAAGAGCAACAAACAAGTTAATGTGTTAGATCAAATGCAAACAAGTATGAGGGATTCCCCATGAAATCCATCTACTAAACTTAAATTAGGAAAATGAAGAACAAAAATATAAAAAACATGTAAATCTTAATTAAGCAAATAAACTTATGATCCCATGGGGGAATTGGTGCCAATTGAATGTTGAAATTGGCCCTTTCCCAACTCCTAAGTTGCAATGTGAATGGTTGTAGATTGATCAAATCTCCATGATGAGATTTGAGCATAATCTAGCTATGAAAGTGATGAAATATGGAGTGATGTGCACAAAATTAGCTCTGAATGTCAAGAGAGTAACTTTGCATAAGATTGTGGATGAATAATGAAGAGAGAAGCCTCCAATTTATAGATTTAAAATTGGAAGAGAAAGCAAGATTTGGGCAATGTGGGACTAAAATTAACCCAATGGTTGAATGCCACTTGTCACCATGTGAATGGTTGATGATTGTGCACATTTTGGCCAAAGTGCCAATAAATGCAATTAGGTGGAATTTGAATTTGAAGAAATGACATGTGAGAGGGAAAAAGGAATGAAATAAATGTCACTTGACTCAATGCACAAGGACATGTAAGAGGAGTGAATGCTTTGTTGGATGTACAAGTCCACTTGGACTTTTTGAATTCAAATTGAGAGAATATTCCCTTTTGATGCCATGTGAGGGAAAATAGAGATTTAATAAATGAATTAAATCTATTTTCATGTGCTAGTTGTATTCTCTAGATAATTTTAGTGAGAGGGATTAACTTAATCAAGGATTTGATTAATTTAATGAAGGATTAGATGATTTGACAGTTTTGACTTAAATAGATGAATTAATTTAAATAAGAATTGAGAGGAAATGATTAATTAGAATAAATGATTTTGATTTATTTAACTAAGGATGAATATGTTAGATTAAATCAAATAAGGTTAAATTTATTCAATTTAATAAGAGGACTTTAGAGATTTTAATCAAATAAAATGATTTATTTAATTAAACAGAAATATAAGGTTAATTAAATTAAATTGATTAATTTAATCAATGGAGGAAAAAGACTTAATTAAATGAATAACGATTCATTAAATTAAGAGACAAAATATGATGAAATGCCGAGAGTATGATTTATGAGGAAATCTTGTTAGTAATCAGGATCAAGTGTGCTGAACCGAAATTGTACATTTTCCATGTCTACAAGCTCACCAAAAATCCACTAAGAAAGATTGAAAAAGGTTTAGGGAAAATAACTCTACAACAAGATATAGAATGAAAAAACCTGCACCATGGAGGCTGGACATGATGTTATCTCATGTAAACAACAATGGGTCACAAGGCAAGCTAATAGAAACCCTTAGTAGAAAAATCTCACCCTCACCCAATCGACTGATGCAGGAGAATCAAATAGTGCTACTATTAAGGTTACCTTCTTTTAAGATACCCTTAACCTACAAATTCAAGATCTTTAACAAAGGGATCTCATCTGTAATTTTTTGGAATTTTACTCTTGATCATTCTCTTTTTCTAGAATGGGTTCATGAGCAATGGGTAGGAGTAAATGAATTGTTTTACATAGATCATGGTAAAGGATTTTTTGTTGTTAGCTTCTCCAATAAAGACTACAAATATGAGGTCTATAAATCAAATCTTGGATTTTAGAAGGATTCAGATTATTCATTTAGCCATGGAACCCAAAATTTAATCCCTCTACAATAGTAATAAAATTCATCCCCTTATGGGTTCAAATGCACTCATTACCCTTGGAATATAGGGAACTAGAAATCTTGGAGAATCTGGGAAACCAAATGGAGATCTTTCTAAAACATGATAAATCCTTCTTTGATAATTCAACATACCCAATTAGGTAATGTGTCCTTCTAGATGCAACAAAGGAGCTTCCAAAGTCCTTCTAGATTCACTCCAAAAATGGAGTTTTTTCTCATCCTATCTTCTTGGAAGGCCCTAAATCTGCATGTACAACATTCCATCTATTCGGTCATTTCAGTGAAGAATGCCCAAATCTCAAATAGGCCACTCGAACAAATCACGATGACCTGATCCCATCACGACAGATTGATGCCAAAACTATTAAGATTTTACACATCGAGGTTCCCAAATATGTCAAAAAAAGATATCTCTCTTCTATTTTTTAAGATAAACACTGATTTGTAAATTCATAAAGAAATTTCCTCAAGTTCTTGCAAGGGTTCGAAAGTTGGCCTAGATTCTCAAAAAATTGGATTTATAAAAGTAAAATTTTAGAACTTGAAGTTCTGAAAGAAGTGGATTTGGAACTTGCAGAGAAAAACTCACATTCATAACACAAAACCCTCAATGATTCCATGTAAATCAAGTGACAATAGTAAAAAATCAAAGCTCCAACCCTAAATGGAAGATCTAGACAAATGATAGTCAAGCCCAAAATATCCCCAAAATGAGAAAGAAAATGCTAATCAACCACCGCTCGAAATAATGGAGGTAGAGGAAAAAATTATTACATCCCCCATCTCAACCTTCACACGAATATAGAAGTCACTTGTTCAATGGAGAGAATTAGAACATAATGATTCAAATCAGGGCCTAGAAGAAATTGAAATAATGGTCAACAATATTCTTAACAAAGTAGGTGTTGATCTGATAGAAGAAATAACCCAAGAGTAGCTGAAGAAGAGTAGCCTTTTGACTTATCTCAATGCCTGGCCATCTCTCAGTCAAAATACTAAGAAAAATATGTAGGATTTTGATAGAGCTTCAAATTTTGTTCTTTGAATTCCATTATTATCCTGCCTCTATACTGGTTTGTCTTATTATTTGGAAGAGACCTAAGGTTGGGGTTTTATTTTTTGTCTTCATGAAAATCCTAATGTTTTATCTAATACCTTGGGTAGGATCTTTTCAGCCGTTACCTTTTGAAGGGGGTTTTAAAATGACTTATGCCCCATTGATTCTTCTAGGTCGGGCCCCTTTTAATAAACAGTGTTAAATATTTTTTCCTAACTTTATTATCTCCTAAGTTTAGGTTGGCTCATGCCCCATTTTTAAGAACAACATTAAGCCATCATTTGTCATTGGCCTAGGCGATGTCCCCTTGTCCCTTCAATAACTGTTTTATATTTCACAGGGAATATTTTTTGGTGACTGTCGATTACCAAATAGTTGATCTTGACCGTTCCCCATGATCCTGTGATGGCCTCACCGCTGAGTTTCAACTGATTACGATATCATGAGCGAGCGCCACATGTCTCAGCTACCGACACCAAAAAATATTAACAAATTTCTTTAATTTTGATGTGGGGTTTTAATATGTTATATAGTGGGTTACTAAAATAGCTGTGAGATGCATGTGCTCAAGATTGATGGTGGTGTTATAATCTTGATGAAAAAATTTCTCGACGGTTATGTTTAGTACTGGTGACTACTGTAAATGAACACAATTGCTGATGGTGGTGATCAATGGTTGCCCGCCATTGCGTGATCCAAAGATGCAACATGTTTAGTGATTACGATATCACAAGCATGTGCCATGTGTACTCCTTTGGCACTACATACTATGGTGGGCCCTCGATGCTGAGATGGAGATTACTTCAACCTTTTTGAAGGTGGTCATTCGATGATTTGATGGAGGTAAAAGATCGATGGTTAGAATTTAAATTTGAATCAAATGCAATTGGAGTCATTGGTGTGGCATGTAAGTGAGCTTTAATGGTAGATGAGACATTTACTAGCTCAATTCAAGTGACTTAAAGAAATTTTTCCTTCATCTTATTTCACCACAAAGCATTCAAGCACCTTCGAAAAGTAGTTATAGAGCCAGCGATGAGTTTTCGAGCAATCACAATGAGCGTTTGGTCTTCTGCAAAGCATAATCCCGTGAGTTGTTCTCTGTATTGCTTTAGTTTGCTGGTCAAAGGGTTTATTGATTATTGTCATAGGGTTACTGGTTTGATTTAATTGTGGGGAATTGCAAGGTTTTATTGTAGTTTCGTTGTCTGAGTAGCCCTAGTCTGTTCAAATTTTATGTTTTAAAGAAGCCCTAGTTTATTTGAGATGGCACCACCAAAGCAACATTTCGGCCATGTGGATTATTTACAAATGAATTTGTATGATGATTTCCTTGACCAATTACTGATATCATCAAATGATAAGAGGAGGGGTTTAGTTCTGATGAATGGAAGAACGCTAGGTGAAGGATTAGTGTGCAAAAATTATAACATTGCAGATGCTAGGGTTCTTATGCCATGTTTAGAAATGTTTAGGCTCTGGTATGGATAGCACAATTTACCTCACCCTTTCTCTAATGCCTGGAGATATGATATGGGGAAACTGGTTATACCAAACGTGTTCCCCGATGTGGACCTACTCAGGGCTATGGCAGCACGATATGACTCTGTCACTAGAGTGATTAGGGATAATGATGGACGGTTTCTATTGAGTATAAGCAAAGAGGAAACTCAACAAGTATTTGATTTGAGTGAACCCAATTCATTTCTGGTTCAAATTGATCTCGAGGAGATGAAGTAAGAATATGCAAGATCAAAGCCATTGTTCAGGTTGAAGCTGCTTCCTCTTCATCTGGCTAAGGAAGGCATTTCTACAGTTTACATCAATCCTAGTGACCAGGAGCCTTTCAGGCTAAGCTTCTTTGCCAGTCACTTTTTAGCCACTTTCTACTCACTTTGCCAGATTCTAGGTTTTAGCCCAAATACTATTATGCCAATTGGATACATGTTCATGGGGGCCTAGATACAACACCCCAATTTCTCCGTTGTATATGACTTTGCATCTTTTTTGGTAGAAAAGATACATGATGGATTGCTGAAATTGCAAGTAGGAGATACTAGCAATCCTTTCTTCTAGTACTCATTGCTAATGTACATGTTTTTGTATAAGAATGCTCACTTCTTCTTAGAGAAGATGGAGTTAAGGTAGGACATAAATAGAGAAAGGTTACTCATGCAGGTCTGGACTGCAGACCTGTCATACAATAGAAGAAGCGATAGTTATGTGCAATTTAACAATTGCTTTGCTTCTAGACTCAGGGCTCGGTTAATTGTTAATGTGCCCAAGATTCCTAAGGATCTTCATGAATTTCTTAGACCTAAGGGGAGGAATCCTGATTTAAAGGTTTGTCACAACTGGGGTGACATCATTTTGTACCTAGTCAGTACTGTTCTTAGAGTGTATGGTTTCTAGGGAGCCCCACATATCCTCCATTTTAATGTGCCATCCAGAATGGGGTTTGCTGAGGTAATGTGGAAAATGGGTTGTATTCATGAGGACAACCTGACAGGTAAGGGGAAAGGGACTCTCTTCCCTGATTACACTATTGTATCAGATTTGTTTTTCTCCAAGGGAGGATGGGTCCATTTCGGGAGATATTTTGATGAATTTCATTTGAGGAATGGTCCTAGGCGGTAGCATGATCCAGAGGGTTTCTTTTCCTTATTTAGGAAATGTATTAAGGGTTTCAAGTTTACCCATGAGTTTAATTTTCCTGAAGATTTAATCAGGAATGATTTTGATTTGAATAGACAGGAATTGAACAAAGAGAAGTGGATTGCATATGAAAAATTGCTGACTGCAGTGCATAAAATGGATCCCAAGTATGATCCATTGATGGAATTCACTCCATTCCACAAGAAGATTGATTTCTTGATGGATAATTTTAGAGAGATCATGGGCACTCTAATGACCAAGAAGGTCAATTTGGATTTGGATTTTGGTATACAGAGACTAGAGGTGAGGCCTGAAGAAACAAGGCCGACTTATCAACCCATAATGAGATGGCCTCTTTACAAGAAAAAGATGAGTGACAATAGCAATGAGGAGGAAGAGGATAAGAAGGGAAAGAAGATAATGAAGTCCTCAGCTCAGCCAGGGCCAAAGATCAGAGCACCTAGAGGAATAAAAATAATTGATTTAGATTCTCCACCACAAGTTGATCCTGCATTTCCACCATCAGAGCCAAGCCCTAAGAGGCAAAGAGCTGAGGAAACACGAGAAGCTCTGATGGATGAAATAATTGTTACTGATCAAGATATGTAGGTTGGTATTCCACCCCCTCCTAGATCAACTCAATTAGTACTATTTGATATGGATGTAAAAGGCCAATGTGGACAAGATGTCAGAATCGAAGCATGCAAGGCATTCTTGGATGATGATGCATTTGTGAAGACTCCAATTTTCTTGCAACTAGTGTGGAGGATGAAGTTAGAAGAAAACCAAGCCAAATGCAAGCAGAGAAGAGAATCAAGGCTTGATAGGTATTATTAGGAGAATGATGATGAGGTGAAGGCTGAACTCATGAATGAATTCAAAAGCATCACTCCTAAGGAGGGAAGGAAGTTGGTGACCCAGGTTGGTGTTCTAATTTTACCTGAGTGGGAAATAGCAGATCTAGTGGCATTCAATGCTATTTTAAAGTCCAACCATCCTATGCAGAACATCGAGGAGGAGGTCAAGGCAGCACTCCAAGATTCTGCCTTTAATGAAGAATATGAGACCCTAGCTATTTGGGCATTGGTACCCCAGGGTAGAAAGCCAAATGTTACTGATATTAGCCCAAACCTAAGGGGAGGGTTAATCATCAAGAGAGCTTCTGAGACCTCAACTATATAGGCTACAAACTTGACTATAAATGTGGCCAAATTGGCCCAAAAGACAACTGAAAGAGAAGAATCCGAGAAGAAAAGTTTGATGGAGAAGTATAACACCATTATTGGAGAGTATAGTAGAATGTAACAAAGGAATGTTGAGTTGCAAACTAAGGTAGACAGGTTGAAGTATAGACAAGTGGGGGAGTCTTCTAGTGCTCTTGGTACCTTGACCTTACCTTCTACATCAAGGTCAGTACCTCCAACTTCTCCAACTGTTTCAACTTCGGGATTCCCCATCCAGACTCTTGCTCCCAGTCCTTCATTAGAGCCAGTTGAAGAGGAGGTTGAGTACTCTGTAGATCCCACCAAAAAGCAGATGCTAAATAAGATTACTGATTTACAAGGACTTCTAAAAGCAAGTGAGGAGGGAGCAGTTTCCAATAAGAATGAAGTTGTGGATACAGTTTTGAGGCATATGAATGAGAGAGTTGATGGTAGATTTCCATCATTTTATTATTTATATTCTTTATTCGTGAATTCAATAAAAAACATTACTACAAAAATGGATCCCTAGGGCCAATGACCTAGATGTTATGTATAAGGCCTTCGGATTTGATACAGCTAATAGGCCTTAATCATTAAGGCCTACTCAATTTTTTGTAAATTCACTGCAAGGTTTCTAGGCCTTACTTGATGATTTGAGTAGGAGGATTAAGGAGTTAGTAAAGAGCTTTGATGACTGGAGTGACACATCTTTACCAGATATAGTAGATGCCCAAGGAAATGTTAGATCACTACAGCAGTGGTAGGATAGGGTAGATGAAGTCATCAATGCACAAATCAAGTTGATTTGTGATGACTCAGATTATGACATGCTGGTGAGTAGTATGGATAAAATCATTAATACCAACGCATTTTTGGAGTCTTTTGAAAAAGAGGTGAGTCAGGTAGCAGTAAACTATACACCTTATAGTGCTAAGGTGAATGAGGTGGTAAATTTTGATTGGCCAACAGATGAAAAATATAAAAGATGGGTGGACAAATATTTAACTAAAGAAGAATAGGACAGAGTCTACTACCGATAGTTAACAACTCAATGATTGTGGTTATAACAGATTTTGGGTATGTCTTGATGGTGGTTTTGGCTCAGGTTTTTGAAGTTTGGCCAATGCAATAGCTATTCTCCAATGGATGGGATTAACAAGAAGATTCTCTAGGGACTCGGTTATTGTAATGAAATTTTGAAATGTCATAGGGCGGTCCAAATGATCGGTGACATGTGTATTTTAGGCCTGATGCTTGTTTTCTCCTTCATTCTCTATAAGAAGGATTTCAAGGCCATAAATATGAGTTAACAAGTTAGATATCTTTAGGTTGAGTCTAAGTAAAGTTGCAAAGCAGATTGTAAGGAGCCTGATGTTATAGTGAAAATACTACTCTTAGGTTTTATGTTATTCTGTTGTAGGTTTTAGTTTCATGAGTGCTTGATGTTTCAGGACAGTACTAGCATCTAAATGAAAGTTACTCATTTCAAGCTCATGTCTCTCCATTGTATGAATATATCATTATCTTCAATAAAATGATCAAGGGTTATTTTGTTCATCTCACTATTGTGATGTGTATGATTCTCATTTTAGATTTAATTCAAGGAATTAATTAAAATGCTTAAGTGAGCTTATAGATGGATATGTTCATGTAAGGATTTGATAAGTAGTATTGGGTTAGAATATAGATTGATAGTATTATAAGGCAATATTATCTGAGATTTAATATGCCATGTGTTTGAATCTGTCATGGATCCTTAAATTCTTATGAATTTGACTCCTCCAATGGTATATGGCACTGGTCTAAGTTGTAATCATTTGTGAGTTTCTGTATTCATTTGTCTTTGCTTAGAGCTTGCTACAAATTGCAAATTAATAACTATCTTAAGTTGTGTAATATTGTTGTAGTATCTCATGCTCCAAGTAGTTGATATTATTGATGATAGCCAATTCATTTCAATCTTATCCTATTATGTTGAGCTACTATGTGAGAGGATCTGTTATTATTGATGTTGTTTATAAGTTTGGTGCAAAGATTATAAACACATTAAGGGGATCACCCTCCTGGGTTTTGCAGAGCCCAAAGTGTAGGAGGTTTATTAAAACCCTCATTAGTTGGTTGAAGTCCTTCGAGCTCCCCTGATTGGGATTGGAAATTCCATAGGTAGATTAGAAGATAAATTTGGTTATATTAAAAACAACCAACAGATTCTCCACTCATGCAAAAAGGGGAAGAAAAAAAAAATTAAAAAAAATTACGTGAAGATATTGAGGTGAGTATCCAAGCCATTCTAGATAAATCATTAAGACTGAGGAGAGAATGCCACTCTCCTTGACCATAATGAAGATTATATCATGGAATATTAGGGGCATTAATTTCCCTAACAAAAAGCATCTAATAAGGTGTCAAATTGATACATGTTGATAATTTTGTCAAAACATCAACAATAGACACTTTTGCTAAAGGAATTTTTATTGTATTTTATTTTTAAATGTCTCATAGAAGTCTAAAAGGAAAAAGTGTCTTGTAAAAATTGAAAAAAAATGGCAAATATAAGCGATAGCATCATGAAAAATACAAAGAGGGAAAATGAAACAAAATGGTAAAAGTCATTTTGGGTGCCAAGTGTAGAAATTATTTTCAGTTTTTCTTTTACTCCACTAGCTTATGATGAGGAGAGTTTTAGGGTTTGTTGTTTAGCATTAAATGAGCTTTAGTGGAAGTGTTGAAGGAGTCATCCCATGGTGGCATTGAGAGAGTAGGTTCCAGGAGAGCATGGAACATTGAGAATAAGATTATTCAAGCTCATGACACATGGAAAAAAAGTTAAATTTGGTTGTCTCTACTAAGATCAAGTTGTAGAAGAAAAGGAAGGATTAACATGTTACATGCAGAGAGAATAGTTCCATGAAACAATGAGGGAGAGTCATTCTCCATGTGCCTACTTTCTTTTAGGGTGAAGACTTCACGTGTTTTTTTAACCTCCCATGTATGCCTAAAAAATGACTTATATTGCTCAAGGTTTTAGCAAATTCTATAGAGATTTTGGTTCGTGAGTCCTTGAGTACATAATTACAAGAATTTTAAGAGCTTTAGAGGAAGGGAATAAAGTGTCATGTAGAAATCCCTTTTTGAAAATTTCCTTTAGTTTTGAAAGCCTATGTTGAGACTTTTGTCAAGATACCTATGCCACTCCAATATTTAAACCTTGTCAGTTTTGTTTTGTCATTATAAACCCTATACAAGGGGTTTCTTGAAATGAGTATTCAAGATTCTTCCCTTGTTTGTAAGAATAAGTTCATTTTCATTTGATGTATCACTCATAAGATTTCATTTGGGGCTCTAGATGACAAGATTTTCGAATAAGGAACACATAATCATTGCTATGAAAGAGGGGCAGTTCTTAATAATGACAATATATTTGAAGAAAGGAAGATCAAGAACTATGATAGGGTGCAGTTCATATACTGTTTAGACAGTGAGATAAATTGGACAATAGGCATTAAGGTTGTTTTGATAGCAGGTATGCAACCTAAAATGAGGTCATCAAATGCTAATGTAAAGTGGCAATAAGCATAGGGAGCAGTCTATAGGAAGGTGACAATGTATGGAGAAGAAGTTTTTGAAGTGACAGTCATAGTCCAAGCATGAAAGAAATGTGATAATCACATTCATGGAGATAGTCTAGAATGATGAAGGTTCTATGACAATGATCAAATTATCCTTATGGAAACATCAAAAAGGGTATTTTCATAAAGACAAGTGATGGTCTTGGAGTAGTGAAAGAAAATAATAGATGAATATTTTAGAGCATATAGTCTTCATGAGACCCAATTCTAATAGCAGTAAGGCCCGATTCTAATGGAAGTAGCTTTCAATAACCCTTTTGAGTAAGGTCAATAACTGTCACCTAGTATATGACAATCATTTTTGATTGTGTGTATGAATGCTAGTAAAATAAAGGTGACATTAGTGTTGTCAAAGACTAAATGAAAGTCATGCCCTAGATGACAGTCTTGAGGAAAGCATAAGAGCTAGTCACCACAAAAGTAAAAAGATAGTCTAAGGTAAAGACTTCAGGGGACAATGTCTCAAGAGGTAGAAAGACAATTTTATGCACAGTCCAACTATTTGAATGTTGAACTTGTATGAAGAACACATGTTAAGGTCTTCTAAAAATCATATGCATATGACAATATTTGAGGGATTTAGTGTCATGATAGTGGAAAAAGACAAGAACTCAAAAATATTATTGGATAAGGTTGATTCCAAAGCTCTTAAGGATAGTAGTAAATATGTACCAAATGTGTAATTTCTAGACTGCCTTCTAGATGTTGATTCCCCTCAGCTAGAAGAAGAAAAATTGTTTAGCAAGTAGTAGGATGTCTCAAATTTGATGGATCAAGTTATGATTCCAATTCAAAGAATGGTGAATCAAGACTTGAATATCATTATGAGGAGTAGGAGAGAATGAAACTTTATAGAGGATAGACTATCATTAAAGTCTATTCAATGAATGAATATTTTCGTATAATCTATACATGAAAAATTAGATGATAGTGTGCAAGGTTTTCTACATAGGACATACATCAAAGAGGAAAATAGTTTATTATTTCCATGAATGATACAGTTATGAGGATGAACACACTATCATAAGTAGTGAGAAGAATGAAAAACCAAAATGTTGTGAAAGTCAATAATGGTTATCATGCTATGTGATGGTTCTAAAAGACAGTTTCAATGACAATGGATGATGTTGAAAATAAGTGATAGATGGCAATACCATAAGGTAAAAATGATGTTTTCATGTGAAGATAATGCTATGGAGGATAGTGCTAAGAACCTACAACCATAGTCATGATAAGGATGCAAAGTTCTTAAGTTTTGCAAGAGTAGATTATGATGGAATATAAGAGATAAAATTGCAAGTGCAAAGGATAGTGATCATGCACACCATAAAGTATGAGCTCTATATGAGGTTGATAGTATTTGAAGAGTAGCATGACAACCAATGGATGATAGTGGCCCATGTCCCAAATAGTGTGCATTCCCAAAAGTCAAGAGAGATGTCTACAGGGAAGTGAAGAATGAAAATGCTCAGGTCCTAAGAAATGTAAACAAAAGGGCCAGTGGGACTGATGAATCTCATCAAGACTATTGTCATGAGGTCACATTCATGAAAGGAATCTCTCTAGTTCAAAGCACAATCAATAAGGATAGTGTTTGAAAAAGTTTGATTATGGTTTCAAGGGGAAAAAGGGGGAATTTTTCAAATGTCCAGCTAGTTATATCAAGTGAGGGGATATGTTTAGATATATTTGAGAGCACACAACTCTTTTTAGTGTTGGAAAGAAGAAAAGTCTTCCACAGAGGACACCTCACAGACCTATCAAGGATGGTCATCATGAGAGGCAGCATAGACCAAGAAGCCAGAGTAAGGAAATTAAGTATGTGTCAGCAAAGTATGGCTAGAGAAACTATAGCTTGGTAAAGAGTCTCAGTCTCTAAACGGTAGTTACTTTTCATCATGTAGAATATCATGACTCCTACACCCAATAGTGAGTTTGAAATAGTTACAAACATTTCCTATTGGTATGAAAAATATGGTTGATCATGATAGTTTACAGAGTAAAAGACAATTGCAAACATATGGGCAGCATTTGAAACACTTGTAGTAGTAGTTAGCATGTTTGTTGGCTAGCTAAAGGTCAGTCAGGTATCTAGGGAAGATTTTAAGAGCACATGAAGAACAATTAAGGGGTAGAATACATGCATCTAGGGGAAGGTTTTTGATTAGTAAAGGAAAATATGGTGACAAGGATAGCAGTTGGAGTTTCTTGAGGATAGTTGCAAGTATCTAGAAGTAGATTTAGGAGCTATTCCAACAATCAAGGAGGGATATATGACCTTTTTCAACACCACCAAGGAAGTCAAGCAAACAACAATCATAAAGGAGCCTCTTAACTATCATTGGATGTTGTCCTACATTCTCTCCAACATAGGGTGGACAAAAAGAAATCCTTCTTTCATTTTTCTTTAGTTCTTTTCATTTTGACAAAGTATTGTAAACTCATCTCAAAGTTTATTTTTGATCTATTTGATATTGTAACTCAATTTTTTCATTCTTGAGACTGAAAAAAAAACTTTGTAACACTTTATTTCAAAGCAATCTTCAAAGAGAATACATATTTAAAATCATGTATAGTTGTAAACACCCCTTCATCAATAAAATTTGATCATCTTGGGCCTTCAAAAGTTTATGTTTCTATTATGGTTTTTAGGTAATTGATGTCATCTTCTATCATTTTCATTAGAATTCTCAAATGAATGTCTTATTTGTGTCATTTCAAAGCAAGAAGATATATTTGTGTAGGTTATTGCATGTGTCACAGTTCAAACAAAGGTTAGTTGTGAGGAATAATATTTCTCTTCCTTCTAAAGCTGCAAAAGAACATACACCTTTCAATAAAATACTTATACATGGATATGTCAAAAGTAATGTTGTGCACAAATAGCTGAAACATTGATTACTTGTGTGAGAAAGAAGGAGTCCAAGTTCTAAAACACAGATATTTTGGTGCATCACCTCAGTAGGAAAGTAGGTTCATTTTCACATATCTTTCTACTCTTTCCCTTAGCAAGTATTAGTTTAGTTAGATTAGGTGTTAAATCCAAGGGAACCAACCCTTTCTCTAGAGGTTCTTTTCCATTTAGGTGACCCATAGCCTAGAAAATTCCCCATGTTTCACTAGTAGACTAAGTTTGAAAACTCAACTAGGGTGCATATTTAGTGATAACAATTTTTGGCATGCCCGGTGAGACTGTTTGAATCAATATAGTTCAAAGAATTCATTTTATTGCTGGTTTTGATATGCAAACAATAATTTTTCAGACCTTAAAGATGTTAAAATTTGCATATTTTGCGACTCTAGGTGTGGAAAATTAGCAAAACCAATGTTGAAACAACTTATGAGAAGGATAAAAACAAGGAGTGTGAGTTCATTTGATTACTTGCAGCTATCTCCACAAGGGAGACAAGGTAGAACCACAAAAATAACTCCTTCATCAAGGAAAACACAATCAACTCCACCTTCTATGGGAGTTGTTGTACGTTTAGTGAAAAAGAAAACTTTTGTTTCACAAATGCCAGCCCCTAGGCAGCAACCTTTTGAACCATTTGATGGGGGAAACCCTTTGAATATGGCTCAACATGGTCATATTATAGTGGCATCCCTCAAGATAACTCCTTTCTTCATAGGAGAGGACCAAACTACACCCATTGAACACATCAAGGATATGGAAAACTTGTGTTCAGTCCATCATATAAATGCTGAAAATGTAGCTCTTAGGTTGCTAGTAACATCTTTCAAGGGAAAATATCTTCAATGGTTTAGGAGTTTGGTTGTTGACTCAATCACTACATGAGACTAGATTGGAGAAGCACTTTGTAAGCATTTTGAAGATAAGTCTTATCACTTGTCATTGTTGGAACAACTCACCACCATCAAGAGGGCTCCTCACAAATATATGATGAATTTCAATTTCCATTTTTAGAAGTCTTGGGATAGGATCCTGCCTTTGGTAAGTCCTTCACTTGATAATGCTTTCTTTTATTATTTGAGGTCTTTAAATAGCAATATATCAATTATGATATAGTCTATGGGTGGAGCTACACTTTTGGGTGCTTATGAAATAGCCATTAGAGCTTAAAACGACCTTATATGGGTTGGAAAAATATCCCCTAGACCTCCAATACTATTTTTCCCTGATATACAACCAATAATTCCTATACAAATGTCACAAATAGCCCCTATATCAGCTGCTCCTACTCAAGATAAAGTTGTCCCAACCCAATCATCTTAGCTGCAAGAGATAAAAGGCCTCCTTCAATCATTTGGGAATGAGTTGGTTAACATAAAATAAAAAAAATATCAAATCTACAGGCCTTGCCAACCCCAAAACCAAGCACAAGGCTAGCCAAGTCAAGCAAATAGGCTACCCTATCAAGAAAATTACCAAGGCCCAAAACACGTTCTAAACCCATTGCCTTTTTAGTCATATAATCCAAATGTGCCAAGCTCATATACAACATTAGTTCTTGTCCAGAATAATCTTGTTCAAGATTATGAGTGGTGTTTCCCTTGCAATCATCCCCATAACCAGTCCACTTGTTCAAATGGGGTGATTAACCAAGCCTTAATGGTACAAAATGTGTCTAGCTTGCAGCTAAATACACCTAATGAAACACCCTCACAACAACAAAAGTCTCCTTCAAGTGACAGTACACTTCTAAATTGGTAAGGAGAGGAGTTTTGTGGAGTTAACTAGGACTATTATTTTATAACAGCTAACACAAGGAGTAAAAATATAGTTGTTGAGATGGTACATCCAACAAATACAGAGCCTTATTAAGCTCCTAGAGTAGAAAAAGAGGTTTTTGGTCCAGCTACATCTCACATACCACATATACTCCAAAGAAATCAACAAGGCCCTACCACAAAATAGCTTGGGAATCAGTCCCAACTAGCACATTTGCAAGGATAAACTATTGTTACAAAGGCTCATCAAAAGGTAAATATTTCTCCTTTCAATATTCTTGAGCACATGAAGAAATCAAATGTTACTATTTCTATGTGGGACTCTTTGTCTATCCTAGGGAAAAGGGATTTTTTGCAATCTTCTTTATCAAATTTGAGTGTGTCAAGTGAATGTACCATTAATCAAGATAAGGTTGTACGTACCAATATACCTTAAAATAGACATGGATAGCCAAGAAAAGAAGTCAAGCCACCACCTTTCTATGTGTCATTGATCATAGGAAATAGCCTTGTTCATAATTGCATGATTGATTCAGGGGCTAGTAGTTTTGTGATGCCTAGACAAATTGCAGATAGGTTGGGTTTGGGATAGCAATCTCTTGAAAAAGGGGTAGTTCAAATTGATGGGACAACCATCAATACTGTAGGATTTATTAAGGATTTGAATTTTACCTTACATGCATGTCCCAATTTTTCCATACCACAAGATTTTTATGTGATTGACTTTCCACCTTACTTTGCCATTTGTCTTTCAATGGATTTCACTGCTAAGATAGGTGCCTATTTATCTTCAGATTGGTCATATATGTTGTTTAGGACAAGATATGGAACCAAAGTGACTATAAAATCTGAGTCAATAGAAAAAGACCACATTGACCCATGTTTTCCTCGTGTTGCTAATGTTAATTGTGCTAGTTTTGACCATGATAAGAATACTATTGTCAAATAACCAACTACCCAAACTAAGAGCATTCCAGATATTCTTGTGGATGAATTCACAATTAAAAACATTGAAGTTTATCCAAACAAAAACCTTGAAGAGGTAGGCTTAGGTGTTTACATGATTCTTGAGAAAGATTCTATCATTCCTAACCTTGAAAAAAAGGATGAACAATAGCATGAACAACAACAAAACAAAGTTTGGAAGATGTTTTTTGATGGTTCAAGAAGTAGACATGGGGATAGTGGGGGTGCTATGCATGTATCTCCACAAGGTGAAAAGTATTATTCAGCTTTTAATTTTGATTTTAGTTGTACTAATAATATAGTTGAGTATGAGGGTCTTCTACAGGGTTTGGAATGGGCAAGGAAGAGAAAAATAAGTTGTCTACAAGTGTTTGGAGATAGTGAGCTAATTGTAAACCAGGTAAGAAACTCGCATGTGACCAGAAATGATGTAATTAAGTCATATAAGAATAGGGTATGGGATATGATAGAGGAATTTGATGCTTTTAATTTGCTATCCGTACCTAGAAGTCAAAACAAGCATGCTGATAGATTGGTTGCCATAGTTGCCCAATTTGATATTCCAAATGACAATAAAAACGATAAGGTGAAAAAGTATGTGAAGGTAGTAGTAAGGCCATCTATTCTTGATAATCATGTCCATTAGAATTCTTTGAAAGTGATGAAAAGGTGCTTAGTTTTTTGCTTGAGGAAGCTGAGTATTTTAGCTGGAAATCAAGAAAAATTACAATAGTAGTATGGTGACTAGATTATTCAGCTAAAAAAAAACAAGTTACCAAAGGGTTTGGTCACCTTAGAGTCCATTTTAAGTTCAGGTGATCAACTTAAAAAGGAGAAAACCAGCATGCATATCAAGGAAGAATATTATGGCGAGGCAGAAATTTTCAAAGGTAAACTTCTTAAGATTGGTAAGATTTGTTCTCAAGAGGATAAAGAAGCTTTTGTTTCACTTTGTCAAGAGTTCCATGATATATTTTCTTGGGAATATTATGATTTAAAAGGATTTGATCCCAAGATTTCCCAACACACCATTTAACTTGAGCCAAATGCAAAACCAATGAGACAAAATCAAAGGCCTTTGAACCCCAAGCTTGATCCACTCATGAGAAAAGAATTGAATAAGCTAATTGAGGGTAATATTATTTTCTGTATCAAACACACTTCATGGGTTTCTAATATTGTTCTTGTTAGGAAGAAAATTTTGGAGATAAGACTTTGTGTGGACTTTAGAGACTTGAAAAGGGGCTCACTCAAAGATAATTACCTACTTCCCTCTATAAAACAAATTCTACAAGTTGTTGCAGGTTCAGAGAGTTTTTCTCTACTTGATGGTTATTCTGGATATAACTAGGTGTTAGTGAAAGAGGAAGATCGGTATAAGACAACATTCACCACAAAGTGGGGAACAATGGCTTACAAGCGAATTCCCTTTGGTTTGTCGAATGTTGGTGCAAATTTCCAAAGATCAATGTACATGGGTTTTCAACGGTTAATTTACAAGTTGGTGCTGATTTATCTTGATGACATAAATATTTTTTCAAAAAATTCTAATGAACATCTCTCTCATTTAAGGAAAGTGTTTGACATTTGTAGGGAGTATGGCATATCCCTTAACCCCAAAAAGTGAATCTTTGTTTTCCATGAAGGTAAAATCCTTGGACATGTCTTCTCAAAGCATGAAATAACTATTGATCCGAAAAGGGTAAGTTCCATTCTTGCTCTACCTTTGCCTAGTCATAAGAAGGGGCTGCAAAGTTTCCTTGGTAGAATCAATTTTGTGAGAAGGTTTATACCATATGTAGCCAATATTTTGAAACCTCTAACTACAATGTTAAGGAAGAATGTGAGCTTCAGCTAGACAAGAGAAGAAAAAAACAATATTGAGGCCATCAAAGAAGCATTAATAGTAGCACCTACATTGGTAAATCCTAACTTTTCCAAAGATTTTATCCTTTATGCTTTTGGTAGCATAGCTACTATCTTTTCTATGTTGGTATAACAAAATGAATATGGTTTAGAGCAGCCAATAACATTTTTTAGTCAAGGCTTAGAGGGTTATGAGCAAAGATATTCTTTTGTTGAGAAGCATGTTCTTATTGGGTATTGAATTCATTTGGGCCATACATCCTCCATCTAGTGCTGGTCACAAGTGGATTTTGACTGCTATGAATTATTTCACAAGGTGGATGGATGCTACAAATCTTAAGGAAGCAACTGAAAGTGTTGTTTTAAACTTCTATGAGGAGTTGGTAACAAGGTTTGGAGTTCCCAAACCCATTATTTTAGACAATGCTTTGGCATTCATTGGTACAAGGATTAGTGAGTGTGCTGTAAAACAAGGTATATTCTTGAGTACTTCATCAAATTACTATCCTCAAGGAAATGGTTTGGTTGAGTCCACTAACAATAATTTGATCAAGATCATTAAGAGAACCATGAAAGATAACCAAAGAACTTGGAAAACCAAGTTAAAATCTTCTCTATGGGTGGATAGAATCACACCTAAAAGGTCCATTGGTAACTCTCCAAATGTGTTGGTCTATGGGAAGGAAGCAAGGCTACCTTTGTCCATTGAACTCCCAACACTTGATATAGTAAATCAGCTTGAGATATTTGAAGAAGAAGACCCCATGGCAGTTAGACATGCAAAATTGTTAGAGCTTGAAGAATCAAAAAACAAGGCCATGGAAACCATGAAATTCCATCAAATACAAGTAAAGAAAACTTTTGACAAGAAGGAAACACCAAGGGTATTCAAAGAAGGAGATGTAGTGCTCAAATGGGATGAAATTAAAAGCAGGTTTGGGAAGAACACAAAATTTGATGCCATGTGGAGTGGTCCTTTCATCATTATGGAGTGCAAACAACATAATTCCTTTCAACTGTCTAAAATGGATGGAGAGATACTTCCTATCCAAGTCAATGGGATACACCTCAAACCTTATTTTTGATGTATAAATAATCTTTTGTACATATTAGGATTAGGTTCTTTGATTCAATAAGTTTTATTGCACATAGGTTTTAGGAGTCTTTTCATTCCTCCAAGTGTTGATGCACAACTTGTCGGTTAGTTTCAGTCTTCTTGGGTAGGTTTAGGTGGGTTTGAAGGTTTCAAATTTTGTTTTGAGTATGCTACAACACTCTTCAAGGTTTTATTTTCAGTGTGTTTCAAGTTTCTCCATGACTCCTATGCCCAATGGATGGTCTAAGGTTGTTGGTCACCATATTTAGCAAGAAAACATTCATTAGAGGTCACCAAAGGTTTTGATAGTTTTGTCGAAACATCAACAAAAGACACTTTTACTAAAGACATTTTTATTGTATTTTATTTTAAAATGTTTCATTGAAGTCTAAAAGGAAAAATTGTATTGTAAAAATTGAAAAAAATGGCAAAGATAAGGGACAATGTGGTGAAAAATACCAAGAGGGAAAATTAAACAAAATGGTAAAAGTCAATTTGGGTGCCAAGTGTAGAAATTATTTTTAGTTTTTCTTTTAGTCCACTAGAAAATGATGAGGAGAGTTTTAGGGTTTGATGTTTAGCATTAAAAAAGCTTCAATGGTTGTGCTGAAGGAGTCATCCCATAGTGGCATTGAGAGAGTAGGTTCCAAGAAATCATGGAATGTTGAGACTAAGATTATTCAAGCTCATGACACATGGAAAGAAAGTTAAATCTGGTTGTCTCTACTAAGATCAAGTTGTAGAAGAAAAGGAAGGCTTAGCATGTTACATACAAAGATAATAGTTCTAGGAAACAGTGAGGGAGAGTCATTCTCCATGTGCCTACTTGCTTTCAGGGTGAAGACTTCATGTGTTTTTTTAACCTCCCATGTATGCCTAAAAAATGCCTTATATTGCTCAAGGTTTTAGAAAATTTTATAGAGATTTTGGTTCATGAGTCCTTGAGTACATAATTAGAAGCATTTTAAGAGATTTAGAGGAAGGGAATAGAGTTTCATGTAGAAATCCCTTTTTGAAAATTTCCTTTAGTTTTGAAAGCCTATGTTGAGACTTTTGTCAAGATACCTATGCCACTCCAATATTTAAACCTTGCCAGTTTTGTGTGGTCAACATACATGCATCTAGGGGAAGGTTTTTAAATAGTAAAGGAAAATACAGTGACAAGGACAGTAGTTGGAGTTTCTTGAGAACAATTACAAGTATCTAGAATCAAATTTAGGAGCTTTTCCAGCAATCAAGGAGGGATATGACCTTTTTTAATGCGACCAAGGAATTTAAGCAGTCAATAGTCATAAAGGAGCCTCTTAACTGTCATTGGATGATATCCTACATTCTCTCCAGCATAGGGTGGATTAAAATAAAGTCTTCTTTCATTTTTCTTCAATTCTTTTGATTTTGACAAAGTATTGTAAACTTGTCTCAAAGTTACTTTCTTGTCTATTTGATATTGTAACTTAATTTTTTTCAGTCTTGAGATTGAAAACAAAACTTTGTAACACTTTATTTCAAAGAAATCTTCAAAGAGAATACATATTTCAAATCATGTATAGCTGTAAACATCTTTTCATCAATAAAATTTGGGTATCTTGGACCTTCAAAATTTTCTTTTTTTTTTTATGGTTTTGAGATAATTGATGTCATTTTCTATGATTTTTTATTAGAATCCTTAAATGAATGTCTTATTTCTATCATTTCAAAGCAAGAAGATATATTTGTTTAGGTTATTGCCCATTTCATAGTTCAAACAAAGGTTAGTTGTGAGGAATAATATTTCTCTTCCTTCTAAAGCTGCAAAAGAACATACACATTTCAATAAAATACTTATACATGGATATGCCAAAACTAATTTTGTGCACAAACAACTGAAACATTGATTACTTGTGTGAGAAAGTAACAATCCAAGGTCTAAAACAAAGATATTTTAGTGCATCATCTCAATAGGAAAGTAGGTTCATTTTCATGTAACTTTCTACTCTTTCCCTTAGCAAGTATTAGTTTAGTTAGATTAGGTGTTAAATCCAAGGGAACCAGCCCTTTCTTTGGAGGTTCTTTTCCATTTAGGTGACCCATAGCCTAGAAAAGTCCCCATGTTTCACTACTAGGCTGAGTTTGCAAACTCAGCTAGGGTGCATATTTAGTGATAACAATACCAATAATGCAAAAATTATATTGTTATAGGAAACAAAATTCTCTCAGCCTCAAAACTTAGAGATCTTCCCTAAATGGTCAAAATGGAGCAGTATATACTCTCCAGCTATGGGGGCATCAAGAGGGTTGGCGATCCTTTGGAAAAGTTCATTATTCAAATTAGAAGTGGTGCCATCTAATCAGAATTGGATTTTGGTAAAGGTTGCACATTTTGATTCTTCCTTTTGGATATTCAATATATATGGTCCAACTTCAACAGTGGGGATTTTGTTTGTGGGACTCGTTATTGAGCCTACTTGATATGCTAAAATAAGAAAAGTAGTTTTGGGGGTATTTTAATGAAATATTAAATAACTAGGAAAAAGAGGGGTATAATCCCCCCTGCAAAACGTGATGGAATACTTCGACTATTTTATCAATACCAAAAACCTCTTGGACTACCCAACATAAAATGGTATGTATACCTGATCAAATAGAATGAAATGTTTTTGTATGATTACAAAAATACTAGATATATTCTTGGTTTCTTTAGTCTATCTACCCTTGACCTATTGTTCAATGCATCAATTCTACCATTTATAGGTTCATATCACTTCCCCATATTGCTTGAACTATTTAAGCACATAGGTGGCTAGAAAAAATCATTTAAATTTGAGGATATGTGGTTTAGGGATAAAACATTTCTTGGTCTATTGGAACATTGGTGGACCACTATACCTTTGTGGAAGGTTGAAGAATGTTTCAAATTTTCATAAATCTTTCTATTATTAAAATCAAATAAAGGTTTGGAATGTTAATCACTTTAAGAAAATCTTCGAACAAAAGGAAGAAATTCAAGAGGAATTATAGAATTTGAATGAGAATATCATTACTAATGGAATAGAAAACACTGCCTTCCAATCACAAAAATGTCTGCAATCAAAATTGGAGGAATTCCTTGCTCATGAGGAGGCATACTAGAGAGAAAAATCTAGAGAGTTGTGGTTTAAAGAAGGAGATAGGAAAATTTTTTATTTAATGCATCCACAATGATGCGTTGTCAAGATAACTCCACCTTTGCAATAAGCTTAGAATCATCATGGGTTCTAAAAGAAGATTAAGACATTTAGAAGGAACCAGTATCCTTTTTCTCAAACCTTGTATCATCCAACCAAGATGGGTCTTAAATGCAACTCCAAGAGATGCAAAATTAGATTTTGGATAAAATGTAGTAACTATGAAAGATAACAATGAACTGATGAAGCCTTTTCCATTAGAATAATTGAAGAATGTAGTCTTCTCCCTTCAACTTGAAAAATCCCCTAAATCTAACGGCCTCACAACATCCTTCTTTCAAAAATGTTGGCCTTTCATGGGAAAGTATATTTGGCTAGCCTTAGAAGAATCAAGGAGGAATACTAATATTTTAAAAGTTGTCACCATAAATTTTATTTCTCTAATTTTAAAAAGCAGGATCCATCATCCTTTGCAGATTTCAGACCAATAGCACTATGCAACACAATATATAAACTTTTCACAAAATCCATGTACCTACATCTATCAAGAATAATTCCAAAATTAATATCAGAAGAGCAAGGGGATTTTGTACCTGGTAGGTAAAATTTAGAAGGAACAATTCTAGCACATGAAACTCTTCATTCTATACACATGGAAAAACTCCCAACTATGATAATAAAATTGGATATGATAAAGCATATGAAAAGGTGTGTTATTAATTCTTAATGAAAGTCAGCCAAATTTGGCTTCTCTAGAAAGTGGTGTAAATGGATATACTTAGGGCTAAAAGGGGCAAAGCTTTCATTCATTATAAATGGGAGTCTAGTTGGTTTCTTTAGTGCATCCCAAGGGGTAATATAGGGTATCCCCTTTACCCATTCCTATTTATTGTCATGGTAGAAGCCCTAAAAATATTCATTATAGCTAAACATGAAGAGAATTAATAGAAAGGGATCATGAATCCAAGGAAATCGATAACAATGATACACTCTCTTTTTGCATATGGCACTTTTCTATTTGATAAACCCTCCATCACAAAGGCTAAATTTATTAAGGAGGTTATTAAACAATAATCACAAGTATCAAGTCAAGAAATCAACCCAGCTAAATAAGAAAAGGTTATTAAAAAATAATCTCAAGTATCATGTCAAGAAATCAACCCAAATAAATAAATACAAATCTTCTTGAAGACCTCTCCAAGATTTTCATCAATAATTCTTCCAATTATAGTTTTTAAAATTTCCACCTTGCCATGAAAATATTTGGGAACCCCCTTCATTGAAAATTCTCACAAAAAATCATTTTGGGACTCAGTTCTATCAACAATTACAAGTCAAGTTGCAACATGGAAGGGTAAATGGCTATCTTTAGCAACCAGGATGGTATTTATTAGATTAGTTCTTGCAACAATTCCTAGTTATATCATGGCATTTCTAAAGCTTCCCAAATTGATTCAAAATAAAATAGAAAAACACAAAATAATTTCTTTAGCAATCCACCAAAGTAGGCGACAAGAAATAAAAAATTCATCTCATGTCATGGGAAAATTTATGTAAAGGAAAATCCTAGGGTGATGTAGGCTTACAAAACTCAATTAGGTCATCTAGGAAGAATAAAAATAATGAATTCATGAAGTCGGCCACCAAAGAATAATATGGTCCAATATTGATGATAGAGAGGACCAAAAATAAACTTATTACATATTTCAATGTGATCCAAAACAATTCACATTCTAACACACATCAATATAAGTTGACATCAAGGAAACGTGTAGAATAAATGTGAAGCACACATCGAGTTGGCCAAAAAATAGTTCCAATTGAATTAACTTGATGTATTCTCAAACATGATAGGCTAGGACCCAAAAATTTTAAAACACATCTTTAATTGTTGTCACAAACCCCTAAGCACATGGAACAAGCAAAAGAACAATCCCTGTTAGCCAGTTATCTATAAATAACCCAGAAATCCAACTCAAGACACAATGTAGCACCAAAGAGCCCAATCGACATCACACAAATCCCATGGGGATGTTCCATGAACATCCAAAAACATTTTCAAAAACTTCATCTATACTGTCATGGCATCAATAGACACCAAAGACAAAACATGAATAATAAACTTCATTAAGGAAGCACAAAGCACATGATAAGAAGACGTAACATTAATAGATCAACTTGCAAACTACTTTATTACATGAAATTGGTACGCTGACACTACACAAGCATTGAGAACATGTTGGCATTTTTTACTGCAATCCAAGCGTATTTCCCAAGAGCTTCTATGAACTTGCCACATTCAATAATAAAAGTCTAGGAAAAGTTTGGCCAACTTGACAAGAATAGCAATAATGATAATTATCCTACACTTCGGGATTTATAGGACCCAGGAGGGTACTCCCTAAAATTTTCTCTTGAAATACAACATTAAACAATTCACTTGCACATTGATAAACAACAGATAGATTCCCCATTTATGCTAAAAGGATGAAATCCTTCAAGAAATTAGCTATTCCTCGAAAAGGCTCAAATCCTATTAGCAAAGAATCATAAACATGACTAAAGTAGATTGATAGGAAATATTTGAATAAAATATCTTGAAGTCATAACAGAAGACATGAGAAAATACAAATGCAATCCGAGTCCCAGTGCCATATCCTAAAGCACGGAGTCAAACGAGAAAACTGAACTACAGGGAGAATTTCATCTTAAGCACTTATGATCTATATGAATCGCATTACAATCCATATATTAGCATCTAATTCTATCACTACTTTATGAATCCTATTTTTAGCTTGCATGAACTCACTGATTAACTGAAACATTTAATCGATCCTTTGAACCAAAGCTATCGTCAAATGTAATTATAGTAAAGAACAAATGAAGATCAATGAAAATCATCTTGGACCAATATTTCATTAATAATCCATGCAAAGTATCACAACATGAGAGAAAACATACTCAAAACATTTTCATTTTTAACACAAACATGCCTAAGAACCCCATAATTGACCAAGTTCTGTTATCTAACTCAAAACCTTAAAACCTAGACTTACATTCATACTCTTTGTATTACCAAACTCCTATTTCTCATATCTCAGATATTTGAGCAAACCTCTTCTCACGGCCCAAAATTCCCTTTTATAAAACAAGGGAGCAAAGAAGCCTCAGGTTGGAGAGTACACATGTCCATTTTTCATTGGACCGCTAATCCCTAATTCAATTACATTTTCATCATTTGATTGAAAAAGAATAAGACAAGAATAATCATTAGTTGTTATGGAAGGGAAGAAACCACCCTTCAAAGGGCCACTTGTTCACATCAGAAGCATCTTTAATTGTTGTAACATTTTATTCCACCTCAGCAGCTCGTACTTGAAGTCAAAAGGAGAATGCATATTTTCAAATACAAATTCTGAGGCCAGACCTATATTATACATGACCAAGTTGCATTTCTCACTGGTAGTATTCATATTTCAAATTCATCGGTGAAAACATTTTTCCATAACTCAAAATCTTCCTCAGATGGCCACTTAAAAGCCATAACTTGATGAATCTTATCTCGATAGGGTGCATATTTCACCATTACTGATGTGGCCTTCTTATCAAAGTTTTCTAAGAAACTAATGAAAAATGAAAGTTTCTCCAATGTATTCTCCAACATACCAATGTCAGCATTTTTGTAGATCTCATGTGTCTTAGCAATCATTATATTATTCATCTGATCTTTCCAAACCTGCAAAGGCTTTACCTCATCTTGACTATGCAGAATGTGTGGCAATGGAGTTAAGACCATTCCATAATATTTGGCCTTTAACCCTTTAATATTTAACTCCATAGGGGCAACATACCCCTGAAATGCTTGCTCCAAGACTCCCTTGACAAATTGATAAGTTGATATAACCATAGGATACTTATCCCCATGTTGTTTTGCTCCTACTGCCATGAATCTCAATTTCTCAATTCTGGGACTCCATCTGTCCAGCAATAGGGTGGACAACTCTCTATCTCTTAGGAACATTCTAAGTTCTTGCAACATTAGAGCATATTTTGCATGAACACTATTCAACTTCCCCTAGACCCTCCTATTTAAGTGTTTCAAAACAGTGTCCACAATCACGGAATTGCTCTTCCCTACAGATTCCCGGATTTGTTGCACCATCTCCTTATACTCCTCAACTTGCTGAATTAATTTCTCCCTAGAGAGTCCTCCTCCTAGGCTATTACCCCTTTCAATTGCAATAGGAACCTGTCCCATATTATATGGAACAATAGCTAAGGACTGTCCTTGTGAAGAGGGTTGAGATTGCTCAACTGGTGGGTGAGAGACAGTGTGGCTAGAACTAGCCTACCCTTGAGAACTCAATGTATCCATTTTCTACTTTAATAAGGCCAATTCAGTTTCTAACTCTACAATCCTTTGTTGACTTATTATATTCAATCATAATGTCATTGTATTGGCCTCTCAGAGTATCCCGGTCCTTGGTCAAATCCTCAACAATTGCCCTAGTGAATTTGGCAACATTTACTACCATATCAGTAGCCTCCAATGCTAGGGTATCAACAACTCTTCTTACAACTGGGTGACCACTGAAATCAGATGGTTCTGTGACTACTGGCTTCCTAGATCCAGTTGACAAAGACCATATTGCAAAGGCGTCCCACTCCTCACTAAAGGTTGAACCTTTAAGTGCCAATTCAGCTTCTTCATCAGTTGCAAGAAGTGGCCTATTGGCCCTTCTAATTGTATCAAACACCACATCATCAACAATATCCCATTCAAGAAGTAACAATACTCCACTCTTTTGTACCAATTCTCAGCCCTACTTTGGTGTTATTTCTTTGAATGTTTCCTTCATTTGCGTCCTGACCTTAGACTGAATTACTTGCTCTGGGAGCTCAAGGTACAAACTTATTTCTTGTGCCAGCCTCTCAGCATACAATGAGACATGTGCCATCCATAAAAAAACTTTAAAAGCATTGGTCTGGATAAAAGAGTCATCCATCATGAACTCTCTGTAGGCCTCCATCCTTAGATCATCATTATTTGTTATTCCCCTTATTTCATCTTTTCCCAACATCAAAGCAACTGCCCCAACTGCCCCAGAACTTGATGAAGTGTCAAGTGGGAAAGATGGCATTCCCTGATGCATCTCATCAGAAGTGACAATGATCTCTTCATCCTCATCACCATCATAACCAACCACCTTTGTTCTTTCAATTTTATGTCTCTTTGGTGATGATGGACAAGTCTGGTCAGAAATCCTCGGAGGGGAATCTAGATCAACAATATTTGGCAATGACTGCCCTGAAGAAGATGGTGCAACATTTTTAACAACCTCTCTAGCCCTACTTCCCCTTCTCCTAGACAAAACTTTTATCTTCTTCGGGGGATGATAATTAGGCCTCTCCTCCAACCTTACTTTAGGGTACTCCTCAATAGTTTGTGATTTTCCCCTTTCTTCCATAACCCGTTCATCCTTCAGAATTCCCACCAAACTCTCAAAATTGTCAATGGAATACATAGCCATGTTCAACTCACCATTGATATTTGGTATGGGATTGAAAGAATGTATCCTTTCTTGCTTGTTTTTTACCATCTTGGTAAAGGAAATGTACATTGCCTTTCTCTCTTCTTGTATCTCTAGATCAAAAATGTTCTTGATAATATCCTCAGGAAAATAGAAATTATGGAAAAAAGTTCCAGTCCAATGCTTTTCCTTCATTTGAGAAATAAAACCCTTAGTATCATGATTCCTAGGGCGTATAGTCTTTAGTCCATAAGGTTTAAGCAATGTGTATAAATCCTTCCATCCTCCCTTTTCCATAATAAAATAAGCAAATGTTGTATACTCAAGAAAGAAAGATCCTTTCTTTTGTTCTATTGGCAGATGTACTTATTGAGCACACCCCAACTGTCTCATGATTTCAAAAAATCCAATTCTTAGAGGCACCTCCCTGGGCAGAACATAAGGGTTGACATTAGTGCCATATACTTTGAAAATGGTTGTATTATGATAAGGGATAATATCTCCCCAATTGTGTGTCAAATTTAATTCAGGCATTCTTTCCATTGGCCTCAAGAAATCATGAATCTCTTTAGGAATCCTGGGGGGATCACGAACTAGAGCCTTCTTCAACTTGGATCCAAAGACATTTTGGAACCTTACATAATCAAACTTGTGATCATGCATATCAAGGATCCTAGTCCAATATTGGATAGGGATTTCAACATTACCCTCCTTCTTTAATTCCATATCCTACCCAAACATTGCTTGGCCTCTATATAAAAAAATGTGGATCAATAGGGAAAACCATCTGAAACCAACCCAATTCTTTCTTTCCTTTAGGGCCACCATACCCCCATGCATTTTCTCTACTAAGTAAGTGGAAAAATAATATACCACATTGAAACCTGGATGCTGGAGGTTTATAGCCATGTACATGATATCAATGGGCAGAGTAGTCTTCAAGCTAATTCCCAGAACTTGGCATAAGGCACAAACTATCCTCTTGAAATAGTTAGAGAAGTAGTCCATAGGAAAAGGTTCTGGCTCATTCTTACCAATCAGTACCTACTTCTTATTCTTCCCTCTTCTCGAGGTTTCCAAATGAGGCATCAAAAGAGATGTTCTGAACAAACCCTTGGTATTTCTGCACTCTTCTCTAAAAGCCTCAATATTAATGGCAACCATATTCTGACTCCATTCATGTAGATTGAATATTTCTGTAATTTCCTCCCTGGGTATCTTTACCATTTCTATGCCAGATTGTGTTTTGACAACTCTGGGTACAGGGTCATACCTCATAGCAACATCTTTCAATAAATCTACATCCAATTAGACATTAGGAACCACCAGCTTACCAAGATCTAACCTCCACAGGTTAAAAAAAGGAACACACAAATTCCTATTCCCAAACCAATTTGAGAACAATTTCCATCTGGTATACGGTAACTCAGCGTCTGGAATTGCACACTAGTTATTAGTTAACCCTTCCAAGAGTAAGGGCCCATAGAATAAAGCCTTTCCCTCCCACCTTTTGCTAGTAGAGGGTTTTAATAAATCTATAATATCTTCGGAAAAGGACCTAGTAGAGGCTTCAGAGTCAGAGCTTCATGCCTTAGGTGCCATTTATACAAGACAAAGAATAGCTCGAGCTAGGGTTTTTATATGTATAAAAATTATAACTCGCACCCTATAGCTTTAAACATAAAATGCTTCACAATTCAAGAAGCCACAACAATTATCAAGACAAGCTTTAAGATACTTTAAAGAAAATCAAATCAAACAATCCTTTAGGAACATAACAAGAAGCAATCGATAGTTGTTCTTCAAGCAACCATAAGACCTTCTGAAAACACAAGAAATGGTATATGTGTTACTTATGGTTTCATTTGTAGAATGTTAATGACAGTGAGGCTAAAAAATTACAAAGACGGCTTGCTTCGCTTGGTACCAGGCGATTCCTCTTCAGTGTGAAAATACACACAGAAATAGCAATTCATTGATCTTTTAGAATTTAATTATGAGAGCATAGTTTGAAATCAACCATTACTACTCACTCGTGTCAGATAAAATGGCTATAGTACAACATCATTGTATTTCAAATGCCAGTCATTGATCCAAAACAATGTAAGCCAGAAAAATGGCTCAGATTGAGTCAAAATGGTTTGAAAATGCCACGTACGTTCACCAATCTTTAGGTGAACAAAATGTCACGTACCAAACACCATCTCAGCATAAAACAGGCCCCACCTCGGTCGTCCCTCATGCAACATCAATGTCCATGCATCAACAATTCGCACACCTCGCAGCATTATTAAAACTAATGTTTTAATTATGCGAGGTCAGCGAGGAATGACCATGATGCGTTGGTAAAAAAAAATCTATCAGCATTAGCGTCCTTCATCGGTCAGCGAACAAGAACTGGTCCCCATGATCATATGCAATAGGTGGTATAATTTCACATGACTCACACCACTTTAATAATGTCAGTAGGAAACCTTAAGGGGTCTACGAGGAACGACCATGATATAGATCACTCCATCTGATGGCTACACAATCTGCACATGAGAAAAAGTTATTTATAAAAAGGGGACTGACTAGGTGGATGGGGAAATGACCCTCGAGGCCGAAAATATTTTTTAGAGATTAATCTAAAACATTTTACCAACCTGACACTAAGGAAAAATAAAATATGGTCAGGACGCAAAAGAATGAGAGGACGGGTAAAGAGGGGCCGGTAATGTCACGAACAAAAGGGGTTAAGACCACACTTAAACAACTGACCACCGCTAATAATAAGTCATCGCTCGAAAAGATAAACTATGACCCAGACTCATTTGTAAAACCCAAAACCCAACCAATTAGAGCCAAGGATAAAATAAAATAAACTCACAAGGGGGGAGAATTTAAAAGCTTCACCAGAACACATACACCAAGTAATAGGAGTAGAGACATTAATGCAGAGAAATAGGGAGCATTTCTTGGACTAGACCAAACAACCAACAACACTGCCAACCTTCTACAATTCACAAAAATCTCCCTGACAACATTGATGACCTGAAAAAATAGTAGTGCAACATCCACATAACACTAACTTTGAATCACAAACTGCAAGACCATATCTTCAAGAACAGGGGAATGCAAAGAATTCTCCCAAGTAGGCTTCGAAGAAACTTCCTGAACTTAAACAATTAAGTAACTTGCACAGGCCAGATCTTTCTTTCATCAACACATGCTTTAATAGGAGCATTAGAAGAGAGTATAAGACACACTTTAGACCTTCAACACCATCTCTCCATTATCAAAATTACTTCTAATGCTTCTAATCCTCATCTTAATATATCATTATGAAACTAAATCTACTGATATAAATCATACTCAA
This sequence comes from Sequoiadendron giganteum, assembly GCA_007115665.2. Lineage (NCBI taxonomy): Eukaryota > Viridiplantae > Streptophyta > Pinopsida > Cupressales > Cupressaceae > Sequoiadendron > Sequoiadendron giganteum. The sequence goes on along the minus strand of CM021103.1, from coordinate 50,357,617 downwards.
TTATATCCAACCATGAACTTCAAAAAACATTAGATGAGACATGAAATCCAACTATACTTTAATAACTCTTTCATATATCAATGTTGGCCCAAATAGAATGTTTCCAACAATCTCCCTAAGCATATGCACCAACACCAAGTGTTGACATGAAAACAATCTCCTTAGGCATATGCAATAGGAAATCTCATCAATGGCACCCACAACCAAACATACAACAATCTTCATCAAGTGGTGAAATCAATGACAACCAACAATTAGTATTGACATCAACAACTACCAACCATCTTCTCAAGTGTTGACATCAATGACAACAACTACCAACATTTAAGTATTATGTTGTGGTAAATTTGATTTGTGTTTTGACAAGCCTATCTAAAATACAACCCTCAATCTAAAAATTTAATATATCACACAGAAGAAAACAAAAAGTAACAAAATGGCTTCAGATTTGAGACTGAGACACAAAGAGGAACCTGTGACTGAAATTTGAGATTGAATTATATTACCCCAAAATTTGAACTTGAAAAATTTCAAATTTTAGTGTGTTTCCTTACATGCCTTTGAGCTTCCCAAGTCATGAAAATAATTAATTTTTAAAAATCTATGATAGCTGGTGCAAACTCCTCTTATGGGCATGATTTTATGTCCATTACACCCAATCCGACAAGTTTTCATGCTCAAATGTCTCATTGTTAGCAAGATTTTTAGCTTCACCTTTTTCATCGATAATTTGCAAACAAGGCCAAGTTTAAATTTTTTGGTTGCTGGAGCTTAAAATATTTCTAGGTTTTTCTCAAAAGAACCCAATCCTTTTGTTGTTCAAATTTCAAGAAAAATGGAGCTGATTTGTGGAAGATATGAAGGTTTTGATCTTTCAGTTAGAGCATAATGTTGGGAAAAATAATTGATGTCAATCTAATTTCCATATGAAAATTTAAAAAGGTTGGAAGCTTTGATGTCACAGGATTCCCAAATTTCCTAACTTCCTAACCTTGTCGCGGGTTGCTCAAATTTCCTAAATTTCTAGCCTTGTTGCGGGTTGCTCAAATTTCCTAGCTTCCTAACCTTGTCGTGGGTTGCTCAAATTTCCTAACTTTCTAGCCTCATCATGGGATTCCCAAACTTCCTAACTTCCTAACCTTGTTGCAGGTTGCTCAAATTTCCTAACTTTCTAGCCTTGTCGCGAGATTCCCAAATTTCCTAACCTTGTCATTTAAAAACGTGAAAGTCAAAAGTCAGTCCAAGAGGCTATTACAAAAAGAAAGAAATGGTCATTGTAACTTCTTCAAGAAGCGGTTAATCTCAAAAAGGAGAATATTTTTCATTTGCAATGAATTTTAATGAAGTGGTTATGAGACCAAAGGGAGGGCCTTTAAAAACTCATCGAAGGCTATTGCACAGGGATATTTTTCTAGCTATTTAGGAATAGGGGAAGTAGGGTAGTAATTTTATTTTCAACATAGTTTTATTGTACAAAAGTGTGAAGGCTTTGAACTCACTTATGGGCATTAAAGAAATAAAGAGATATTTTGAATCTTTGTATTTATCAATATTTTCTTTTGGTTGCAATGAAACTATGCTTCTTTGTAATCTCTTTAATGTTTATCTGTTATATCAAGCTGAGTATGTGATTATTTATGGGACTTTGAATTCAGAATAATTCATCTATTGAAAGGGATTTTCTGCTCTTTCTTTTCCCGTTTCTCATCGTGGGTGTGTGATAAATGGGCTTTGTATTATTTGTATGCATTCACTTCATCCCGAATCAATCCATCGCATTTACTTCCATGGTTATGGGTAAATGTTAGTGTGCCTTTCTTGCTTTCTGGTTAAAAGCATACGTTGTATTTTCATTCATTGCATACATTTTGAAGGTAGTTGTGCCTTGTAAAATAAGCAGAGAGCACTTGGAACTATCATTTCAAGTGACTCAACTGTTGGTCAGATTGTCATGGTTGTGGGAAAAGAGTATAAAATTAAAGTGACAAATTTCTTAACCAACAGATTTTTGGTGACTCTACTGGGGAAAAGAATCGAATTATTGGTGTCTTCTTTCCTCATAAATCTTAAGGTGCCTCCCCGAGGACGGAGGCTGGCAGCTCTATCAGGTGGAATGTACTCAGAAGCATTTTATTCCAGTAAAGACTCCTGTCTGATTTATTTTTCAAAATAACATTATGGCACTAATTTCTTCCCAACCATGGGGAAATCACTTTGGACCTCTTTCTCCATCACAATATTCACCATTGCCTGAAGGATCAAGAAAGCGCTTCTTGAGGTTTAGTGGAGAAAATTATCAAGATGCAGAACAACACATTCTGGCATTCATAGTTGCATGTGGTATTTTGGGGGTAAGTGAAGAAGATGTTTTTGTCAGATTATTTATTGAATCTTTGATTGGGCCTGCAACAAATTGGTTTTGTTATTTGGAAGATAAGTGCATAATTGATTGGGATTATTTGAAGAAGAAGTTCTTAGCAAGATATAAGGGCCTTGTTGATGAAGTTGCTCTGTTGAATCAATTTTTCAACATTCGTAAGCAAGAAGATGAGCCTATCAGAGACTTTGTGGACAAATTTAATTGGCTACTTAGAAAGATTCCTGTGCCCATTCGACCAAGAAAGCAGTCACAACTTTGCACATTTATTTCTTCTTTGCACCCAGATGTTCAATTTTGTTTGAAAAATTGTAAAGTAAATGATATTAAAATTGCACAAGAAGAGGCTATAAAAATAGAAGATGATTTGATATTAAGTGGTCTTTGGAAAGTGGATAATTCAGTTGGTGAATCTATAAGGGAGATTATCATGCACAAACCAAGTTTTCAGCCTATAGGATTTCAAAATATACAGTCTCCTTTTGTTGAAGGTTTTAATCTCACTGTTTTTGGTCCAAAACACTTTGGTAGAAATGAAGTAAGTGTGACATAAATTAAGACTCATATGAATAGAAGAGTTGAAGCATATTATTTGCATTATGAACAAGATAATGATGAATCCATAAGCCCATGAAATGATGGAGAAAGTAATGGAAATGAAGTTTTTTTAGCCTCCTTATCTACAGTGGAAATGCAATCTTTCATTTTTTCTAGTGAAGAAGAGCAACTTGAGGATGCACAACATAAAGATAAGGTATTGAATATCCTTCCACCAAAATTCATGCAAGTTGAATACGAGGCTTTCACTTTTTTTGAGCAAGATAATATGGAAGTATAGCTATAGGAAGAGGTCATGAATGATTTTACTTTCGAATCCTTTCATGTTGAAATTTTGGATACCAAAATTTTTAAACATGAATTGGAAGATGGTGTCATTAGTCATGATAGTCTAAATGAAAGTGATCAAATAACTAAATGTGTTGCACCTCATATTGTTCACATTCCAAATTGGTGTCTCGATGCATGTGAAGATGAGTTTCTTTGTGGATAAGAGGTTGTTATGTCTAATCTGTAGGATATGGACATAATAGATGAAGTATGCCACAACATTATTGATTCAAATCTTACAAAGAAGGAGGAGACAGTTTCAGTTGGGGGTGATTTTCAGCCACATGGTTATTTTCAAGCATGGGACATTAATTCATCTACCATAGAAATGGGTAGCTATACACAAGAGTATGTTGAAAATATTCCAAAATTTTATGATGCAAAGTGGTTGTTTGGCTCTGACATATCACTCAGGAAGTTCTTTGGTCATTTGAATTATAGATTTATGCTTATAATCAACATATGGTTTTTGAGCTTACAAATGCTTCATGGGTACACCTCTCTCTTCCACTCTAACATTAATTTTTCCCAGCTTCTTAATGGATTTGCGTGACCATCCAAGAGTCATCTAAAGTAGGGTCTCCTAATCATGTACATATTAGGTGTTTTTTTGTTTTGGTGTTTAGTTTCTTTTCTTGTTTTGCCTTGTTTTTGGTTTGCTCTGGCTCCTTGTGTTCCCCTACTCTTTCTTTGACTCTGTACCCAATGAAATTGGACTGGTCTGCCCCAAATCTTCTAGAGTTCTCTGCATTTTCTACAAAAGTAAAGTCCGGGCAGTCGAAGCCCATGTTACCCCAAAATTTGAACTTGAAAAATTTCAAATTTTAGTGCATTTCCTTAAATGCCTTTGAGCTTGCCAAGTCATGAAAATAAATAATTTTCAAAAATCTATGATAGCTGGTACAAACTCCTCTTATGGGCATGATTTTACCTCCATTACACCCAATCCGACAAGTTTTCATGCTCAGATGTATCATTTTTTGCAAGATTTTTAGCTTCACCTTTTTCATCGGCAATTTGCAAATAAGGCCAACTTTAATTTTTTGTTCGCTGGAAGTTAAAAGATTTGTGGGTTTTGGTTAGAAGAACCCAATCCTTTTGATGTTCAAATTTCAAGAGAAACAGAGCTGATTTGTGGAAGATATGAATGTTTTCATCTTTCAGTTAGAGCATAATGTTGGGAAAAATAATTGATGTCAATCTAAATTCGATATGAAAAATTAAAAAGGCTGGAAACTTTGATATTGTGGGATTCTCATTTCCTAACCTCATCATGGGATTACCAAATTTCCTAACTTCCTAACCTTGTCGTTGGTTGCTCAAATTTCCTAACTTTCTAGCCTTGTTGTGGGTTGCTCGAATTTCCTAACTTCCTAACCTTGTCGCGGGTTGCTCAAATTTCCTAACTTTCTAGCCTCGTCGCGGGATTCCCAAATTTCCTAACTTCCTAACCTTGTCGCGGGTTGCTCAAATTTCCTAACTTTCTAGCCTTGTCGCGGGATTCCCAAATTTCCTAACCTTGTCATTTAAAAACATGAAAGTCAAAAGTTTGTCCAAGAGGCTATTACAACAAGAAAGAAATGGTCATTGTAACTTCTTCAAGAAGTGGTTAATCTCAAAAAGGAGAATATTTTTCATTTGGAATAGATTTTAAAGAAATGGTTATGAGACCAAAGGGAGGGCCTTTAAAAACTCATTGAAGGCTATTGCACAAGGATCTTTTTCCAACTATTCAGGAATAGGGGAAGCAGGGTAGTAATTTTATTTTCAACACAGTTTTATTGTATAGAAGTGTGAAGGATTTGAACTCACTTATGGGCATTAAAGAAATAAAGAGATATTCTAAATATTTGTATTTATCAATATTTTCCTTTGGTTGCAATGAAACCGTGCTTCTTTGTAATCTCTTTAATGTTTATCTATTATATCAAGCTATATATGTGATTATTTCTGGCTTTGAATTCAGAATAATTCATTTGTTGAAAGGGATTTGTTGCTCTTTCTTTTCTTATTTCTCATCATGGGTGTGTGATAAATGGGCTCTGTATCATTTGTATGCATTCACTTCATCCTGAATCAATCCATCACATTTACTTTCATGGTTATGGGTAAATGTCAGTGTGCCTTTCTTTCTTTCTGGTTAAAATCTTATGTTGTATTTTCATTCATTACATATATTCTGAAGGTAGTTGCGCCTTGTAAAATAATCAGAGAGCACTTGCAACTATCATTGCAAGTGACTCAACTGTTGGTCAAATTGTCATGGTTGTGGGAAAAAGAGTATAAAATTAAAGTAGAAAATCTATTAACCAACAAATTATAAGGATAAGGGTACAATGTTGACTAGATTGGCTTGATTATTTTTTGGATCTGAAAGTTTCAAGATATGGATTTAGGTATGCACTTTGTTCCTTGAGAATTTCACCTATTAAAACCTCTAGATTTGACCTACACACATGGAAATAAGGGAAACATTAATTATATATAGGGGCTTGCCTAAGTCAAGCACTATGTTTTCATTTCTACCTTCACATATAGTGACTCATGATGATCAAGAGGGCATGCCCTAGACTTGGCAAAGGCCAAAACAACAATAATTTACTGAAATTTATAAATTAAAAATGATAATATTACCTTGATGTGAAAACCCTTGAATAAGAGATGTCACACAAAATTAGATTGATAGATTCTTTGATTGCTTGTATCCTTGTAAAAGGTTAGCTCATAAAACATAATATATTTTTGCAACTAAAATGTAGAGAACAACTCAATACATCTTCATGATTTGACATGATTGATCATGATAGCTCCTTGAACATAAATTACTTCATTCTTCTTGATATCTTACAAGTTTGAACTTGATTGATGAAAGTGCTATTATAATGATGCTAATTTTCACTTGACTGATTTTGGAATATTTAATTTGCTCAATAGATTTTCTAGGAATTCAAATGGTGAAAATACCTTGTATTTATATGCAATTCTTCTAATTTCCCAAAAATTAAACACTAGTAACTAACAATTAAAATTGGAAATTAAAATATTAAATTATTAGTACAAACATATTCAAATTTGGAGCAAAAAATGCTGATCTAGGGCGCAACACACCTTAGACTAGATTCCTACATTTTTGGGATCAAAAGTATCAAGGGAAAATTTTTAAATGCATAATTTATTTTCCCATGTTTGATTTTCTAGGAATGTTTATAAAATTGGAAGTTAATGCATAATTAGGTCCAAGAACATAAGGGGGAGCTAAACCTAATGTGAAATTATCAAGGGTGATAATTTTTGACAATGCATTTAGTCCCCACTTTAGTGAGATTATGAACTTATGATCAAACTCACACTAAAATAAGAATATGTTAAGAGGGGTTCAATTTTCCAAATATTGACAAGATAGGATGACGTTGAATCTAGGGGATGTGCTAGCCCCCAATATTCAAGATCATATGGGAAGACAACATGAGGACAAAGGAACACACATGTATGATATGTAATGTAACATGACAAACACAAAGGATATATGGTGAAAACATAAAATCTAAAAAAACAAAAAATAGAAAATATGTAAACATAATGTAAAGATGATGTAGACATGATGCAAAAACAAAGAAAACATGTCAAAGATACAACACAAAACACATAATCAACACAATAATACAAAAAACCAAAAAAACAAGGATTAGTACTAAAATGGATTCAACATAGTAAGGTAAAGAGACATATGTTGAATGCACAAGACAACTGAGAGGGGGGTGAATCAGTTGTACCTTAAAACTTTAAAACCCTCATACACATTAAGATCCAAATTAATACAATTAACCCTTAATATGTTATAATGGTTTAGCATGAAAGAAAAATAACAGAGACTGAAACAAATCAACACTAGATTTACATGAAAAACCCAAATGGGGAAAACCACAGTGAGGATTAGCTCACAATTAAAAGTAATATCAACACCAATTACAATAGGGCTCACTGCCCAAAGAAAGAGAAAGGATCACTACCAAAGGTTCACTACTAGAATAGAAAATAAGATAGAGAAGAAAGTTACATAGAGAAAACAATTTCAATACAATAGAGAAATCTGACACAATATCATCAACACCTTTGTAGCTTGACTGAATAATTGTAGACACCTTTTTCTCACTACATCCATCAATCTAACACTATTGGCATATAGTTGTCATTGATGTCAAAAGGGAAAATCTAGAAAAGGAGATTTGAGTCATGGGATTCCATGTTTTCCTAACCTATGTTGTAGGGTTATCAAGTTTCAAAACCCTCTGATTTAATGACTTAGTCATGTTGGTAACCAGTCCCATTGTCTAGGTTCGTGGTGCCTTGAAGGTAGGCGGTGTCTTGAAGGTGGGAAGAAACATATGTTTGTCGGCACGTCGTGGGTTTGTAAAAGTTCACAACCTCTGACTAAAGGTTTTGAAGTTTAGATTTTTAGTGACTTGCCGATGGAGCGATAAGGAGTGTGGAAATGTAATTATTGAGACAATTTAATTTCGGTAGGAGTAAAGCATCAGTCTCTTTGATTGGTTGATGTTCTTCTTGTTGGCATGATAGTATGTGGTTGGTAAGAGAATGGGTTATTTCTCTTCAACATAGCGATGGTGGCACTATGGAGATTTATCGATGAGACAATACAGTACAGGGAGGATTTTTGTCCATGTCTCTTTGACAGAATGATAGCTATCTCATTGATGTGACTCTACTGTATCGGTAGGAGTTTGGAAAATTTCTCTTTGACAGAGTGATAAGGTGAGAAGCCAGTGGGACCCGATTGTGATGAAGGATGATAAGTGGTGAGGGATGATTGATTGATATAATAATTCACATCATTGTTGTGAATTAGGTGGTGATGACATGCGAGCCTATGCAAATGTTGAAGTGAGATCAGTCTATTAGAGAGAGAATTTAGAAAGTCTCTTTTATTTAATGATGCACATGGTCATAAGGTGATAGTCAATCGATGGACAAGATCGACAATGAAAATTTGAAGAATGTTAATCTGACAGTGATTATTTAAAGGTGCTGACAAGATCGATGGACAACTCACATCATTGTTGTGAGTTGTGTGGCAATCGGTAGACCTTGTGTATGAAAAACAAGTAGCAGATCAAAGAGAATGGTGGATATCAATGATACTATAATGGATGTCTCCTCAACAGAATGATAAGTGAGTTAAGATTCATCGATGTGATAGATACCTTTTGGTAAGACTTGGTTGGAAGTCTCCTCAACATCTTGGAGTCAAATGATGGCTTATCCAATGGTCAAGATTTAAAGACATGACAGTAAATGAGGATCACAGGATTAGGGCAGGAAAGGAGAAGATTGATGATCAAAATTTGAAAGCAATGGTCTAAAATGGCTAAGTCCATGTAAACAACGTTTCGACTGGAAGCTGACATAGAGCAGAGAGTTAATTGGTCCAACTGCACTCAACGACCAATTGAATGAAGATTTGATCTCCAAGGTGGCAATACAGATCTTAGATATGATCAAATCAAATCTAATAATATTGGTAGAAGAACACATTAAATGCATAATCAGTTTATAGGGTTCGATAGAGAGAATGAGAAAAATTATCTTTAACCAAATTTATTGTTGGATAGCTCAATGCAATATATTGTGATATCTGGTAACCCTATCAAATGTCCTAATTTATGAGCTAGACATATGTGTGTGTGGCTCGATGCAAAGGTAGCTTTCTAGTGAAATTTGCAAGAAATGAAAACCCTAGCAGTGATTTTAGAGATGATTTGAACCATAGACAGAATCTTGAGGAAATAATTGTAGCCTGAATAAAAAGGAAAACAATTAGGTATTGTGTGTGTGTCGAATCTGAAAGAGAGAAGACTGTGAAGAGTTTGCAAGTACACAGAGTGCTTAATAGATTAATGTAAACTTGAGAACATGGTAGAGAAAAAAGCGTAGAGTAGGGGAGTGTTGTTGAGTGTGTAGCTTCACGAAAATAAGAGTATGTTGTAGAGTGTGCAAAAATTCATTGTATGTAATGGTGCATCTTTCAAGTTGAGTAGAACTTAATCATATGCACATATGAACTTGTAATATTGTTGAGGTTGTAGCCTAATTTAACTAAGTTGTATCTAAGACTAGGTGATTGTAGTCTCCTTGGAGTTGTAGCTCCTAAAATAGGGTGTTGATGCTTCCTTGGGTTGTAGCCCTAAAAATTTGTAACAAAGATTTCATTTGTGATGTTGGATTTGAGTAGTAGCCTCAAGCAACTTTTGTCACCGTGGTTTTTCCCATCTTGGGTTTTCCACGTATATCTGGTGTTATGAGTTGTTGTTTTATGTGCATGTAATTGTTACACTAGTTTATATTTTAATATGCACATCTAGATTATAAGATTGAATTTGAAAATAGGTATTCAAATCTAAATTTTTTTTATCTACTAATTCACCCCCCTCTCAACGAATCATTGTGTTCTAACAATTGGTATCAGAGCATTAGATTCCCTAGAAGAAGCTTAATCAGGTCAGGTAGATCTTGGATTAACAAACACAATGGCATGTCAGGAAGGTTCAAGCAAGCTACCTAGATTCGAAGGAACTAACTATGCTAAGTGGAGCTCTCTGATGAAAGGATTCTTAGGTTCTCTTAGACTTGATGTTTGGATGTCAGTTAAGAACAAATATGTTCCTCCCACTACTCCTTCTACTGATGTTGCAGGAAAGGACTATGAGAATAATGAGAAAGGTTGGTTCTCCATTATGTACAACTTGTATTATTTTGTACATAGCAAGGTTATACATCATGAAACTGCTTATGATGTCTGAGAAAAACTGAATAAGATCTATCAAGGATACTCCAAGGTGAAGCTAGAAAAGCTACAAATACTGAGAGCTAAATTCAAAATCTTGCAGATGACTAATGAAGAAAGAATTAAAAATTATCTTTTGAGAGTTGATAATATAGTAAATGCTATTAGAGGATATGGTGTGGAAATTAAAGAGGATGATGTTGTCTTGAAGGTTTTGAGGTCCATGGCAACTAAATATGATTCTAAAATTTCTGCCATTGAAGAAGGAAGAGAAATTGATAAACTCACTCTGTATGAGCTACATGGTATACTTACTGCTTATGAGATGAGACTGCTAAGTGTTGAATCTTCTACAAGGGAAGTTGCATTTAAGATTGCTGAGAAAGGAAAGGATGGAGTGGAGAAGAAAGACAAAGCTATAGTCACTATTTCAGACATTGAAGAAACTGATGAAGAAGAAGAAAACTTCATAAGGAGACTAAGGAGAGGATCCGGTAAATATAAAGGTAAGCTTCCCTTCAAATTATTCAACTATGGTAGAGTAGGTCATTTTTATTCTAAATGTCCGTATGATAAATTGGATAACTCTAAACAAGAAGGAGATAATGAAAAGAAGAAAGAGTTTTACCCTAAAAGCAAGAACTTTGGAAAGAAGAAGAAAAGTATATGCATTCAAGAAGAAAGTGATGCTTTTGATGCTAGTGATAGTTATGAGGATCAAGGTCATGCACTTGTAATGAGAGAAGATAAAAGAGAATTTATATTTATGTCTAAAGAAACTAAGGATCAGAAAGATGCACAAATTGAGGATTCACATGAAGAAGAAGAGGAGGCAATTGTTGATCTTGATGAACTAACAAATAGATATGATGATCTTAAGAGAGAAAACAAGAAACTGAAAAAGAATTCTCAAAAGGATACTGATAGACTAACTCAAGAACTTGAAGAATCCAATAAGGTGATAGTTGGTCTAAAAGTTCATGTAGAAGAGCTCAAAATAGTTGAGGATTTTATGAAATCTGAACTACAATCTGAGATGGATAGGTGCATGAAACTTGAAGCAGAAATAGTTGCTTTAAGAAAAGAATTGGAGAAGGCCAATGAGCAATCAATAAGGGCCTGAAATTAAAAAGTGGTACTAATGTTCTTAATGAATTGTTGAGTATACAAAAGCTAGCCAACAAGGAGAAATCAGGTCTAGGACTTGAGAAAGGAAAGAACTCCTTTTTTGATTCCTTTGCAAAGATCTATGAAATATTTAGAGCGGAAGAAAAATCAGACCTTAGTGGAGAAAAAATTGACAATGGAGAAGCCTTCGAAGATGAGAAGAAGTTAGAAGCGGTCGAGAAATTCATTAATAAGAAGGAACCAATTGAAGATAAGAAAGTTAACAGAACATTTCTTGATCAACAAAAGAAGCAGAATACTAAGAGAACATACAATGATGGTTTCAAAAGAATACATTATTCAAGGAGACCTAGACAAAGATATTCTCATCCAGTAGAAGGAAACCCCATGACCAGGTACTCATCTTGCTTCAATGGGTTTTTTTATACTTGTAACAATTTTGGTGATAGGGATAGAGAGTGTAAAGTCATTTCAACGAGAAATACAAATTACATAGGCAAGAATCCATTTCCTCCTCTAGTTGATATGAATGTAGTTTGTTACAATTGCAACAATTTTGGCCATATAGCTAGAAATTGTAGAGTAAAATTTGAAAGACAAAATACTCAATCTAAGAAGAAGAAAAATATATCTTCCATAGTTGAAAAGGAAACAAAGGTCCTAGAGAAAAAGGAAGAAATAGTTGAAAAGAAACCAAAGAAGGTTTGGAAGGAGAAAGAGTAGAGCTCTAATATGTCTATAATTTCCCAAATAGCATTGAGAAGCAAAATTTTTGCCTTAGTCTATTTTTGATTTTTGGCTTTACTTTTGTCTTTGGGAAGATCCACGCGCTAAGAAATTATGTTTCTGACGAGCGCATAATGCACCTTGTGGTGGTTGTGCGCGGTTTGTTGATCGCTTTCCTTTCGGCTGGGAGTCGGACTACATGCCGGTTTGGCAGATGATTTCTTAAAATCACTTTTTGAAAATATGAGACTATCCACCTACTTCACAATCCATCTCTTCGCTGTAGAGGAGCTATATCTTGGGAGCCTTCATTTAGAGTCTATCGAAATGTATCTTGCCTTGTTCTAGAGAAAGGATGTGAGTTGATGCCGCCAACGCCACTTGACCAGTTGACAAGACCTTTGCCAAGGTGTTTTTCTAGGATCTGAGCATTTATGAGGGGAAATCCTGTTAAAATATCTAAATGATATTAATGTGTCAGTTGAAAGTTGATGAGTAGGATTGCAACGACCTAACAAAAAGATCTAGGATCAAATTCCAAGCTATCAGGTGTAGACGTCTGGCAGTCATTACTTTTGAATGAAGTTAGCGTTTCTCTCTCCTTGGAAGCTATAAATTGGAAGCAGAAACATGTAGAAAGGGTTTGTGAAGTTTTCCTTTTGGAAAAAAGTTTCTTTAGCTTTCATAGTTATAGGAGTATTTCTTTTAAAAGTTTACAAAACACTACTTCACTCTGGCATGTTATATCTTTTATATTCTCAAACTATCATCGAATTGGAATCCGATCTTTGTTTTAAGTTCATTT
>CM021103.1:50066045-50340926 GCA_007115665.2 Sequoiadendron giganteum | reverse complement strand
TATGAAGTTGTGTCACCTTCCACCAGGAAGGAGTTGGTGTTATTCTGAGTGCCTTGCACATGCTCAGGGGCATAACATTAGCCGATGTGCCTGAATCTAGCAAGTAGTTGTGGAGGTTCTTCCCAAACACATAGATGGTGGTTAGAAAGGGGGGAGTTTCGAATTTCCCTTGAAACAATCCTCCGGATACATCCACATGAACAACTTGGCCCTTGTCTTTCATGTTTCCCTTGCTTTGGGTTTGTACCTGAGTAGCTACCCTGTCAGGTTGTTTGTTTGCTTGTTGACTTGCTAGCGGGTCAGCCTTACTATTGAAGATTTTCCTAAAACCTGGCACACTTTGCTGATCATCAAAAGAAACCTTCTTTGCCAGAGTTTCCTGAGTTGACCCTTGGGGTTGAGTCCCATTTATCATTCTGAAAAAGGCATTCCTGATGGCAGGACCCTTTAGAAGTTCAAATGTCGACACGCTTAGCTTCACCCTTTTGAATTCCTTGGCAATATACTCCCCAATTTTCTCAAATTCTTGATCATAGGAAATGTTTTGGGAGGAGCTAGTGGCTAGGCTTTGGTTGTTGTTTTGTTGTTTATTTCTGCTGAGGTACTGCGTGGGTGTATGGGGAAAACCTGGGTTATTATTTGCATTCGGATCGGGGGGGTGCTAAAATTATTCAGTGGCGTGGAGGTCGTAAAAGGACCTCCAACATGACCAACAACTTGTCTATTTCTGAGGTTGTAAGGGGTAGTCCATTGGTGAAACATTTGGATTTCATCTTCCCTAGGCTCTTCTTCGTCATCTATGGGACCATTATCTATTGAATCGAAAAGCTGAGCTAAAGGAATTTCAGAACTTACCTCTTCCACCTTATCATTGTTGTTTGAATTGGCACCCTCCTGTTCTCATGTGTTGCATTCCGCCCTTGGGAAAGGAGCTTGGTTTAACACCAACACTGAGGAATCATATGGGTTAGATGAGACAATATCTCTTCACCCCGAATTGTCCACCGCATTCTAAACTTCTAAATAGAAAATCTTAGCGGTAGTCTAGAATTTTGGACAATCCAATTTGGAATGGCAACTTGTTTTGTGGGGCATGTATTCCATGTCTGGTTTTGCCTTTGGAAGGGCCTTCTATCGAAGTTCTAACCCGAGTTTTTATTTTTGTCATAATTCTGCCTCGACAATGTGCTAGCATCCCAATTGTCCCAATTTTCACGTTGATCTTGGTTTTCCCTATTAAGGTTGGCCTAGATGCTCTTTTGAGATGCCTACAGCTGGTTGTTCTGATTCCTTAAGTGCATCATTTCAGTTGACATTTTCTTGATCATTTTTGTGAGCTCATCAATCCTATTCTTTTTGGCATTGCTAGGTTGTGACACCGAACTCTAGAGGAACATGGGTTGTGCCACTGGCTGATTCTGATGAGCGGGTGGGAGTTCTATTGCCTAAAGGTATGCAGGAACCTGGGTTGGTTGAGGATGTGACTATTGTTGCTGGGCAACAAGTAGTGAGGTACTGGATATGCCTGATTCATTAGCTACCCAGGCTGTGGAACCATAGGTAGCTACGATACTTGATTCAACAGGGGGGTTTGATATTGCAAGGCTTGCGTGAGCTCCTGTATCTATGCTAGATGTGCAGTTTTCCCAAGAGAAGGCAATGGACCAGAAATGTTCTGCCCCAAATCTGTGCTGGCAATAATGGCTTTAGCGTATGCATCAACCAACCTAGCAGGTGGCAGTCTCATTCTTTTCACTAGGGCTAAAGTGAGGTTGTCCAACGCTGCATAGTAAATAGGCAGGACAGTAGCATCGTTGAAAACATACGAGGCCTGCAACTAAGTGTATGCTCTATGGAAGTGGTCATTGAATGAGCTGATCGGTTCATTGATTTCTCTTTGAACCGACATGAAGTGTCGATACGAATCTGTGGGGCTGATCGGGGTCTTGAACTTCTATAGAAATGCATTCTTCAAAACATCCCATGGGTTAATAGTTTCGACTGGCAAATTGACGTACTAGTAGAAGGCCTCCTCCCCTAATGAGTAGGGAAAAATCCTGCAAGCCACATATTTGTAAATGATCTGCATAGTCTTCAGGGCAATCTTGAAAATCTTGACATGTTCCTCAATTGTACTCTATGGATCCTAGGAGTTAAACTTCGTGCATAAATTCTCTGGATTATTTGGCATATCATGGTAGAGGTTGAAAGCCAGAGGAGATGGGTTATTACCTAGCCACGCCATTGGAGGGGGCGGTGGAGGTGGCTATGCTAGATTGGCTCATAACTATAAATGAGCAGCAACATCTGACAGGGCAACAACAGGGCTAGTGACTATATTTGGCTGTATAGATGGGGTGGCAACCTAGAAGGCTGTATAGATTAGATGAGTGGAAGGTGGTACTGCCAATGATGTTGGAGAGGATGGAGGTGAAAGAGTAGTGGGCTGGTCTGGTGAATTGGTGGTGGGTGGTTCCTTTTGTTTAGCTCTCTTAGCTCGGATAGGGGGCTGTAATTCTTGAAATTCCCCCTTGTTCGGGGTAGATCTCAAAACTCGCTGAAATTTTTCAGGGGATGATGACCCAATTTGATCCAACTTTATCTCTTTCAAAATTCCCTCCTTCTAGCACTAGTTCTGTTGATGGTGTTTTTTATGCACTTCACAACAGAGGCGATGCATAGGTGCATCACCTCCTTTGAAAGACAATCTTCCACAATCAAATTGTAGAACACTATCCCAAGGTCTCTCGGATGTCAAGTCATGAAGATAATTGAAATATCTTAGTTGATTTATGTGATTTGTTGGAATCACAAGGCAGACTTACGTGAGTTAAAGCTGCAGGAGAATTGGGTCAATGAATGGAGTTCTTCGAATATGAAATTACTGCACTTTGTTGTAGGCTCAGATAGCAGTCTTGGACTCCATTGTTTCGTCAGATTTGGATTTACAATGTGCAATGAACCTTAGCATAGGTTGTTTCTTAAAAAAAGGGAAAAGAGGCAAGGAAGAAGCAAGGTTCCTGGATCTACAACTACCGATGAACAATTATCATAGAGGTTCCTGCTGTGGAGAGTTCCCTTAAATAGGACTTCACTAAATCTGAATTCTCACAATGTCATGAAATCTATGCTATCCTCTAAGGACTACAGATATTCATCATTCATTCGCCATGTAAATGTGAACAAAGACAAAGTTTAAAGAGCAGCTATGAAATTATAGTCTAGGCTAACTTTGCACAGTCACTTACCAGCAACAAATGACCAAAAGTATGGACAAGGAAAGCATACACATAGCAGAAATCTCCATAACCAAAGACAACATACTAAATCCACTCAAGCTAACTAGAGGAAACTTAAAACAGCAAAGTAACTTGAAGTAAAGTTTTAACTAAGAGAAGAAGAATCATGCAACATGGGAAGAAATCTAGAAATGCACCAAGTCAATGTATTTCTATTATAATTTCTGTAGTATGCCTTTAGAACAACTCAACTCTCTTCAAATGAGAGGAGGAGAGCCCTATTTATAGTTTTCAAAAAGCAAAATAAGTGGCCAGAATTCACTTTACATTAGGGTTTCACCTACCCCCAAATATATTACATTTATAAAACATTTCTTGTCTTTTCCCTATTTTGTCATCTAGTGATAGCACTATAGCAATTTTGTCTTTTGTTGCATGCCCTTTGTTGTAGCTACTCTTTTAGGAACTCTTCATCGATGATAGGGTTACCCTCGTGCTTCTTCAAAGCTGCATATTCCACGAAGCTCAAGATCAGTGGCTGAATCTTGTCCACCTCCATGATATCCGATCACTACACCTAGTAGCTCCATTCCTGGGAGTTGTTAATGAGCTTCTCCCAATTGTTGTCATACTTGGCAACATTGGTTCTAAAAAGCTTTGACTGGGGGAAGGCTTGAGTGGAAAAACTCAAGAAATTTGTGGTAACCTTAGCCAACATTCCATTTTCCATGTTCCTCAAGAAGTGAGGCTTTATGCTCTCTAGATTTATTGCAATAGTGGGTAGCTCATACCCCATCATTTGCTTGAGGTATCGAGCACAATCCTCTCTAGACTCCTTGGCCCATTTGATATCTAGAACTACCCATTCCAAAATCTTCTCTAGCTTTCCCTTTCGATGGTCAAAATCTCATTTCCATACATCCACTAACTAGTGGTCATCATCCTTGAGGGTAAGGTTGTTCTCCCAAACCTCACTTGGCAATGCGAGTATGGCCTCAATTTTATGGTAGGCTGCTTTGTATTTCCTTGGGAACTCCTCGCAGACCTGCTTTGTAACCTCAAGAGTCCTCTGCACCTCCAAGAACTTATTCGTTGCTCAGACAACCAAGTTGATGCCTATGCTTCCCATGTCTAAGACCTATCGGAACCAATTTTCCATAGTCTTATCCAAGTTCCTTCTATTTTCCAATTTATTGATCTTCTCTTGAGATAACAACTGAGGCGGGGCTGATGAAGTGGTGGGCTGCTCATCCGGGGATGACCACTGCTGGATATAGGCCATCAGATCAGCCACTTGCGCCTTGAGTTCCTCCTTCAAAACCTTATCTTGCTGGATAAGGTGCACCACCGTGGCAATTAATTCCTAGAGGTGGTCGACCTTCTGCTCCCTTGTGGCCACTCCCAAATCGATGGTGGAGATATTATAGGTTATTCCCTGTTCTCCAACCACCAGTGTCACTATTTGTACTACCCTAGATCCGGAGGCATCCATGGTTACCTTCGATCTGATCTTTGGCCTTTTCTCTTTCTTGGTGCTTATCTATGCTCTGGCCAGTATGGCTTCTAGCCTTGCCTTAGGATCTTTTAGGGTGGGATTCTTTTGCTTCAACTGCTTCTCCAGCCAATTGGGTATTTGGGGCTCTCCCCTGGGTGATTCATATTGATTCTTGCCATCCTCTATTTCGAGTTTAGTGGCTCTGATGACAAGGGCCCCCTTCTCAATTCCTGCATCCTCTTTCTCCTCATCAGAGTCCTGTTCTAGCGTTACACACTTAGTGGGAGACTTGGTGCACAATTTCTC
This sequence comes from Sequoiadendron giganteum, assembly GCA_007115665.2. Classification (NCBI taxonomy): domain Eukaryota; kingdom Viridiplantae; phylum Streptophyta; class Pinopsida; order Cupressales; family Cupressaceae; genus Sequoiadendron; species Sequoiadendron giganteum. The sequence goes on along the minus strand of CM021103.1, from coordinate 50,335,886 downwards.
ATTGGAGGGATCCTTCCTTTCACACACTTCTCCTCTTCATTTTGGTTGTGTCCATGTTCCCCGATCTTATCCTCTTGCCCACCTTCATGGAGGGATGCTTCCTCCTCATGTTCCAGGGTTTGGCCATGCCGTTTAGTTGGGGATCTGCTACCTTCAATCTCCGAAGTAGTAACTTCTTCATCAACCGTGTGTCGATCTTCAGCTTCCTTATCCTCAATCTCCTTAAGCTGCTTGCTCCACTCGGCTTCAAGCTCAGGATCATGTGTCTCCCAGACTAACTCAGTGTCAAGCTCCTCACTGCCCTCACTGGAAGATTCGTAGGCCACCTCATCAATCTCCCGGGATTCGAACAAAGGGTTCTCATGGTATTCAAAGTCTTCATCTTCTAGCCTCTTTGTAGTCTCTAGCTATCGTCGCTCAAGTTCATCGGATATCTGCATTGTCACCTCCAATCTTGGTGGTTCGGTAGGGGGAGGGAGAGCTGGAGCATTGGCCATAGCCTGAGTTATTGCAACTTGGACCATTGGACTAGTAAGCATCACTGAAAGCACAAATGGCACATTTTGCATGTATTTTACAAAGGATTCTGGGACGTTGAGGGCAGACATCATAGCAACGGAATTGGAAGGAAGGGAAGGAGACATAGAGGAAGAAGAGCCCTATTGTACAGTTTTGCACACATGCCCCACTGAAGTAGGGACCCTCATTTTTTGGTTTTTTGGGTGTCTTGGCCTTTCTATTTTTGAATTTTGCTTGCTTTGGCATGTGCTTTGATGTTCATCTTTCCAGGTTGGAGTGGCCCATTTGTGAATTTTATTGAAAATCTTTGGATCTAAGTGCATTTCGTACTTTCCACTGTTTTTGGGAAAATCCGTTTCCTCTAGATTTTCTCGATTTTCTTTCGAAGCCTGAAGGTGGTTGCCCTTTCGATAAAATCTATGCAAATTCATCATGTCCAGATTTCTCCGAAGTCCGTTGCTCTGTCAGATTTCTGGATTTTGGTCTTGGTTGTCTTGTTGAGGTCATTAATGGTGATTTTTCAAATTTTGGGGCAATGATATATTGAATTTTGGAAAGTAATTGGCTATTTTAGTTTGAGTGCTAGAGCCTGAGGGGGTTTGCTAGGTAGTGCATTTCAGAGCTATTTCGAGTGCTGCATTTGAATTCCGTGAGCATTGCTCGTATCCTACTCGTGTTTGTGGGTTGTTTGTTGGCATCACTGGTTTCAGCTCTTTGCTCTCATGGTATGTGGATATGCTTCTTTCCTCTATTGGTCTTCAATTACTTTTCTTTATATGCTTTCCTGTCTTTCATTGCTTCATCATTTTCCTACATGTACGCGCCATGGCGGGGGTTTTTTGGGGTTTTCATTGTTTTGCTAGTCTATCCGTTTGATCACTAAACATTTGTTTTGGGCTGCTCTTTTATTGTTGTTCTCGGGGGATTATTTACATTTATCCTAAATTTCCCATATTTGTATGTAAGCAAGTTATGATTGGTTTTTTCGTGCTCCCATGGTGGGGGATTTTAGGGTTTCTCGACCTAGGGCATAGCCAATCCCTCTCGAATTGTTGAGAGGTGAGCTTTAAATTCATGATTGATCCATTGGACATCTAGGTCAGGTTGTTGTCGAGGTGCAGGTCCTACATCCATGTTCATTCGATCCATTTTGGTAAGGATGAGTGAAACATGGGTAAGTTCGGGTTTTTGGCATTTTCGCAGAATTTTGCTTCCTTCGGATTTCCCCTACTTTTCTTGTTCCTTTTCTTTTGCCACTTGAGCCGCACTTTTATCCGCCTCGTGAAAATCCGCTTCCTTCGGATTTTCTCGGTGTCTGTGGTTGGGTCATTCCACTAGATTCATGCTTTGATGGTAATTTATATTATTCCCACTAAAATCCATTTCTACCAGATTTTCCTGGATGTTCCGTGCCTTCTTCGTTTTCCCGAATCGATTAGAACTATTGTTGTTTTCAGGGATTTCTGTCTCTAACGGATTCTTCTGGGTATTGTTGAAATGAAGAATATGATGATCATATGATGAGATTTTCTTATTGATAATATATTAAAGTGATCAAAAGGAACTTATGCTAAGTAGTTCTAAGGTTATTCCTTTATTGTGCTTGTTAATTGAGTGATATTATGGGTTTTATATGTTTGTCTCGTTGGATTCCGCTTGGTCCGGATTTCCCCAAAATTCCTCTCCAGTCTGGATTCTACGAGGGGGGCTAAAACCCGAACATTGAGATATGGGTTACTTGCATTTGTTGTTTCTCTTGGATCTCACTTTGGTTATATTTACTTTTTTACAGGTAGGATCAGGACAAGATATTGCTGGTTGTGGCAAGGGAAAGGTAACAAATCCAAGTGCAGAAAGTTATGCTATCTCTAATATAGAAAAGGTAAAATTGGATATAAGGAGTAAGATTCCTAAGAGCAAGCTGACTTCTATTTGGTCAGGAATCATCGATACCAATGTGGGTATGTGGGATTATGAGGAATTCAAAGCTAAAATGGTAGCACAAGGGCTTCCTTTGCTGGCTAGGAGAACTCTAGAGTCCGGATTGGCACATGTAACAGGTTTCCCTTCCACTATGTAGTGCTATGAGTTGGTGCTTGAGTGTGCTAGGAATTATGACAGAGGGACACAAAGGATAATTGGTCCCTAGGGAAGGATTGTGAAGGGCTTTAGTCCTATTTCCATTGCTAGGACTTTTGATATGCCTGATAGGTCACATGTGGTGGCTTTTGATATAGACATAACAAGGAAATACTATGAAGAAAATGTGGTCAAGTCCTAGCAGGTAATATATTCTTGGTTGGAGAAGCCCAAGTCTCATTTCTCCAAATTGCCAAAGCAGTTATTCAGACTCAAGTTAGAAAGGGAATACTACAATGTCATCACTCTTCTTAGTAGGTTGGTAGGGTTCAAGAGTGCAGGAGTGTTTGAGAGCTGGATGTTTAATGCCATTGCTCGAATGGAGTAGGGTATAGACTATCACTGGGCAGGTTCCATAAGTGCAGTGATCCATGAGCAGTTGTGTAATGTCTTGCAAACCAAGACTTTCACCATGACCTCCTACCTAGTGTATGCATTGGCAAGATTTCACCCATATAAGGGGTTCAGAAGTAGAGGTACATTGTTACAAGATGTAATATATGAGGTGTATCCACAACTACACCTAACAGGAGGAAGCTATAGAAGGGAAAATGATTCTTTCACGATGTATATTACTAGGTTGTTGTAAGGTGCAGAGCATGTGAGGATTTCTGACAAGGCTAAAGAATTGATAAGGAGGTATGGTGTGTGGTTCATCCAGTTCCCTAATTTCTCTTACATTAGGATTGATGGTTGTCAGAGGGCTCCATACAGACTCCCGAGGTACCCTACTGATCATATTATACTGTTGGAGGTCACTAGGAAAATTTTTGACTTTGACATAATTGTAAAGGGAGACAAGCATAAAACAAGATTTGGGAATGATTTTCCCTTGAAGATAGGAATGGGTGAGGTTTGTCCTTCTATCCAATCTGCTCATGCTTCTAAGGAGGAGATGAGTACTTTTGGTGTCTCTTTCCATTCCAATAGAGCAAGGTTTGACATCACTAGTGAGGCACAAAAGAAGGCTAGTAGGCAGTATAGCCATAAGGCTAATATTGAAGATTATTGGGCTAACCTTGTTGATAAATTTGAGGTCAGGAAGAGGAAATTCTCCAGGTTGCTAGTGGACTTAATAAGGTTATATAATGTGAAGGCTATCCCTGACCAGGTGGAAGAAGATGGAAATTTAATTTAGAGTCATATATTTGAGGCCTTGAAAGACAAACTAGTTGGAGAGGTTGTCTGGTTGGAAGAAGAGAAAACAGAACTAGATCAAATCATGACTCCGGTGATCAAGTACACCAAAATGTGGCTGAAGCACAAAATTCTGGAGTTGGAAAGTGAATATGTCCAATGCACTTTTGATTTGATGGGAGAATTGGAGTCTCATTCTGCTTCTGAGGAATCACATGAACATGATCCTAAAGGTAAGGAAAGGGTGGATTAGCCTTTCAAGATTTAGGTCACGGATGTTCAAACTAAGAAGGTGGCAGAGGTAGTTAAATAGAGGAAACCTATTGCCAAGAAGAGAAGGCATGTCTCGAGGAGAGAAGCTGAAAATGATAAAGAAGGGAAGGAAGAGGTAGATGTTACTGTTCCATTGACAAAGAGATGAAGGCTTGTGAGGCTTTCACAGAAATAGGAGGAAGCTCCTAAAACTGATAAGGAAGTTGAGTCACCTGTGGTAGAGGTAGAGAGTTCAGGGGAAAGAACACAAGTATATATGAGGAGGTCGAGGACTCCTTCCTCAAAAGATGCTGCAATGAGGGAGGATGTGCCAATAATTGCTCCCCTTACTGAATAAGAAATCATTTCCCTTCCTCAGGATACTGACAATGTACAAGAAGAAACAAGGAAGGATGAATATCCTAAGGATTTGGGTGAGAAGGAATTTCAGGAAGGAGACCTCTATAGTGCAAAGGCAAAAATTGACAAGGTTATCCAGTCTCCTTTGGTGGCCTATGTAGGTTCACCTGCAGAAGAGAAATTGACTAAATCTCCTCAACAGGAGGATATACCAGCTAAGATACCTTCACTAGCGCAGGTTGTTGTAGAGGAGTAGTTTTTGAACAAATAAAGATCCAATTAGGGATATCCCTGGTGTGCCAAGTGTTGAGAAGGATCCACCAAATGACCAGCAGGAGCAAGATAAGTAGGATATAGTGCCAATCGAGTACACTATTCCAAGTTGGCTAGATAAAGAATTGAAGAGTAAACAGGTAATAGTAGAAGATACTCCTCCTAATTGGGATGACCTAATGGCCAATGTTGAAAAAATAAAGACTAAGAAGAAGGGTAGGGTTGTGTCCCAGATTGAGAGAGATGGGTCAGGAAATAGAGTGGCTCACATTACTACCCCTACTCTAGATAAAGATAGAAATAATGTGACTGCCAAGGATTATCATGTGCATACTATTGACTTGGGGCATGCTTCTATGGAGCAGGACATTGAGGAGTATGAAGGCTCTAGTGTCGTGATTATGGGTAGATTAAAGAGGATTGTACAAACTAGGCATGAGTTGGAGAGAGAGAATGAGAAACTGAAGAAGTAATTGTAGGAATTTACGAAACCTTTGGAGTCCATTAGCTCTTCCTCCTCTGTTGTGGGTTTCTTGCCCCAAGAAACCATTTCTAAGCTTGAGAAGATGAAAGGCACCACACTTGCCATAGTTTCTTGGTTGCAAGGAGTTCAAGCCAAAGGAGATGCTACCATAAAAGATATCTTGTTGACTGGAGGGGATTCCATGAGTTCCGTAGACTAGTTGAAGGCTATGCTTGCTCAAGACAAAGAGGATACTGATCTCCTACTACAAAAAACAAAGACAATCATGGAGTTCTTTGAGGATAAATTGGTAAAGAGTGGGATTCTTCCTTTCTCAAGGGTTTTTGAGCCTTGGTAATGGTTCGAGATCTTGCAGATGAGGCAAAGAGCCTTAAAGAAGATTAATAAGCAAGGGAGGCTGATTGGGGACACTTTGACTGGTATTTATGAGAAGTGTATCTCCTTGTTTGAGATCATGACATAATGGAAGAAGTTTGCTCTGAAACATCTCAATCTGGAGCAACTTAGGAAATGGTGGAGAGATGTTTATTCCCCAATTAGTGAAGGTCCAGTCACTGAACATCAATTAGATTATGTTGCAACCTACATTGCAGTTATTGATAGATATTTAACTAATAGGGCTGAGTGGGACATTACATTAAGGCAGGAAAGGGATGACATTAAGTCTCTTGAAACAAGAGTTAGGGTTTTTCTTGTACCACCTATTGCTGAGCTGGACAGGGTGTTGTTAGCCTTGCATGGTGTAGAAGATCAAGGTAAAGACAAGGATGGGAAATAATTATATGGAGCTACATCAAATTTTGTGCTTCCCATTATCCACATGCATTGGGCCGACCTTTTTGTGACCTTGGGCCGACTTGAATGAAATTGGTGTAAATTGCACATTTCATATGATATTCGAATATCTTTTAAGGCCGACCTCTTGTGTGGCATCTTTTTATTGTAAATTCTTATTTTGGGCCGACCTATCCTAGCGATTCTCTATAAATTGGGCATGTTGCGTCATTTCAATATAGAAGTAATGCATGATAGGCATAAAGGAATAGAGTAGAGATTTCCATATTTGAGAAAATTAGGGTTTATGTTCAAGCAAGTATTGTAATAGAAGGTTGGAATTGTTGCCATTTTGGATGACCTAATATAAGAAAGGATATTGTGATTTGTTATCTTTTTTGTGTCAAGTTTTATCTGGCATGGTTCTTGTTGTTCTATCTTTAAAATTTCTTTAAGTTCACAATTAAATAGTTTGGTAATGCTTAGGGTTTCATGTTTGGAATGTTTGCAGCGATCTCTAGTCCATAATTTTTGTAGGTAGATGACTATTAGTTGCTTTGCAAAGTTAGCCTGGGCTTTAAATTGTGCTTAGTTCAATTATGACTGTTTGTTCATATCCATTGGTATTGTTTTGAATAAATATTTATGATTTAAAAATCTTAAAATACCTCAAAAGATTGCACTTTTTGTGAAAATTACAGATTTATCTGGATCCAACAGAAAGTAGTTTATGAGAGATCGGTCCATTTTGAGAATATCATCTTTCGCATTGTCCGTCTTAGAGTTAGAATTAGTATTAGAATTATCTCTTAAACTCTTATCTTTTGCTATTTATTTTATTATCTGGGTTAGTTTTAGGTTTTGAAGTATTAATATGTATTGCTAGATCTGATAAGTTCAAGTCTAGTGTTTGCTTGTAGTAAGGTCCCTTTGTGATTACCAACATTTTCACATTTATCACTGAGTTGTTTTGTTGCACTGTCAAGAGCTGACATTAGATACCTTGGGGTTATCTCTTTTCCCATAGAGATTTACCTTTCAAGAGAGATAGGATATCATATTCTATTTGAGTTGTTGCTGTGCAAAAAACACCATCAACAGATTGGCGCTAGAAGGAGGGCCTTGAATAAGCAAGCTGGAGCATTTCCTAAATGCAATCTCTCCTAGGAGAGGAGGAATTTCAAGAGTTACAAGTCCCTACTAGGTCAAGAAAGACCAAAGGAGGGGAAGAATCATCATCCGCTCACCCACTTCCATCATCTCCATCATGTTCATCCTCATCTGACTCTGAGGGAATTCCTATTCCACAACCACAATCAGTCATAAATCAGTCATTACCACCTCCTCCCGAACCAATGGCTTTCCTTGCTAATAATCCATCACCGTTGATCTTTAATAATTACAATGTTATGCCCAAGAACCCTGAGCATTTTTGCTGTAAGTTTCATACTCATGACCCCAAAAGAATAGTAGAAGAGCATATTAGGATTTTTGAAACCTACCTAAGGGATAAAGGAATTAACGATGAGGATGTTGCATGTAGTTTTTCTCTTATTCCCTAGGGGAAGAGGCCTTTTATTGGTACAATCACTTACTTGCTACTTGCATCCATAATTGGACTGAATTAGAAACTACATTTCTACAAAAGTTCAAGATTCTCATCAATGCTAATGAGCTATACCTGCAATTTACTGGAGTTAAAAGAGAGATTAATGAGTCCATATGATCATTCAATGATAGGTTCCATCGAGCATACACTAGGCCTAGACTCCAGGTACCTTATGCTAGAAATGAAAATACTGCTTTAGAAGTTTACCTTGAGGCCTTGGATAGCCTTACAACCACTTTCCTTAAACAAAGGACTAATCCTTCGAATAATTTACTCATTGCACATGCAGAGGTTGTGAAAGTTAGCACAGACTTGAGGCAACACTTATCAGGACCTTTACCATCTTAGGACCTGCTGCTCACCCTGGACAAATTCAAGCCCTTAACCAAGCTTTGACCAGTCATGCTCCGATAATGAATGTGATACCTTCATTGCCTCTGGTCCCTCATCTAGGTCCTCCTTTAAATCAAGCTCAACCTATGACCTCTTATCCTCAGCAAAGAGCTAATTAACCCCTTCATCAGCAACAAGCTATTTTTCTTACATATTTGCAGAATTCAGAAGTTTTGAATCAGGCTACTGGTTCTAGAGGCATACCTGGATACCCTTCTAGTAGTGCTAATTCAGCACCACCTAATATTCTAGATAATGAAAGATTGGATGAGTTTTCCAAACAAGTGAAAAGGTTGAATACAGAGATGACATACTTGAGAAATCAGAATAGCCAGCTTCAGGCTACTCAGAAGAATATACAATCTAATTATGGTAGGGAAAACAAAAAATTTGAAAGGGGGTGGTATTTTGATAGAAATCAAAACTATTACAAAGGACAAGGTTTCTGTCAGAATTTTGATAGAAGGAAGGGCCTTGGTCAGAACTTTGATAGAAATCAATAGGGTGGACAAGGATTTGATAGGGTCCCACCGCCTAGGCAGAATAGGTCATGGAATATTGGACCTAATAATGGAGGGATTCCTACTCCATTGGATCAGCCTTCTTCTTAGGGGATACCTCTAAATAGTGTGTACTTGGAAGAGGCAACTTTGTTTGGTTGGTGTCGACTCCATAAGACAAGCCAACACTCTGAGTTAGATTGTACTGAGTTTAAGACTGTTGCTTCTATTTTTCAGTATGAAGCTGAGAACCATTCCAGTTGTCAGGAAATTGTGCCTTCGAATCCTTATGATTCTCTAGTGTTAGTACTCAACCATGCCCCATTCCCCAAAGGTGAGGAAAACAAACCAAAAGAAGAATCCAGTGACCAAGAGGATGAGGCGGAGCAGGTGCTGAATGAATATGAGATCTCCCAGTTGTTTAGTGAGGAAAATGATAATGATAATGGCCCCTTGGATGAGGAGGAAGTTAGTATTGAAGAAGTTCAGATGTTTTAGCAACCAGCAAAGAAATATGATTTAAGAAATAGACCTAACAGGAGTCCACAGGTTGGAGGCCCTTTCACTACTTCTATCCCTCCTAACAATTTTACTACTCCACTACATCCACAAGCTAGTAATAATCCACCTTATCCTCATGTACCCACACAATACTTGTCAAAGGGAAACAATGTTGAGGTGTCGAAAGATAGGTAGGCCAGTGGTTACAAGGAAGCCCATGCTAACCTGAATGTGGAGAAATTAGGTGAGTATGTGATTGAAGAATTCAAGAAAGTAAAGATAAGTCTTTTTGCTTTTGAGTTATTAAGAGTTCCTTCTAGTAGGAATGCAGTTTTTGGACCATTTAGTTCGAATATAGCACTATAGGGGGTAACTGCCAATGAGGCTGTTACCTGGTCTTCTAATACCCAGATACCTAAAAGTCAAGTCCCACCTGTAGAAAAAGGGAGAGATAAAGATAAAGGTCAAGTTGCACAAGCTGACACTCATTTGAGTTTGTTTCAAGGTAAGATGGAAACCCCTCCTTTCTTAATTTATGTTTGTATCTTTGGAAAGAATCTGCATAATTATCTAATAGACTCAGGAGCATCTACAAATATTATGCCTTTTTCTATGTGCCAAGCATTGGGTATTACCCCTATAGCCTCTCAAAAGAAGGTTACTCAATTGGACAAAACAAAGGTAAGTGTAGTTGGAGAATTAAACATGATCCCTACGCAGCTTGCATCAGATCCTAGGGTGCAACAAGTTATCAATATCCAAGTTGCTGACATTCCTGATACTTATGGTCTGATTTTAGGTAGGGATTTCACTAAGGCATTGAATGGGTATACATCTATAGACCATTCTCACATGTGGTTACCATGGAAGAGAGTTCTGAATCAGATTCGAATTGAAAGAGAGCCCCGAATGAAGTGTGTAATCAATGAATACCAGAATGTTTTGAATGGGGTGTTGGTGTTTGAAATTAGCATGGGAAGTTATGTGCTGGCTACATCAGTCACAGAGGATGAGGAGGTTTCTATGCTAAAGGAATCCTTAGATGAATACATTCCAGTGAACAATAGTCCTGAGGCACTGACAGAGCAAGTGGATGAAACGGATGACCAAGAGGATAGGCAGCTTAGTCTGTTGGATAATTTTTAGTAGTTTATCCAAAAATGTGTGGAGAATGAGATACAACTAAAGAGAAGTATGACCTTTGAGGAACTATTCATTCCCAATTGGTGCAAAGTGCATGATACTCCTCATTCTGAGTTGGAATGTGAATTATGTTAGACTGTTGTCCAACGGATACAAAAATGTATTAATCTAGATATACAGAGGGAGTTAGATGGTGATAGGGGTAAGAACCCAGCACTTCCTGAGAAGGCCCCCATTTTCAGTAAAGAGCAAGACAAACTAAAACCAAGGGAACGTGATGGCTGTTGGACATTGAGATTAGATGGATCTAAATCTAGGCAGGGTGCTGGAGCAGGATTTGAATTAATCAGTCCTAAAGGTAGGAATTATTTTTTTTCTCATAGACTCCAATTCTAATGCACCAATAATGTTGTTGAATATGAATCTTTGATCCATGGCTTGTTAATGGCATCAAGGAAGAAGGTTAAGATGTTACAAGTTTTCGGAGATTCTGAATTAGTAATCAAACAAGTAAGAAAACAGTATTCATGTCGTGATAGGAGAACGACCAATTATAGGTATAGAGTGTGGGATCTTATTGAGGGGTTTGATGCTTTCAATATCCATTTGATCCCTCAAAGCAAAAATCAAGTTGCAGATTTTCTAGCACAAGTTGATAGCACCTTGCAGCCTTTATCACTTTCAGGATTGAAGAAATTTATAGTTGAGCTCACTCCAGTACCTTCAGTGCCTGACAACGTTACTAATTTCTAGGTATTTGAAGATGATAAGCATATTTTGGATTTCATTACAAGTTGTGATGTGTTCACTTCCCAAGTCATTGATGAGATAGAGCCTCAAGAAGCAGAAATTAACTTGCGAGGAATCATTAATTTGAAAACCAACACCATTCCAAGAGGTATGGTGTAGCTTGAATGAATTTTTGATTTGGATAAGATAAGAGATTAGGAACAACAAGCTAAAAGGGAGTCCCTTAGTAGCCAGTGTGAAACATATAATATGGGGACACTAGATGACATGAAGAATGTTTTTATCGGTAAGGTGTGTACTCCAAAAGAAAGAAAGGGGATTATTGACACCTTACATACATATCATGATGTAATAGCTTGGAGTTATGAAGATTTGAAAACATATGATACTTCAATCATTACAAACACCATCCCTTTGAATTCAGATGTCAAACCATTTAGGCAAAGACAGAGGCCAATCAATGCTCTGTTAGAACCCATTATTCAAAAGGAGGTGCAGAAATTTCTTTCAACACACATTATATTTCGAGTAAGACACTCTACTTGGGTTGCAAATTTGGTTCTAGTAAGGAAAAAGAATGGAGAAATCAAACTGCGTGTGGATTTTAGGAATCTGAATAGAGCATCAGAAAAGGATAATTATCTAGTTCCTTCACTGGATGAGGTGCTTTAGATCATTAATGGATCTCAAATGATGTCCTTTTTGGATGGATATTTTGGATACAACCAAGTTATGGTACAGTATGAGGATAGGCACAAGACTGCCTTCACTACAAAATGGGGAACTTTTGCATACAAAAGGATGTCATTTGGGTTGATCAATGCTGGAGCTACATTCTAGAGAGGTATGGACATTGCTTTTAAGGATATAATTGGTAAGTGCATCATCATTTATATGGATGACTTAACAGTTTTTTCTAAAAAATGAGGAGATCATATAGAAGATTTATGTAAAGTATTCCAAAGACGCAGAGAGTTTGGTATTTCACTTAATCCAAGGAAGTGTATTTTCAAAGTCACGGAAGGAAATTTGTTGCGACATATTATCTCAGAACAGGGTATTGCTATTGACCTTAAGCGAATATAGGCTATCTTGAAGATTCAACCTCCTGCAAGTAAGAAAGAGATGAAGTCATTTTTGGTAAGATTAACTTTGTTAGAAAATTTATCACTAGATTTGTAGAGATAGTTAAGCCATTAAATGCCATGTTGAAACAAGATGCAAAAATAGAGTGGAATGTAGAAGCTAAAGAAAGCATATGCAGAAATCAAGAAGGCTATTACCGAGGCTCCAGTATTGGTGAATCCTGATTATGCTAAACCTTTTTACATATATTCATTTGCTTCTCATCACTCTTGCACTACAATGTTAACTCAAAAGTTTGATCAAGGCGATGAGCATCCTGTAGCCTTCATGAGTACTCATTTAAAGGATGCAAAATTAAGATATCATAATGTAGAGAAGCAGGCCTATGCTTTGGTAAGAGCAGTAAAGAAGTTCAGACACTATATTTTGAGCAATAAAGTTTTTTCCATAGTACCTGATCCTGCAGTAAAGCTGTTGTTAATGCAATATGAATTAAATGAATGAAGAGCCAAATGGGTGACTATGTTACAGGAATATGACATGGAGATTCAACCCATGAAATTAGTAAGAGGATAGAGACTTACAAATATGATGGCTGAGACAGGTCCTGATCTCACAGCTCAACATTATCATCTTCTAAGGGGTTGAGCATTAGAGGTACATTTGGACAGGATGCAATATATGAGGTGTATCCACAACTGCACCTAACAGGAGGAAGCTATAGAAGGGAAAATGATGCTTTCACGATGTATATTACCAAGTTGTTGCAAGGTGCAGATCATGTGAGGATTTCTAACAAGGCTAAAGAATTTATAAGGAGGTATGGGGTGTGGTTTATCTAGCTCCCTAATTTCTCTTACATTAGGATTGATGGTTGTCAGAGGGATCCATACAGACAACCGAGGTACCCTACTGATCATATTATATTGTTGGAGGTCACTAAGAAAATTTGTGACTTTGACATAATTGTAAAGGGAGACAAGCATAAAACAAGATTTGGGAATGATTTTCCCTTGAAGATAGGAATGGGTGTGGTTTGTCCTTCTATCTAGTCTACTCATGCTTCTAAGGAGGAGATGAGTACTTTTGGTCTCTCTTTCCATTCCAAGAGAGCAAGGTTTGACATCACTGGTGAGGCACAAAAGAAGGCCAATATGCAGTATAGCCATAAGACTAATATTGAAGATTATTGGGTTAACCTTGGTGATGAATTTGAGGTCAGCAAGAGGAAATTCTCCAAGTTGTCGGTGGACTTAATAAGGTTATATAATGTGAAGGCCATCCTTGACCAGGTGAAAGAAGTTGAAAATTTAATTCAGGGTCATATCTTTGAGGCCATGAAAGATAAACCAGTTGGAGAGGTTGACTGGTTGGAAGAAGAGAAAAAAAAACTAGATCAAATCATGACTCTAGTGATCAAGTACACCAAAATGTTGATGAAGCACAAAATTATAGAGTTGGAAAGCGAAGGTGTCCAATGCACTTTTGATTTGATGGGAGACTTGGAATCTCAATTTGCTTCTGAGGAATCACACAAACAGGATCCTAAAGGTAAGGAAAGGGTGGATTCCCCTTTCAAGATTCAGGTCAAGGATGTTCAAATTGAGAAGGTGGCAGAGGTAGGTAAATAGAGGAAACCTATTTCCAAGAAGAGAAGGCATGTCTCGAGGAGAGAAGCTGAAAAGGATAAAGAAGAGAAGGAAGAGGTAGATGTTACTCTTCCATTAAAAAAGAGACGAAGGCATGTGAGGCTTTCACAGAAACAAGAGGAAGCTGCTAAAACTGATAAGGAAGTTGAGTCACTTGTGGTAGAGGTAGAGAGTTCAGGGGAAAGAACACAAGTATATATGAGGAGGTCGAGGACTCCTTCCCCAAAAGATGCCGCACTAAGGGAGGATGTGCCAGTAATTGCTCCCATTACTGAATAGGAAAGCATTTCCCTTCCTTGGAATACTGACAATGTACAAGAAGAACCAAGGAAGGATGAATATCCTAAGGATTTGGGTGAGAAGGAATTTCAGGAAGGAGACCTCTATAGTGCAAAGGCAAAAATTGACAAGGTTGTCCAGTCTCCTTTGGTGGCCTATGCAGATTCACCTGCGGAGGAGCAATTGAGTAAATCTCCTCAACAGGAGGATATACCAGTTAAGATCCCTTCACTAGCACAGGTTGTTGTAGAGGAGCAGTTGTTGAACAAAGAAGATCCAATTAGTGATATTCCTAGTGTGCCAAGTGTTGAGAAGGATCCACCAAATGACCAGCAAGAGCAGGATAAGTAGGATACAATGCCAACCTAGTCCACTATTCCAAGTTGGTTGGATAAAGAATTGAAGAGTAAACATGTAATAGTAGAAGATTCTCCTTCTAATTAGGATGACCTAATGGCCAATGTTGAAAAAGGAAAGACTAAGAAGAAGGGTAGGGTTGTGTCCCAGATTGAGAGAGATGGGTCAGGCAATAGAGTGGCTCACATTGCTACCCCTACTCCAGATAAAGATAGAAATAATGTGACTACCAAGGATTATCATGTGCATACTATTGACTTGGGGCATGCTTTTATGGAGCAGGACATTGAGGAGTATGAAGGCTCTAGTGCCATGATTGTGGGAAGATTAAAGAGGGTTGTACATACCAGGCATGAGTTGGAGAGAGAGAATGAGAAATTGATGAAACCCTTGCAGTCCATTAGCTCTTCCTCCTCTGCTACGGGTTTCTTTCCCTAGGAAACCATTTTTGAGCTTGAGAAGATGAAAGGCACCACACTTGCCACAGTTGCATGGTTGCAAGGAGTTCAAGCCAATGGAGATGTTGCCATCAAAGATATCTTATCAATTGGAGAGGATACCATGAGGTTAGTAGACTAGTTGAAGGTTGTACTTGCTCAAGACAAAGAGGATATTGATCTCCTACTACAGAAAACAAAGAAAACAATGGAGTTCATTGAGGATAAATTGGTAAAGAGTGGGATTCTTCCTTTCCAAGGGTTTCTTACCCTTGGGAATGGTTCAAGATCTTGCAGATGAGGAAAAGTGCCTTAAAGAAGATTAACAAGCAAGGGAGGCTGATTGGGGACACTTTGACTGGTATTTATGAGAAGTGTATCTCCTTGTTTGAGATCATGACAGGATGGAATAATTTTGCTCTGAAACATCTCAATCTAGAGCAATTTAGGAAATGGTGGAGAGATGTTTATTCCCCAATTAGTGAAGGTCCAATTAATGAACATCAACTAGATGATGCTACAACCTACATTGTAGTTATTGACAAATATTTAAATAATAGGGCTGAGTGGGATGGTACAGTAAGGCAGGCAAGGGATGACATTAAGTCCCTTGAAACAAGAGTTAGGGTTTTGCCTGTACCACCTATTGCTGAGTTGGACAAGGTGTTGTTAGACATGCATGGTGAAGAAGATCGAGCTAAAGACAAGGATGGGAAATAATTATATGGAGCTACATCAAAGTTTGTGCTTCCCATTATCCACATGCATTGGGCCAACCTTTTTGTGACCTTGGGCCGACTTGGATGAAATTGGTGCAAATTGCATATTTCATATGATATTCGAATATCTTTTAAGGTCGACCTCTTGTGTGGCATCTTTTTATTGTAAATTCTTATTTTGGGCTGACCTATCCTAGCGATTCTCTATAAATTGGGCATGTTGCCTCATTTCAATATAGAAGTAATGCATGATATGCATAGAGGAATAGAGTAGAGATTTCCATATTTGAGAAAATTAGGGTTTATGTTCAAGCAAGTATTATAACAAAAGGCTGGAATTGTTGCCATTTTGGATGACCTAATATATGAAGGGATATTGTGATTTGGTATCTTTCTTGTGTCAAGTTTAATCTGGCATGGTTCTTGTTGTTCTATCTTTAAAATTGCTTAAGTTCACAATTAAATAGTTTGGTAATGCTTAGGGTTTCATGTTTGGAATGTTTGCAATGATCTCTAGTCCATACTTTTTGTAGTTAGCTGACTGTTAGCTGCTTTGTAAAGTTAGCCTGGGCTTTAAATTGTGCTTAGTTCAATTATGAATGTTTGTTCATATCCAATGGTATTGTTTTGAATAAATGTTTATGATTTGAAAATCTTAAAATACCTCGGAAGATTGCACTATTTTTGTGAAAATTGTAGATTTATCTAGATCCAACAGAAAGTAGTTTATGAGAGATTGGTCCATTTTGAGCATATCATCTTTGGCATTGTCTGTCTTAGGCTAGAATTAGTATTAGAATTAGCTCTTAAACTCTTATCTTTTGCTATTTATTTTATTATCTAGGTTAGTTTTAGGTTTTGAAGTATCAATATGTATATCTAGATCTGAGAAGTTTGAGTCCAGTGTATGCTTCTAGTAAGGTCTCTTTGTGATTACCAACATTTTCACATTTGTCACTGTGTTGTTTATTTGCACTGTCAAGACCTGACATTGGAGACCTTGGGGTTATCTCTTTTCCCATAGAGATTTACCTTTCAAGAGAGATATTATATCATATTCTATCTGAGTTGTTGTTGTGCAGAAAACACCATCAACAAGACCAACGAGGTTATGGCAAAGGATGAATCTACTGGTATGACTTGCATGATTAGAGAGGTGGAAGCAAGGTGGATAGAGATGTCCACCGCAGGTGGGGAGGAAGCAAAAATTGTATTCGAATTATGTGGGACGGTGGCAAGAGCAACAGTAATTGTAGCAGATGGAGACCTTGGTGGGTCAGATCCTTCCCCTCTGCCCCCAAGGAGTGGACCTTTGGGTATCACAGACGTCTTTGCGCCCTCGATTTTTTTTCTTTATTTCTTTGGAGGCTCTCGCTCTGATGCCTTTCGAGCATAAACTTTCGGTTTGGGAAACTGCTCACTAGCTTCTTTTCTCTTTTTGGTTTTGACTGATGGTGGGGTTTGGATGTTTCCCTAGTTGTAGCGGTAGCCACCCCACCATCAGAGCCACTCGATTCACTTTCTAGTCCCCTAAACATTACGGTAACTCCTTGTTGCTTTAGTCGAGCCACCTATTTGGTCGATCCATGCCTTTGTTCAGACCTCGGCGGGTTTGTGAGGATGTCAAGGTCATCAACCTCTCACTCATCCCAATCAACCTTAGGCAGTGGCAAATTTGCGATGGCATCATATCCCCGATCAATCACCATGCTTTCATCTTCTTCAATCTGGTCCAGAATTGGACACAAGTTGACTCTTCGTACGAATAAGGTAGTCATGTGCATATAGTGTTGCAGCTACACTTCAAGATCATCTTTACAATTAGCCCATAAATCCTCAACATTGTGGAGGTGGGCATACTCACGTCCTAGCACCTTTTTTATATGACCATATGGGTCAATTCGTGGCCGAGCTGTATATTGCCAAAAGTGGTATTCGGCCAACTCCCTTTCTAAGTATCCCACACACTAGGAGGTATGAATCCTGTACATCCCTTGCCCGAGCCCAATGGGGTAAGGTGTACCCGCCAGATGCTTGCTACTCAAGATATTATGAATGTGCCATAGCTACCAAGTGATCTTTGGAAATTATATATATAGGAAGGCATATTGCCTAAGGAGGGCCTTGGCACTATGGGAAACTCTTCTCTGAAATTTGCCTCCTAGAGACTGAATGATGTAGGTGATGAATTCATCATTCACCCTACAATAATCCCTCTTGAAGTTTTGGTACTGCAGTTGAGGATATTTATAATAAGGCTTGAGCTCTGCTCTCGATGCCTCACTAGGTACTGTAGTCAATCCATGATAATGTTGTTGGTTGGTGAGGGAGTAGACTAGGTAGGATTTCATGTAGCACTTGGATGTCTTCTTAACATTTGTAAATTGTTCATGGAAGCAATCACTGATTATCTCCCCCCAATAAAAGGCAGTGTCGTCACCGCAGAGAATTTTCTCCACAAAGTATAACATCCATTCCTGAAAGAAGGTCGCAGTAGGAAGACCCATTAATCAACTTAGCAAGGTCATGAGGTCATGGTAATCATCAAAGAAATTACTACGAAAAAGCTCATGAGGGAGCTTATCGGCACTACCCCGCTTGTCCTTCAACTAGTACTGATTGATTAGTTTCTTGCATTTCAAAGGATCTTGCTCCCATAACACCTTGCATTATTCTATGGTGGGGGTCTTCATGCTCTTGAAGGCAAGAATGTGGAAATTTTCTGTTATACCAAGTGGGGACATATCTGCAAGGATATTCCCATGTCGGTCCACTATAGTTCTGGTCTCAGGTTGATATGCCTCTATGCATGCTGTTAGCAATTTCGGGGCCACCAAGGCTGGCGAGAATCTTGCAACTTTGGCAAGTCTATTGCTCCTTATCAACCTTGCATTTTTTGTTTTGGGATTCACCCAGACTCTTTGTGTAAACTCATCAATACTGACTTGACTGATATTGGTATCCATGACATCTCTCCAAAGAGTGGTGACTCTAGATTCTAAGGGCACCCCTTGAAACTTGTAACTCATCTGATCCTTATCCTCTTTGCCTTAGGGTTCCTTGGCTATTCCTTTCCCTTTTTCCTTGGAGGCACTAGAAGCTTCTGCATCGGATTCCATAAATCCTGCACAAAAGACATGAATTAGCAAAATTATTATGGGAAAGTGGCCTCAGACAAGCCCCTGCACATCGAGGTTAGATCCAAAATCTTCATTCGTATTTGATAATCATCTAACATTTGATAAAACATCATTAGAAAGCAAAGCAGGTAACCCAGGCTCCTAGGGCCGAATTTTCCTTGCAAGAATGTCGTTTGGAAGGGAAAATGAGGTATGAGACTCCCAAAGGTGCTTCCTGATGTTGGATTTTCTCAGTTGAGGGTTGGTGTGAAAGAAGACCTAATTTTAGCAAGTGGGTCGAAGTCCATTTTGGATTTGGAGGTCATTTGAGTCCTCATTTAGGCATTTGGGTATCAGCTACAGGAAGGTTGCCTAAAACAGGGCAAGGAGGACGAAACTCCGGGCACCGGATTCCGGAGCTTAGACTACCCTCATCGGGAAGTAGTTATGGGTTAGCCATTCACAATGATGATGTAGGTGGAAATCTAGGATGTAATTCTGGATATTAATCCTCGAAAATGAATATACCAGTCAGGAAAGCTCGGCGGTGAACCAAGGGTCGGGATCTGGGAGTCGGAAAGATGGATGGGTTCGGCTGTTTGAAACGACGACAGTGGAACAAAATCTCGGAGACAGAATTCTAAAGTATGGGGTCCAAGGTGAGTTTGGTCATTAGTCCTTCACTTAGAATTCATGCTCAGTGAAAAGTGGGTCAGGATCCGGGAGTCAGAAAGCCATCCCAGGACAGCTGTTTGGAATGGCGAAAGTGACATAGAATTTTGGAGGAGGAATTCCGGAGTTCAAGGTCTGGATTGAGTTTGGACTTTGATTCCTTCCTTGTAAATTCAAATGGACTTTATGTGTTTGGGGTCCAAGGTCCGGAAGGACATTCGAGGCGATTTTCCCGAAATGGCGAAGTTAAGAGGGAATTTTGGAAACAGAATTCTGAGCGTCGGAGTTCGATGATAGCTTGTTCCTTGACCGATTTTCAATTTTTCAATTTTTTTCAAGGAAGACTATTTTAAACGGCCTAGGCACAACGGAAACCCATGAAGGGAATTCTAGAGGTTGGGACCCGAGGCAAGTTTAGCCACTATCAATTTTCAAAGTTTAAATTTTGTGTTTAGTGCAGATAGCCGCAAGGAGGTCCGGGCCCGGGAGATGCCAACGACTGTTCCGAAGAATAGCAGCAGGGTTAAGCTCCGGTGTTAAATCTTGATGATTCTTTGTGGTGTTCATGGATTTTAATTGATGGTTTCTTAGGTGAAGGTACTAATCTACCAGATTTCAACTCATTTTACATTTTTTACTTTGTTTTAACCCATAATTTCATGGAAAGGAGGACGAGGCGTTTGAACGGCGGACATACCTTGACATCCCGAAGAAGGATGTTGCTGAATGCATGAAGATGACAGAACAAGAGCTCAGGCACAGGGGCAGAAAGTGTTGGATGTTGGGAAGCTCTTCAAATTTCTCGATCACTTCGGTCGCGTGAAAATGACAGCTCGAAAATCCGTTTATATAGCCAAAACTGCAATTAATACAATAATTTAATGTTTCGTACGGTGGTCAGGATGTTTGTTAAGTTCAAATCTCTCAGGTGGCGGCAGGTAACCCAGAGTCTGGTGGCTTGAGAGACATCCTATCATGGCTATTTTGAAACCTACGCAACATTAAGTCACCCGACAGACAGGAACCCGTGGTCTTAGGTCTGGAAGGACGTCGACCCCCCACCATGAAGAATGGTGAAATTCAGGTGGAATCCCGAAAATGGAAATCCGACATCTGGGGTCCAGGAAGATGTCAAACGCTGGACGCTTGCAACAACAAAGCCAAGATGGAAAATCGGAGAGGGAAACCCGAGGGTTCGGACCCGAAAGGGGCCATGGACATCAGAAGGGCATTAGACAAGGGAAACCTAAACTGACTTTAGACTTAGCATTTTTAAAGGGGGTCAAGTTTGGTCAAACTTAAGATGTGTCTTTTGGGAATATGTTGACCCTTTAGGGCACAAAATGGACACACAAAATGAGGCAAAGCGAAAAAGGACCCGACAAGCGAAAGAGGGGAGAGAGGGTCCCCATTCCGAATGGGGCGTGTGTGCAACAAGCACAATAGGATGTGGTGTTCTATGTCTATCATGTCATTCATAGAAAGGAACTTGTGGTTTGAGATATTGTAAAAGTGTTGGCACATTGCCACTTTTATGTTTTTTTGTTTACATTTCTTTCTACTCTTTTCCCAAACTCAGAGAAGAGCCTAATTTCTATAAAATTCCTAGAGGTATTTAGTGAGGCACATATTGTTCCCCCACTCGCTGAATTTCCCAAAAGACTATCAGAGAGGTGCAAGATTTGATGATCAACAGTTCTTTTTTTGGCATGCTCGATGGGACTAGTTTTGAACCTTTGATTAGAAGTCCGAAATATTTTTAAATTAGACCAAGGAAGTAAATTGGAAGTTTCATTCCGAGGGTTCAAATAAGAGCATCCTCGAAGGGTAACTTTCAATACTCTCAGATACCCTCCGCAGTACCTAGGAGAAGAATATTTACAAGTTTTGTATCCCCTGTAAGAAGCAGTAGAGTAAGCTATAAGAGTCTAAAGTTTAGAGCCTTATCTACTCCGCCTGGAAGTCAAAGTTTCCAAATATGAATACTAGTTTAACCAATCCATAGGAACCTTTTCTCCATGGCTCACATGCTCCCTCCTACCCCCATAAAATTTGTAACCTAGGATAGTGGTAGTCCACTGCTGCCACCTACCCCTCCTAATGTATGGCATGCCATACCCGCTAACACCCTCAAGGCTATTCTAAAATTCTCTGGAGAGGACTTTAAAACCCCTTCTGAGAACCTTCAAGATGTAGCAAAGGTATGCAAAGAGAATAATATTGTAGAGGAGAACATTTCTATGAGATTGATGGCCACCTCTTTCAAAGGGAAGGCTCAAGACTGGTACAAATCTCTGACTTCTAGGTCTATTAGCTCATGTGATGATCTCAAAGAAAAGCTATTTGAACATTTTTCAGAAAAAAAAGGATCATTCTTCACTTCTACATCAACTGATCACCATCAAGAGAGCTCCACAAGAGGCTATGAGTGACTTCAACACTAGGATTAACAAAACCTAGTAGAGGATCCCAATGACTGCCAAACCTCAAGCTGCTATGGCATTCATGTTCTACCTGAAGGCTATCAATTCTAATATTATGGTCATGATAAATTCTATGGGAGGGGATACCTTACCCAATGCCTATGAGTTTGTGGTATGTGCAAAGAATAGTTTGATAGATGTCGGGAAGCTACCACTGCGACCTCCGATGCCTAATTTTGTAAAAAAACACCAGTCTAAGAGGAATATGCTCTGCGCACTTCTCAAACACAAGTGACAAGTTTGGTTTCACCCTAGTCTATGTACATGTACCATATCAAATAGTTGAGAACTTTGGGTTCTTCCTCTGTAGAAGCAAAAATTAATGATATGAAGAGTTTGATGCGGTCTTTTTCTAATGAGTTAGTTCTCTTTAAGTGTCAACAAGCCACTCAAACCTATGAGGGAGGAAGGCCCTTCTATTAGTAGAGCACATACCAAGGACCTTCGGGTCAGGGAGGTCAATAAGTGGCTCTCGCCAACTAGATAGTTTCAGTCACCATGCCGCTACAGATGGTCAAAGACAACCACAGTAAAGATTTTATTCTAGGTCAAAATAATCTGGCAGATGATGAAAAACACATGATGATTTCCCTGCAATGATAGCCATATCCCCTAAAATTTCCCAAAGGGAAACATGCAGAAAAGGAACAAAGGCGCACTTCTGAATGTGGAGGGATATGAATCTTTTGAAATGGAGAATGCCTATTTTAGAGCACAAATGAAAGGGATTTCCATAGACCAAGAGTTGGATATTGCACCCGATCAAGAAATTTTCTCCTGGATGGAGGAAGAAGATGAGGTATTTGTGAATGAAGCTCCGATGACCAACACTCCATAGTTACAACTGGAATACAACACCATATCCAAGAGAAGGCTCATGGGATAATATGTGCCACAAGCTTCACCTCATCCTCAATCTCGCCAACCACCATCGCAAGAAAGATAGCTTCCACAACCGATGGTTCAATTGACTTAGCAACAATGGATTCCACCATTGCCTGACAAATTTTTGGATAAGATATCAAATCCATTTGTGACAAACCATCTTCCTCCAAAGCCGAGAGAGATTCCACCATTCAGACCGAAGGCCTCGCTAGTCGAGATGCTCAACGTGGTGGAGCAGCTAAAGAAGGCACCTATCGATGTGTCTCTACGGGATGTTATATCCATCCCCAATAAAAAAAAAATTGCTTCGGGAAGCATTGAAAAATGAGGAACCAAGACCGTAGTTGGATGAAGTTCCACCATGGGATCAGAGTAAAGATGAAGGGCCTACATCAGATCCTCAAGCTTTGAAAGCTTCAGCTTACACAAATGACTTGGGCGATGCAAAAGAGAGAGAGGTAAGCAAGCCAAATCCCACTCCTTTATTATCTACATTAATTGTGGGAGATAAAATTTTGCACAACAATATGATTGACTCGGGAGCTAGTACGATGGTCATGCCAAAGCAAGTGGTTGATGCCTTAATGTTCAAGTATGAACCTCTAGAAAATGGAATCATGCAATTGGATAGAAAGAAGGTTTTGACAGCTGGTTTCATAAAAGATCTATCCTTGACCCTCTTTTCATGACCAAGCCAGGAAGTCTCACATGAGGTAGTCGTAATAGATATTCCCCTGGTCTTTGGGATGTGTCTTTCCAAAGATTTCACTGCAAAGTTGGGTGGATATTTGGCACTGGACTGGTCCCATTTTATATTAAGAACCAAGCACGGGGTGAAGATGAATATTCTCTCAGAGTCTTTGCACCCCAAAAATATAGCAGACAATGTTGTCCTCTATTTTGAAGCAACACGTACCTCTTTTTCAAGATAAGAGGAATATTGCATGGAAATGCTAGAAGATGAAGAAGATATAAGTGAGCGGACTCCCGAAGAAGAAGTTCTCCTCAACCAGTTCATTGACTCTGACCCATTCAACAATTTCCATGCCATGGGACTAGGCACATATGTAATATTTGATGATGACCTGATCTATCCAAAAATGATTAAGGATCAGGAAAAGTATGATGATCCAATGGATAATCATCTATGGACCTTGTACTTTGATGGTGCTAAATAAAAATCTGGTTCTGGAGCAGGAGTCTGATTACTATCCCTGATAGGATCAGAGACCCTCAAGGCTTATCAATTCCAATTTTTGTACTCTAATAACGACACAAAATATGAAGCCTCGATCCATGGTCTATTTCTTGTTGAGTGGATGGGAGCAAAAAGGTTGCAGGCATTCAAAGATTTTGATTTGATTATGATCCAAGTCCGAGGGCAAGCCGCTACTAAAAATACAAGAGTGAAGGCCTATAGACATTGAATATGAGATTTAATTAAAGGTTTCGAAGCTTTCAATGTGCAAGTCATTCCCCGATCCCAGAATAGTATAGTGGATTGGATGGCTTCAATCGGGTCACATTTTGAGATGATTTTTGATTTAAAGTATAACACAATATAAATCATTGTCCGACCATCAATTCCCAACAATGATCAGAATTGGAAAGTGTTCGCGGATGACACCCAGATAGCCACTTTTATCCAAAAGTCGGAAGGAGTTTTTGACTATTCACTACGAGAGGTTAAACCTTCCGAAGGGAAGGCCATTTAGCTAAAAGGAAATAAGCTCCATCGGGGTTTAATTTCCCTCAAGAATCTCTTTGACTGTGAAGATATGAGGAATGGTAAGCAAAGGTTTATGAACGACAAAAAGGATTATGAAGAGTTGGACATCAGAAACAATAGAAAGCTGAAAGTCAGAAGAAATGTTCTATGGGAAGATAAGGAAAGGTTAAGGGATGTGTGTTCTAGGTACAACGGAGTTATAGCATGGACCTATGATGACCTTAGAGGATATGATCCCAGTATAATCCAGCACACCATTGATTTGGTGGAAGGGTCAAAACCAGTCCGACAAAAGCAGAGGCTTGTTAATCCAAAATTTGAGGCATTGATGGCCCAAGAGCTCCATAAATTAATTGAGTCTTCAATCATTTACCCAATTAAACACTCAACTTGGGTGTCGAATCTTGTACCCATTTGAAAAAAAAAGGGTGACATTCGGCTTTGTGTCAATTTTTGAGACTTGAATAGGGCCTCACTAAAAGATCACCACCCTTTGTCATCCATGGAGCAGATCTTGCAGATGGTAGTTGGGTCAGAGATGTTCTTATTTCTTGATGGTTTCTCAGGATGCAATCAAATATATTTCAAGGAAGGTGACCAACATAAAATGACATTTACCACCAAGTGGGGGATGTTTGCATATGCAAAGATTCCCTTCAGACTCTCAAATGCTAGTGCAACTTTTCAATGGGCCATGGACATTGATTTCGCGGTATTGATCAATTCAATCATTCTGATTTATCTGGATGACCTGACAGTTTTTTCAAAGTTAAAGGTTGATCATTTTGATCATCTATAACAGGTTTTTCAGAGGTGCCAAAAGTTCAAGATTTCTTTAAATCCAAAAAATTGTGTTTTTAGAGTACCTCAAGGTAAGTTGCTTGGCTTTGTAGTATCCAAGGAGGAAATTGCAATAGATCCCGAAAGAGTGAAATCTATAATGGATTTACCCTTATCGGTAAATTAGAAAGGGCTACAATATTTCTTAGGAAATATTAATTTTGTCAGTCGGTTCATTTAAGATTTTGTAGGCATCGTGAGACCCATCAAGTTGATGCTCAAGAAGAACTTGATGTTCAAATAGACCCCTGAAGGCAAGGTAGCTTTCAAGTATATAAAGAAGGCTATTTTCACTGCTTTGGTGTTGACCAATCCAAACTTTTCTAAAGATTTCTTGCTTTACGTATACAGCGGCCAGCATAGCATAGCATATGTGCTCACTCAAAGGGATGAAGAAGATAATGGGGAGCATCCGATTTATTTCCATTCAAGAACCCTAAAGGGCTATGAAACTAGATACAATTCTGTAGAAAATAAGGCTTTTTCCATTGTCAAGAGCCTTAAGAATTTATGACACCTGGTCTCAGCTAATAAAATCACCATTTTGGTTGCTCACCTGAGTGTAAGGGAATACATTACTAAAGGATAAATAACTAAAAAAAGAGCCAATTGGATCACCAAGATCCTAGAGATGTGGATATCAAACTAACTAAGTTGGTGCGGCGAAGAGGCCTTTGTGAGTATCTTTCACAAGAGTCGGGTTCTGAAGCTGACAAGGAGGTTGATCAAGTTTACTCAAATAAATTTGAGTCTGATGACTCCTAGGTGATAGATCAGACACTATATATGTAGAAGGGACACTACTTGATGACCCTCCCATTCCACAAACAAAGATACTACCGACTGTAGGGCACTAGGTATGTATTAATTGAGGGAATTTTATTTAAAAGAAACTATGACAGAGTATTACTCTGATGTTTAGACAAGAGCCAGGCAAGAAGTGTTCTAACAAAATTCCATAGCAGTTCTGAGGGTGGACATTTTTTCACTAAAAATGCTACCCTGAAAATCATGCAAGCGGGATACTATTGACCATCAATATTTTCTGAAGTGCACCAGTTGGTGCAAAAATTTATTCAGTGTCAGTTTTTTGTTGGCAAGAGAAAAAATTATGCTTTGCCTTTAAGTCCCATTGCAACTGAAGAGCCTTTTGCTCAATGGGGACTGGACTTTGTTAGAATGATAAATCTCATCTCTAGTACTGGTCACAAGTGGATCCTCATAGTGACAAATTACTTCACAAGGTGGACAGAGGCTATCACCCTAAAAGGCGCTATGGAGGGCAAGATTATTAATTTCCTAGAGGAGTTGGTGACTAGGTTTGGTTCACCAAAGACTATCATATCCGATAATGCTTGGGCCTTTATAGGATCAAGGATGTCAGATTTTTCTATTAAGAATAAGATCTACCTCAAAACTTCATCAAACTACTACCCACAAGGAAATGGGTTAGCGGAGTCAACAAATAAAAACCTAATTAGGTTAATCAAGTGCATTAGATCTAAATGACAAAGAGAATGTCACAAGCATCCATGGATTGTTCTTTGGGAAGACCGGATCACATCAAAGCAGATCCTAAAGACATCTCCCTATCAATTAGTGTATGGGAAGGAGGTAGTTTTACCCATTTCTATGGAACTCCCAACTCTACAATTACTGAAAGCCCTAGAAAAAGAGGAGAGCGGTGGAATGGAGGTACGGATAAAAAAAATCCTCAAACTAGAGTAAGACAAAGAAAGTGCCTTTAGAGCCATGATTGGCCACCAATATATAGTCAAGTGATGGTTCGACAAGAAGACTTCCAACTCAAATTTCCAGGAGGGAAGCCTAGTGCTAAAATATGATGAGCGTACTGTAAAACCAGGGCACCACACCAAATTCAAAGCGCTATGGAAGGGACCCTTCCAAATTAGCATGTATAAGGAAAATAATGCATATGAGATGGAAGACATGATAGGAAATTCTTTAGAGATACCGATAAACTATATTTATTTGAAACTATTCCATTAAGGTACATCATTCTTTAAAAATTTCACAAATATGTACCATATGTAAAATTTTGTAAATATTGTTTTAAGTTCTAGAATAGGCTAGAAGGAAAATGAAGAACACAGAAGAAGTAAGGAAATATTGCATTATATATTATATTTTTATCAAAAATTACAAGTATAGGGACAACCCGAGGCTCAAATTTCAACAGAGAAACCCTCTCGAGAAAAACCTAGAAAGGGTCTTTGAGAAAAAAGTACAAAAGAGCAAAATGGAGGCATTTAAAAAAAAAGAAAAAAAGATAGGCCTCCATCCATAGTTACGCAGGCGTGTTTCCCATAGACATTTTTTCTTCTTCTTCTTCTTCTTCTTCTTCTTCATTGAAAGGAAAGAAGAGACCACACAACACAAGGCGCATGGACCTCGACCCTAGTCTTCGTGATTGTATGCCAAAAGATCAAAATGCTTCTTGAAGTCCAACCCAGGAATGACCTCGATGCCATATTCCCGAAGAAAGTAGTTGGCTACAAGCAGAGCCAAAGCATGGTGGCTTTTGAGGTCCATGGTGTGGAAGTCACTCAAAAAGGGTAGCCATGGCACGTCCATGCTATGATCAACGTATCGACAAAGGTCCATCACGTTGGGAATCCCAACACTAGGGATGGAAACTTGCATGATCTCGTCGAGCATGAGGTGACACAACTCCACTACTCGAGGTTTGGTGACATTCAAGTCTAGGAGGGAGGCCAGGAAGTAGGAAAAAATGTTGTGATTGCTCCTCATCTAGTTTTCGTCTTCAATAAAGTCCATCTCAATGACCCAACGAAAGGAAATTACCCCAAGCTGGTCGCACCTCTTTACCGGACAATTGATTTTGTCAGCAATAGTCTCCCTAGTAAAGGCATATTGTGGCCTTTGTGGGAGAAGACGAATAGGAGTACTTAGGCCGACAGACATGGCTAAAGTAGCAGAGCAAAAGACGATATGCAAATGGAGAAGAAGCTGGCAAAACTCAAAAGCCTTACTTTTCAAATGAATGTAACCTTAAGGTGGCACATCTATTTATAGAAAAAAGGTGTTGGTAAACCCAAACAATGGAAGGTCTATTTTTGGCTGGACAACAACGGGAAAATATCAAAGCATCCGGTGAACAAAGAATAAATCATACAAAAAATCTGACATAAGGTCTCAAAATTAATTTTTGGGCATTGGGAGTAAATTCTCACATAAGTCAATCATTGACATGTGTCCTTTTCCATCATCAACATTAGCTAGCTCACATAAGTGAAAAGACATGGATTAACATGCTAATATATGACAAATTAATGAGTGCATCTTTTCAAAGGTACTTCATATCACCTAAGTAAGATTGACATAACTAAAGGCACTCTCCCCAAGACAACGATATTTTTTGTGAAAAGAGGTGGTGAAGGGAATGTACTAATTCCATTCTTGCAGAATTTTTGGTATTCTTGAGGGATACGGATCTCCAACCCACATGTATCACCTCATTGGCAACATTTAATGGACTAGTGGTAATGACATAGCCTTAACTACATGTACTTTCTAAGGAAATTAATTACACCAAAAAGTAGATTTTTCTAAGGAAGCAAAAAGAAAGTGGTCGTTTTAGCGAAAACCTTTCTACAACTTTTGGAGCAGCCATGGTGGAACCATCAATGATTGGTAGAAGGGCAGAATTTGCATTGAAAAGGCCTATTTTCACCAATGTCTTTGGGCAAAAATCATTTGCCAATGCCCTAGTGCTTGAAGATTGACTGTTCAAGTTTTGTAAGAGGGTGCAGGTGGACAAAAGTGTTACTAGAGAGGTGGTCCAAGATGCTGCAGACAACATTTTTGACCCAAAATCGGCAAAAAACCCTAAAAATCTCAAAGAGGGAGTGTTTCAAAGAATGAAAGAACACGACACCTCTGAGGGTTTTTCCATAGTTTATGTTACCTATCGTACATCTGTGCCCAAAGCTAGTGGACGCATGTGTTAGAAGGCTCAATGTAGAAACTAGAACCATAACATGCAACATGATCAAGGTCATGATTTTTATTATAGCTATATGAGATATCTTATGTATCTGTCCCAACTAGCGGGCTGAGCCATTCACTGAGGAGGATACATATATTTACTGGGAGGAATAAAATGAAAGAGAGGGTTTCTATTAGGATGAGATAGGAGAGAAGTTGATGAGAGGCAGATATATTTTTCCTCTGTCATAAAAAAAGCTCAAAAACAACACACATCAACTTTTCTCGATGTTGGCTTGGCTTTTCAGCCTAGATGATGATGGAGAGGTTCACGCCTTCCAGATGGCCTTGGCTCTGATACTTAAGTGGGAATGGGGGTAGAGATATTTTGATTTTTTTGATGTAATAGCTACAAACATGATGATGCAGCTGAAGAATTACCAAACCAAGTCTAAATTTAGGTATTCTTCTTTCTTGGTCTATTTAATTCTGCATCAGAACTTTGGGTTTTTGGAAAGAAATTTTTTGATATCTAGGTTCGATGAAGAGGGTTTAGGTAAGCCTATTTCTATATGGACCTATGTGCTTTCAAAAATAAGTAATTATTATTGGTTTGTGAACCACTTTTTGAGATTGGCGCTTCAAGAGCTATTACCGTGTCTGATGGGTTGTTTGTCCCCTAAGGTGGAAAAATGCATAAAGAATTCATCAAATCCGATGGATTATTTGTTAGGGGAATATTTTACATTTATCAGATATCATGGTTTCATTAGAGAACCTTTTTGACTCCCCAGATTTGTGATGGATAGGGTTTTCAAATTCGAGGCATGTCATCAAATAACTCTTTCCAACAATGCCTACGATAAGGGAAGGAACAAAAAAAATCTATCCACTTCCCCTTTGTATTGAAAATAGTAGAGTAGTACTGGAGAAGCAAGAAGCACAGAGGGAGCTTACAAATCTAGTGGAACCTCTAGGCTTAGTCCTTATCTTCAATGCATGGGACTATAATCCAGCAAGATTGTTTCCCTTGAAACATGAGAAGCAGGACTATGTGGAGTCCAAGAAAAATATGAATCAAGAGAGACTAGAAATATACACCAAACTGGCCCTCATGCTGACCAAAAGGCCAGGGTGGGTGAGCTTTTATACACCACACAAAAAATATCAAAGGGAGGTTCTGATAAGTAAAACCCTCAATAATCAAATGAAGCAGCAAGGGTGGTTAGAAAGGAAGATGATAGACTTCTAGAGGTTCTGACAAGAGATGGGAGGTACACATAAGTTGCTTGGGGAGTTCCACACATATGATGAACAGTTTGAGGACATTTATGACTGAGAAGTTGATTTGGACAACATCAACCTAGAGTGAAACCATGAGATAACCAAGGAGCGACTTCCACGTCATACTTCCTAACCACAGGAGTCTAACAGAGGGAGAAGCTCTAAGAAAAAGGACTCAAAAGTTGCATCCTCCACCAGTGTCCAAAGTAAGGGGGAGAGAACCCAATGATCCCCAAGAGAATCAGTTCTAGAATAGAGGGCCAAGCTTCAGCAAGATCATCCACTAAGGGATCAAGATTCTCTAGTTCGGGTTGAATGAAGATAAGGTGAGTTCAAGACCTAGACATACCCGATGCAACTATTGGAAATGAAGAAGAAGCAGAGTCCAATCTACAGAATGTTCGAATGGTCACGGGTTTAGGTAAGTCTTGTTCCCCCTCTTCTTCCCATTTATGCATCTTTGGTCAATCCTTTGCCCCTACCCATTGAAAAGATTCCTTCATCCACGGATCCTAAACTTTTGATTCTAAATGATCCCCCTACCGTTTTCAACATACCAAGTGATGTACCTTTATGTGTCAAGAAAGCAACATCCACTTTGACCACTATTTACTCTTTGATCACGCTATCCAGGGCCCCTATTGAGAAAGCTGAATCATCCATGCTACCCATTACCCCAGGTCTATCTGCATTCAAATAGAAATTTCCCATTCCATTTGTTTCTCTTTTTACTCCTAGAAGTACTTCTGGTGCCCAATCTCAATTTGGCATCCCACCATTTTCGATGATTACTCTCCCATTCGCCTCCCCACATGCCCATACATCCGAAGTCTCCCATTCTATTACTCTTTTTAGTCCACCCTGTGGTGCTTCTCTTATAGCACAAAGCATTGACTACCCACAAACTCTTCAAAATCATTTTGATGCAACTAAGTGGGCCTGACAAGCTAGAAAGAAGAAAATAAGAATGAATAATGTCGAGCTACCAACCGCCAAAAATATTTAAACCTATTTCAATGAAGAACAAAATTCTCTATGGATCACTACCATGAAGCCGCTCATAGCTTGACCCGAAGGACAGATGCAGATGGAGGATTATGACATCAGGGCAGTGGGTCTAGATTTAAATGAAATTCACCAGTGTGATAAGGTAGATCTATCCAATACCACTCAGAAGGTAGTATATATAGATTATGAGCGGCTAGATCATAAGTTGAGAAAGCACAAAGTTGAGCTAGCGAATGTCAAGGAAATAGTGAATCAGCTACAGTCGAAACTCAGGGCTTGAAATGATCAAATGACCCACATAATGTAGGTGCAAGATTAGAAGGAGCAAGCAACAAGATCTCTCGCAACGCTTCGAGATGAGTGGATCCAGCTATATGCTGAAATAGACCAACTAAAGGGTGAACTTGCACTTGAGCACTAGTCTAATGTAGATCACCAGTGTGTTCAGAAGAGTATAAGGAAGGAGTTGTATGGTTTCCGATCTCAGGCCTCTGACAATTTGCAAAAAGCTCAAGAGGAAGCTGAAAAGATAAGAAGTGATAAACAAGAAGCCGAGTTTGCTCTACACGCTCGTAATCAGGAGGTCAAAAACTTAGTTTCCGAACTGGCAGATGCTCTCGAGAAAAGGGATCAAATGGAACAAAGAGTGAAGGAAAAAGAGGCTGAGCTACATGAGGAGCTAACGGCTACACAAAGGTCTCTGACCCTTCCTATAAAGAGAAGGTTGGTATCCACCTATTGGGAGTGAATCATTATTGCGCTCACCTTTCTAAAACTAGCCCTACAATATTTGAGGGATGCTCGAGAGATAAATGAAAGGGTTGGCCCATTGGCCGTTCAAATTCTCCAATAATATGCTCCCTGAGTAGCCAAGTCTTAGAGCTTGATTTCCAAGCTATGTGTGGCAACAGATGAGGTTCTAAGAAGTGCAAGAATTATAGATCAGAGGGTTGCCTCTAGAAAAGCAAGTGAATTCACCCACTATCATAAGGTAGTGGCAAAAACCAAGAACAACCAAGTGGTGCTAAATAAAAGGGTTGATGAAATCAAGAAGGATATCAGTGTCCTATATAGCTTCAGGTTACGTCCCTTCCTTTCAACGAATGGGGATGTGTTATCAGTTGAGCAGATTATAGAGGAGGTCAAGAATAAGGTTCATATTTCTATAGATATTCCAGAGTCGAGTACAACACCCATTGTGGAGGATGTTGAGAGTGACATCTGGCAGTCATTAATTTTGACTAAAGTCAGTATTTCTCTCTCCTTGGTGGCTATAAATTTGAAGAAGCAAAATGTAGAAAGGGTTCCTAAAGTTTTCCTTTTCTAAAAAAAATTCTTTGGCTTTCATAGTTATAGGAGTATTTCTTTTAAAAGTTTACAGAACAATGCTTCACACTGGCATGTTTTATATTCTCAAACTATCGTCGGATTCGAATCTGATCTATTTTTTAAGTTCATTTAATATTTGAAGTACAAGTTATTTGGTAGAAATAGTTGAAAATGTGCATGATATGCCCTCTATCAATATTTATTTCTTTATATCTTTGTCCTGAATAGAACATCATGTCTTGCTTAATTTGAATAGTTTGATTATTCAATTTCCATGTTGTTTGTATGCATGATAAAGCTATAATATGTAGAAATTGGATTATGTCATTAGACTTCTCTGTTTTCTTTGTAGTATTATCATTTCTTCATGTTATGTTATTTAAGAGGAAGAGTTTATGTAACATTTGAATGTTTATTTTATTGACTCTTGGAACTTCTGTGTTTGGTCAGATCTTAATAAACACTTCCTGTGGGTGGATTGAATGACTACACTGTGCTTGTATCTAACCTCTACTACTTATTTTCTTTCCAAAAATGAAGGGATGTGGTGTTCTATGTCTATCATGTCATTCATAGAAAGGAATTTGTGGTTTTGAAATGTTGTAAAAGCGTTGGCGCATCACCACTTTTATGTATTTTTTTTTCATTTCTTTCTACTCTTTTCCCAAACTCAGAGAAGAGTCCACTTTTTATAAAAATCTCAAAGGTATTCAGTGAGGCACATATTGTTCCCCCACTCACCGAATTTCCCATAAGACTATCGAAGAGGTGCAAGCTTTGATGGTAAAAAAGCATTACATACAAAGGAACAATACTTATGGGTAATTGATAGTTGTTGTTCCAAGCACATGACTAGAGATAAAAATAAATTCATTAAACTTGAAATGAGAAAAGGAGGTTTAGTAAGACTAGGTGATAATATTGTTGTTAAGATTCATCGTAAATGAATTTTGAGCATAGATGGGAAGAATAAAACTAAATATGTGCTTCTAAAGCATAATCTTCTTATTGTCAGCCAAATGTGTGATAATGGACATAAAGTTGTATTTGATTCTGAAGGCTGCAAGATAAGAGTGAATGGTAAGACAATTTTTCAAGGGTTAAGGACTAATACCAATCTCTATAATCTATGTGAAGTGGAAGGTCAAACATGTCTAATTAACCAAGAAAATGAGAGTTGGTTGTGGCATAGAAGACTAGGAAATGTGAATTTTGACAATCTGGTGAAGATAAGCTCAAAAGGATTAGTTAGAAATATGTCGAAGATTGCAAAGCCTGATAACATCATCTTCCAAGGATGCCAACAAGGAAAGAAAAAAAAGTTTAAATTTCCGATAAAGAACTATTCAACTACAAAAACTTTGAAATTAATTCATACTAATCTATGTGGTCTAATGAGGACAAGGGTGTTTCAAGGGGAAATATATTTTATGCTACTGATTGATGATTATACTAGAATGGCATATGTCACATTTTTGAAGGAGAAGGATGAGGTGTTTGAAGCATTTAAAGGTTATAAGAAGCTGGTAGAAAATGAGACATGGAGAAGAATCAAATTTATTAGGTCAAAAAAAGGAGGGGAATTTGTGCAAGTGAATTGATGGAATATTGTGAAGATCATGGAATCAAACGCCAGTATTCGGCCCCAAGAATGCCACAACAGAAAGGCATGGTAGAGAGAAGAAATAGGATTGTAAAGGAGATGGCTAGAGCCATGTTTAATGAGGCAAACTTGATAGATACATTTTGGAAAGAATCAGTACAAACTATTGTATACATTCAAAACAAAGCTCTTATTAGATTTAGCAGTGGTAGAATACCATATGAATTGTGGTTCGGTACGCCTGCATTAGTCAAGAATTTCAAAGTATTTGGTAGTGAATGCTATATCAAAAGAGAAGATAAAGATTTGGGAAGTTTTGAGTCAAGATGTGATGAAGGGATTTTTTTGGGTTATTCATCTCAAATCAAAGCTTATAAATGTTACAATAAGAGACTACATAAAATTGTAGAGAGCGTACATGTCAGGGTTGATGAAAATGCAAATCAAGGTAAGTCTAGCCGAAACAACCTTGAAATTGAGTCAGATGAGGATGAAATAGGTGCACGAGTTGAAGAAGAAGAATAATAAGAAGAGAATGAGAAAGAGTTTGAACGTGCTCCTACAAAATATGTGCAAAAAGATCATCTTGCAGATCAGATAATTGGTGACAAGAATGAAGGTGTGTAGACTAGAAGAAGACTTGCAAAGAATAAGGAACAAGTGAACTTTTCTCTCTTATCCTAGATTGAACCAAATTTTTTTGATGAAGCCAGTAAGGATGAAAGTTGGATGGAAGTAATGGAAGAGGAACTGAATCAGATTGAAAAGCAAAAAACATGGGAATTGGTTCCTAGACTGCCAAGCAAGAATGTAATTGGCACCAAATGGGTATTCAGAAATAAGCTGAATGAAGATGGAGTTGTGGTCAGAAACAAAGAAAGGTTAGTGTGCAAAGGATATGATCAAGTAGAAGGTATTAATTTTAAAGAAACATTTTCTACAGTTGCACAATTAGAAGCTATTAGAATGTTTCTTTCATTTTTTGTGTTTAAAAGTTTTAAAGTATATCAAATGGATGTCAAATCTGCATTTCTGAATGGAAACCTTGAAGAGGAAGTATATATTGAGTAGACAAAAGGTTTTCAGTTGTCAGAGAATGATGGTTATGTTTTCAAATTGAGAAAATCATTACATGGTTTGAAGCAAGCACCAAGGGCTTGGTATTCAAGACTGGATCAATATCTACAACAACAAGGATTCAAGAAAATTTGTTCTGATAGTAATCTATATCTGAAATACGAAGGTGAGTATATGATCATTGTGGTAATATATGTAGATGATATTATATTTGATGGTAGCAGTGATGTAATGTGAAAAATATTTTCCACAAACATGCAAGATGATTTTGAAATGTCCATGTTAGGAGAACTCATATTTTTTTTTGGTTTGTAAATTACACAAACTAATAAAGGTATATTTATATCACAAACTAAACATGCAAAATAAATTATTAAGAAGTTTGGCATGGAGGATTGTAAACCAGTCAGTACTCCCATGATTACTGGTTGCAAGTTGAGTAAATCAGATGAGTCACCTGATGCAAATTAGACTTTAATTAGATCGATGATTGGAATTTTCCTATATCTAACTGCATCTAGGCTTCCTATAGTGAAAGTGGTTTGTATAGTAGCTATATTTTAGGAAGCACCAAAAGAATCACATGTCAATGCAATGAAAAGAATTTTTAGATACATCAAAAGCATTGTTGACTATGGTTTATTGTACCCCAAAAGCAAATATTTCACTTTAACAACATACACAGATGTTGATTGGGCAGGAACTGTGGATGATAGAAAAAGTACTAGTGGAGGAGCTTTCTTTTTCAGAAACAGACTAGTTTCTTGGATGAGAAAAAAGCAAGAGCCTGCGACCCTTTCTACTGCACAAGCAAAATATGTTGTAGTAGTTGCGTGTTGCACTCAAGTCCTTTGGATGAAGTAGACATTAAAGGACATCAAGGTAGAGTACAATGAGCCTATTTCAATTCTTTGTGACAACTCAAGTGCCATTAATATCTCAAATAATATAGTGATGCACTGCAGAAAAAAAGCATATATCAATCAAGTATCACTTCATTAGAGAAAAGGTTGCAGATAAGGAAGTCAGCATGGAGTATGTTCCTACTAAGGAACAAGTGGTTGATATATTCACAAAGCCTCTTCATATAGAACAGTTTGAATATTTGAGGAAAAAGTTGGAAGTAGTTTCTCCTATCACATATCACTAACCATTAGTGATAGGGAATTTATCTAGGGGGAGCTTCATTGATCACTTCTTTAACCCTAGTTATGAATAATGTGATCAATCATGTAAAATATTTTTTTACAATTTCTAATAATTTGATGGTTGCAAAGTTTGTCCAAATTGGAGCATTTCCTCAGGGGGAGTGCACCCTTTTCCATTGATGTCGAAGGGGAGAAATGTGATGCAAAATAGAAGCTTGCTGAGAAAAGATGAGATGTATGTCATAGGGGGAGTTTTTGTGTTACACTGTGAATAATCAATTTGGTGTAGATCTTTAATGGTACCTAGATGAACAGTTAGAGTTTTTCCATCAATTCCAAAGGGAGAGACTATTGGCATATAGTTGCCATTGATGTCAAAAGGGAAAATCTAGAAAAGGAGATCTAAGTTGTGGGATTCCAAGTTTTCCCAATCTATGTCACGGGGTTCTCATGTTTCAAAACCCTTTGACTTAGCCACTTATTCATGTTGGTAATGGGCCCCATCACCTAGGTTGGTGGTGTCCTAAAGGTAGGCGGTGTCCTAAAGGTGTGAAGAAACAAATATATGTCGGCATGTCGCAAGTTTGCAAAAGTTCACAACCTCTGACTAAAGGTTCTGAAGTTTAGATTTTTAGCAACTTACTGATGGAGCAATAACGAGAGTGGAAATGTAATATATGAGACAATTCAATATCGGTAGGAGTCATGCAGGAGTATCTTCAATGGTTCAATGTTCTTCTTTTCGGCATGAAAATGTGTGGTCGGCGAGAGACTATGGTATGTCTCTTCGACAGAACGATGGCAACATTGCAGAGATTTATCGATGAGACAATACAATGTTGGGAGGAGTTTCGTCCATGTCTCTTCAATAGACTGATAACTATCTCATCGATGTGACTCTAGTGTATCGGTAGGAGTTTGTAAAATGTCTTTTCAATGGAGTGATAAGAAGAGAAGCCAGTGGGACCCGATTGTGATGAAGGCTGATAAGTGGTGAAGGATGATTGATCGATATGATAATTCACATCATTATTGTGAATTCAATGGTGATGACATGGAGGATATATGACATGTGAGCTTATGCATATGTTGAAGTGAGATCAGTCTATCAGAGAGAGAAGTTAGCAAGTCTCTTTTATGTAATGATGTGCGATGGTCATAAGGTGATAGTTAGTGGATGGACAAGATTGACAATGCAAATCTGACGGTGGTGATTTAAAGGTGATGACAAGATTGATGGACAACTCACATCCTTGTTGTGAGTTATGTGGAAATCGGTAGACCCTGTGTATGACGAGCAAGCAACAGATCAAAGAGAATGGTGGATATCGATGAGACTATAATGGATGTCTCCTCGATAGAGCAATAAGCAAGTTAAGATTCATCGATGTGACATATACCTTTTGGTAGGACTTGGCTAGAAGTCTCCTCAACAACCCAATGGTGTTCTATGGTGAATAACCCTAAGATCAAGGAAGGATATTCAAATGACCTCTTATCCAATGGTCAAGATTTAAAGACACAGTATTAAATGAGGATCACAAGATCAGGGCACAAAAGGAGAAGATCAACAATCGGAATTCAAAATCAATGATCTCAAATGGATAAGTTTGTGTAAATAGGGTTTTGATTGGAAGTTGACACATAGCAGAGAATTAATTGGTCCAACTGCACTCAGTGACCAATTGAATGAAGATTTGATCTCCAAGGTTGAAATACAGATCTTAGATATGATCAAATCTAATCTAATCATATGGGTAGTAGAACGCATTGAATGCATAATTATTTTTTAGGGTTTGATAGAGAGAATGAGGAAAATTCTCTATAACCAAATTTATTGTTGGATAGCTCGATGCAAGATATGGTGATATCTGGTAACCCTATCCGATGTCCTAATTTATGAGCTAGACATATGTGTGTGTGGCTCGATGAGAGGTAGCTTTCTAGTGAAGTTTGCAAGAAATGGAAACCCTAGCAGTCATTTTAGAGATGATTTGAACCATAGAGAGAATATCAAGGAAATAATTTTCACCTAAATAAAAAGGAAAACTATTAGGTATTGTGTGTTTGTCGAATCTAAAAGAGAGAAGAGTGTGAAGAGTCTGCAAGTACATAGAGTTCTTAATAGAGTAATGTACAACTGAGAATGTAGTAGAGTAGAGAGTGTAGAGCAGGGGAGTGTTGCTAAGTGTGTAGCTTCACCAACAAAAGCATATGTTACAAAGTGTGCAACAATTCATTGAATGTATTGGTACATCTTTTAGGTTGATTATAACTCAATTGTATGCACATATGAAATTGTAATCTTGTTGAGTTTGTAGCCTAATTAAACTGAGTTGTATCTCAAACTAGGTGATTTTAGTCTCCTTGGAGTTGTAGCTCCTAAAATAGGGCGTTGATGCTTCCTTGAGTTGTAGCCCTAAAAATTTGTAACAAATATTTCATTTATGATGCTGGATTTGAGCAGTAGCCTCAAGCAACTTTTGTCACCATGGTTTTTCCCATCTTGGGTTTTCCAAATATATCTGGTGTTATGAGTTGTTGTTTTATGTGCATGTAATTGTTACATTGGTTTATATTTTAATCTTCACATCTGGATTATAAGATTGAATTTGAAAATGGGTATTGAAATATAAAGTTTTTACATCTACTGATTGACCCCCCTCTCAGTAGATCATTGTGTTCTAACAAACACATGAAATATCACACTACACTTATCAAATTTTCACTCTAACACTCTACAATTCACATCATTAACATCATACTTATCTATCTTATCATCCCTCAACAAATTAACTTATATTCATATCATCTTCAACCTTGAAAACATTCTCCAAGGTCAACTATGCACCTCAACTATACACATTCAAATTAGGTTAGCACAAAAACACTTTCATGGAAAATAGAAGTGGAGATAGACAACACCACTCCTTATATAAGACCTAAATCTATAAAACCATGCTATAACATGATTCTAAAAATAATAAACATCCACTACAATTAGTGTAAACACCATTAAAATTTTAAGTGCACACTTCCTTTGATCCAACAACAACTCATGGATAGTAAATTCCACTTGAATACAATTTGGAATATTCCATAAACACCCTAAAATCCAACAAACTGCTTCACAACAACTTTCACTTGAGGAATGTACACAACCAATACACTCAAACAACTCTACCATATACTGCAACTAATTGAATTGACTTCCAAGGCACCAAACCTTGAAAAAGTTTGACTGAAGAAAGATACCAACACTATAAGCACACCTTCATATCTACAAGACTTGAAACCAATCTATGAAGAAACGCAAAGAAAAATATTTCTCCCAGACACCTTTGCAATATATAGTTCACACACTGGTGAACACAAATTGTTTTGCACAAAAATCCAACACATCAAATCTAAATACACCATCTTTAAACACCTCTAATGAACATATACAAAATTCATAGGTAGATCTTCAACCTAGAAGAAATATGAAGCGAAACCAAAACATTACTCTTCAACCCAAAACACACTCCAGCACATTTTTTCCTCTTTTTATAAATTTTTCTCAAAATCACTTGAAAACCAAGCATTAGGAACACATCCTCATAATCTCCATCACTTCCTCAACCATAGGTAGAAGCTTATCAAAGAAACACTAGAGGTTGAAACTAGTAGCTTACTAATGTCAACATAATGCAACTAATCCAAGCATAGACAACACCAACTACTCATAATCTTGCAACAATCTCTCCCAACAATGATCTTCTTCTTTCTCATACAATTGAAACTAATGAGAACACAAGATTGTTGACATCAATAACAACACCAACTTCTCATACTTGCAATAATATCCTCCTTTGTCATTGATTGCAACACATGATGTGAAAAACCATCAATAACAACAACTCTACTCTATACTTATTTCCTTCTCTCTTTTCTCTTTACTCACTCTCCCTCTTTTAGCTTACCTTTTTCACACGTTCTTCATTCACCTAGCTATACTATTCTCTTCCCCTTTCTTCACTGACAACTAGAAATTTTTCATATGATTCTCTCTCCCTTACTATGTTCCTTTTCAAATTTCTCCCCCCCTTTGACATCAATGGAAAAGGACAAAATATTTATATCACTTATATTTCTCCTTTGACATCAATCAACCTTCTCACAACTGCTCTAAAAATTCTATTTATTTATAGCTCAATATACTCTCCCTTAGGAGCACACACCAATCAGTAACCACTACATCAAGAAAACACACACCCCCCAAATTGAAACAACAATAAATGTTACTACTTACTCCCCTTGAGAGGTAGCTACCAACATCAGTCTAGACCAAAGAATGAATCTTGAAATCCACTAGATTGATGCATCTCCTTATGCATCTAGTTTAAAGGAGGGGAAATAAACCCCAACTTCTCTCAAAGATACTCAAAAGTATCCTTAGGAAGAGCATTAGTGAATATATCAACAAAATGATCCTTTGTAGGTACATATTCAAGCTTAAATTCATTATCTACAACCTTCTCTCTCAAAAAGTGATACCAAATTGAGATATGTTTTGTCCTTGAATGCATTATTGGATTCTTTGAAATATTGATAACATGTGTATTATCGTAGAAGATAAAAATTGGTGCATCATATACCACCCTAATGTCCTTCAATTTTTGTCTCATCCAAAACACTTATGTGCAGAAAGATGTTACTGCAATGTATTCTACCTCTGCAGTAGATAAAGACACTAAATATTGTTTCTTACTTAGCCATGACACCAATCTACATCCAAGAAAGAATGCACCACAATTTTTACTTTTCCTATCACCCACACAACGAACCCAATCTACATCTATGTAAGCACTCAAAGTAAAATCAGTATCCTTTGGATACCACAAGCCATGTTTTGGAGTGCCCTTCAAGTATCTAAATATCCTTTTCACTATTACAACATGTGACTCTCTAGGATCTTCTTGAAATCTAGCCACAAGAAAAACTGCATGTATGATATCTGGTCTAGTAGAAGTTAGATATAGTAGTGCACCAATCATTGATCTATACTTGCTCTGATCAACCTTAGGAGATTTATCATTCTTTCTCAACTTGCAACCAGTAACCATATGAGTACACACCGACTTAGAATCTTCCATTCCAAATTTCTTCAACATTTCTTTGACATACTTTGATTGTGAAATGAAAGTACCTTTATCTATCTGATTTATTTGCAATCCAAGGAAGAAATTCATCTCCCCACACATAGACATTTCAAACTCTTTATGCATTTCTTCTGCAAACTTCTTGCACACAGTTTCATTGCATCCAAATATTATGCCATCAACATATACAACCAAAATCAAGATTTGATCTTTCTCAACTTTAAAGTAAAGATTTCTATCTACAATACCTTTATTGAGACCTTGATATATCAAATATTTATCCAACCTTGCATACCAAGCTCTAGGAGCTTGCTTCAATCCATAAAATACTTTATTTAATTTATAGACCATATATGGTTTTTCTGATAACTAAAATCCTTTTGAATGTTCTTTGTGTATTGTCAAAAAATGTTGTCGAGACATTTTCACACTTGTTTGGGCCCTCCTTGCTGAGTTAGGCTTAATTTTTCCTTGATTTAGTGTTGAAATGTGATTGACACATTCACATTAGGTCTTGGGCCCTTGTGAACTAATGGATTTAATGGTACATTGCTAAAGTGTTGTGAAGTGTTGTAACACACTTTCACACTTTTCTAAGGTCTTATCAACCTAATAAACCTCTTTTTAATCAAAATTAATCTTAATATTGCCTTATTTGGAGTGTTGTAAAGTGATGTAACACAATTTCACACTTCTCTAGGATTTTCATTAATAATTGGGCTTTCTTATGCTTTAATTGGCCCCATTTTTCATCCATAAGCCTCATTTATTGCATCTTTTCTCGGATAATCCTAACAATAATCAATACCCAATCATAATTCAAGTGTTTCTAGCTTGTGTGGCTTAGATTTAGGGATTTGGGACTCATTCGCCACCTTGGGAGAATGGGTCCCACCTAGATCTTTTGGTCCCAAACTGGTTTTCACACATTTCTAAGCACTTTTGGTTTTTGGTCCCAGACATTATGCCAGATGGGACTCATTTTCCATCTTGGGAGAATGAGTCTCATGTGCCCAAAATCAAAATTAATTCAAATTCTTGGTGGGATTTTATCCTCCTAGATTTGATGTTGGCTTGTAGTGTTGTAATTTTGGGAATTCTTGCATAATTGAGTATAAATACAAGGTTTTTTCACTCATTTTCATCCTAGCAAGTTGAATGAGCATTCCTAATAGAAAATTGAGTTCGCAAGCATTCAAAAGAGAATTCAAGAGCATTCAAGGGTAGATTATCAAGCATTTTAGAGAATTATTCAAGCATCAATCATTATGTCAAAGATTACATGCATCACATTTGTTATTGTGCTAACAATTGTGATGTAGGGTTTATGATTCAAGAAAGTGTTCAAATAAAGATCAATATCATTCAAGCAAGGATCAAGATCTACATCCATTGCAGCCATCTCAAGCATATTTGCAGCACTTCATTGAAGAGTTTGGTGAGTTGCAACATCATCATTCTCCATTCCTATTTGTGTGTGATTTGCAGGTCTAGGTTGTAGATTTCCTAAGGAGCAAGATTGGAAAAAAGTTGTAAGTCATTCAAAGTTTTCAAAGTTGTCATCAAGTCTTGGAGAACATTGGAGAAGACCTACATGTGGAAAAATTAGAGATACAGATCCAAAAACCAATTAGGAACGACAAAGAAAACATAGAAGAGTAGGATTAGCTTTTGAAGTTGCAAAAAAGCCCAACTGGACTGATTCACCACTTATAGTGAATGAATCCTAGTTCCAATCAGTTTTCAAGATTTTGCATATTCAGATACCCTTTTGTCTAAAACCTTTTCCTGCATAGTTTTCCATAAATAGGATTGATTCACCCATCTTGGTGAATGAGTCCTAGTCAACAATAAAAGCATATCTTCTAGTGATTCAAATCTCCATCCAACCTTATCTAGATCTCCAAGTGCATACTTTTTGTTTTACATTTTTCTATGTTGTTTCATTCAATTTTCTAGGTCATGTAGTCTTAGTTTGCATTCAATTAGGGTTGTATATTACATCTTGCATTTCATTATGTTTTCCAAGCC
This sequence comes from Sequoiadendron giganteum, assembly GCA_007115665.2. Lineage (NCBI taxonomy): Eukaryota > Viridiplantae > Streptophyta > Pinopsida > Cupressales > Cupressaceae > Sequoiadendron > Sequoiadendron giganteum. Next base: position 50,292,207 of record CM021103.1, on the reverse strand, counting down.
TAAAATTGGTGGTGAACCCCTTATTAGATCATATTCGGCCCTTAGAACAACCCTCTTGCAGGATTTCTTTCTTTTTTTCATTGAGATCTCCAGGGTTTGTTCTTGAGTGAAAGTTAGTGAAAATTATCCCTTTTAGGTCCTAAACCCTAAGAAGAGAACCCCCAAAACCATTTTATTCCTTTCATTTTGGTGAACTTGCATTTAGAACATCATAATTTTGAGTTGGAGTGCATTATCATCCTAGATTTAGCTTGCATTAACACTGCATTAGGATTTTCATTGGTTAATTTGCATTCTAGGGTTTCAAATTTTGCATTAGTGAAAGCTCATATAACTTGCATTTTTGCATCTAATTTCATTGAAATTAATTCAATATCTGCATTTGCATCTCAGATATAGATCATAAAACATAAAAAACATAAAATTCAATTGAAAATTTCTAATTTTTTTGAAAAAAATCATTACTGGGACTCATTCACCACCTTGGGTGAATCAGTCTCTTTGCATATTCAGTATTGCATTTTCTGGCATTTATAGTTTAGTTTCTGAGTTTCTATTTGTTGTTACTACATTTTAGTTTTAGTTTTTAGAATTTATGTTATAAGCATTTCATTGTTCTTAGCTTACATTGCATTTGCATTCATTGTGCATTTAGTAGCCCTTGCATAAGTATTTGGTGTCCTACTACTAACACCATAGTGAGACAAAGTTTGAGACTCATGTCATCCCACGATAGCACAATTGTTGTGGATATTGGGTTGTGTAGATCTTTCACTCCTAGTATTGATACTAGTACACTAGGTATGGACAACACCTTTAACAACTCTTTGCCTTCAAGTAGTTTGCAAGTTCAAACAAGGAATGATAGTGTCTTGCAAGAAAACATAATTCAAATTCATGAGGACCTATCAAACTTACAAAATCAAGTGTAAAATGAAAACATTTCAACTACTACCATCCCCATTATAGATAACATTCACCACATGCTTGAAAGTGAAGATGGGCTTAACCTTGTGAAAAATATAGTTCAAATATTTGGAAAACACCTCCCCTCAACCACTAGTGGTCCTTTACCAACAAGAAATTTCACAAGCCAAGGAGGACCTCAAATTCCTCCTCCCACAACAATTGCCTCAATACCTACCTATACCAACCCTCAAGTCACAACAATATGCAAATAACTAGTAATGTGATCCCTTCCTTGGGTATTCCTGCTAGAATCCCTAGTTCCTATGTTTCATCACATGTTATATCTCCCACCACCTTACCACCTATAAGAATTTCATTCACTTGTCCTTTGAACACATAAACCCCTTCACATTTGTCACTTCCATCTCATAACACAAACAATGACCCTCTCATAACTCAACTCTTCCAAACTATTTCATCCCTTCAAAAGCATATTTGCACCATCAATAAAAATAAAAATGGCCCACCTACATATTATGTCAGAAGCAGTCCATTGTCCTTGGAGATATTGCAAACACCAATACCACAAGGTGTAGAGGTGCCTAGATTTGAGAAATATGGAGGGAAGGGAGATCCATCTAACCATGTTAATGCCTATCTTACATTATGTAGTGACTTTGTCCTTGATGATAAACTCTTGGATAAGCTTTTTCTTAGGTCTAGTAATTTTTTTAGTGGCTAATATTCACCAATTGGATAATAGTTGAGTTTTGGGAATCCAAAATTGGCTAATAGTTCGAGCTAAATGTGACTTGAATCACCACACTTTTACAAAATTTTATTATAGTATTATTTAAATTTCCAAAGAGATATTTTATTAAAAAAATTAACTCAAAAATTCACCACAAAATTGGATACGTGATTAGATCATATTCGCCTATATTTTATAAATTACAGTAGAAGTCTGTATTAATTCGTCGGTAGTGTATCTTAATTATTAGTTTATTTAAGACCATATTTTTAATCTTTAGTTTCCACCATTTATTTATAATATATTCTAATGGCCCTTGTATTCCACGAGGTAAAATGTACCCATGACTTGTAATGCTCATGGGGCCCACAATTTTGGGTCTCATGAGCATTATAGATTGTGGGTACATTTTACCTCATAGAGTATAATGAGGGTCATTAGATCAATGATCTAAAATCAATTTTGAGCTCCATGAGAATTACAAATTGTGGGTATATTTTACCTTACAAAATATAATGAGGGACATTATATTATATTTTAAAACAATGGGTGGCAAGTAAATATTATAGTCTACCTCTTAAACCTATCAATAGTTTCCACCCTTGGGACCCTACTTTTCCATGAGAATTATTTTTAGATTGGATGGATTCGCCATCATAATTAATATATTTTCCTATTATTTTTCAAGATTCACCAAATTTTTCTACAAAATTTTAGTGATGTAAAAAAATCGCCAATAAAATTAATATTTTTCTCAAAAAAAGGAAAGATTTTCCACTAGAAATTAATATATTTTCCTAAAAAAAATGAAAGACTTGCCAAGATTTTGTATCTTTTTTAAGGGGGCTTTCTTAAAATTATCACTACTTAGGTCATTGAAAGATACTGCCTTGGAATGGTTCTCCTCTTTATTGAATAGCTCAATTAGTTCATTCCATGAACTTTTTGATTCATTTGTAAACCATTTCCAAGTACATATGACTCCTAAGATGACCTTGGCAGATTTGATGAGATGTAAGCAAAAAGAAGAAGAAAAGATAATTAACTTTATGTCACACTATCAATCGCTTTATTCCCAAATCGATGTCAAGGTCCCCGACCCTCACCTTCAAAAGTTGTTCATAGAAAATTTTCAAAGCAAGATTCAAGACAAGCTCAGCATGATGAAATTCCCATCCTTGATGCACTTGTGTACTGCCCTCTGTGATTATCAAGATTTGGTTAGTAGTCGAGATACAAAATCCACTTCTAGCCGATTTGAGAAATCCGAGCCTACAAACCAAAACAATTCCCAACCTTTTAGAAAAAAAAAATGGTTTCCTTCAATTTAATTCCCCTCAACAAAAAACTCACAATGTCAATAACCAAGTAGCTATTGTTAGAGCCACGACACCCTTTAGTTATGGGACCCGAAAATACAATTCACTCCCATACCCGATACCCTTCATAACACAATGTCCCAACTTTTAGAACAGAAAATTATTACCTTACCTCCCGTCAAAACACCCAATCCTAATAATCCTTTACCCCCAAGCTTTAGATAAAATGTTTATTGGTCACACTGTCACCGAAAAATGGACATGACACAGAACAATGTAGACATCTTAAACATCTTGTGTAAGACCTCATTGATTACGGTCATCTCTTTGTTGGAGGTGTTAGTGATAAAGGAAATAAGTCCATCACCCCTCCTAACCAAAATTTGCAAATTTTTACCAACCCATGCCAAAACATAATATTTCATTTTTCAAAGCTAGTGAAACTTCAAAGAATGATATGATGAATGTTGATACGGATGATGATAACAATGATTCTATTCAACATGATCCTATTGATAATGATCCTATGGATAAAATGGTAGGAGTGATAGATTCCATTCCTCGTAAGGGCCGAACTAAAAATACTCTTAACATTGCTTTCTCCTTTGAGTATATACTTAAACATGCACCAAATGGTCCTCTTTACATAGTCGGCCATATCTATGACAAGCCCACAAATGGGATAGTAATAGATCCTGCTTGTGGAGAGAATGTGATCACTGAGGAATTATTACTTTTGCATGAGCTCTATCAAGACATTTATGATAAACCGAAAGCATGGATCAAGAACAATAATGGTTTTTCTTTCCCTATGATGGGATCGATCACTCTTACCTTACAAATAGGACCGAAAATATTAAATGTCTCATTTTCCATCATCCCATAGTTTGACCAATTTTGTGTGAAGCTAGGCTACCCATGGCTTTGCTCCATGAAAGTTGTCACCTCAGTTGTGCATAAACTTTTAAAGTTCCTCTTTGACAATGAAATATTCACCATCCATCATAGTGGCTTTAACCCTTTGTCCTCCAAAGGAAACTTTTCCTTAGATTCCTTTTGGACCAAACCCATGGAACCTATAAAACTAAGAAAAGACTTCTTTTTCTTGTCCTATCAAAAGTTCAAAGCAAAGAAGATAGAAAAACTATCCCTCCAAAATATGTCCCCCCCACCATTAAACCTACCATCCTTGAAAAAACCATGATTGAGCCTAAATAAATTCCAATCCACCAAGACCAACCTAAGATCGAACCTTCACCTACCTCCTACAAATGACCAAGAGACAATGAAAACATCCTCGTCACACCTCCTAGAATAAAATAGGTTTACAAAGTCAAAGAGAAAGCAACTGAAAAACCTCCCATGATTCCTTTTGTTCCTTCCCTAGGGAAGAAAAGAAAGCTATGGTTGATCAACCCGCTCCTACACAAATGCAACTTGAAAAGAAAACTAAAAGAAATAGAGGTTCTAGAGAGCGTAGGCATAGACATCGTGCACTTGCTCACAAGTTACATAAATAATTAAACAAATAAAATCAAAATACAAACTTGACTGAAGCAATGCATGATAACTCTACTCCCACCCCAAAACAAAACAATCCAATACAATAACCACAACAAGAGTTGAATCCTTTTTTAGACATTATCATTCAACCTCCTATTGTGATCAATTTGGATGATGATGAGGAGGTTGCTAAAATTGATGAAGGGGTGCATAATGAATTGAATACATTGTTTTCCTCTTCCATGAACTTAGATGAAAAATCTCCTACAAAGAGTGTTGAACTTGGTGTTGGCCCTAGTTCAAAACTTTCTATTGCCCCTTTGGCTAGTTTCTTGCCTTCAGTATACAATGAACATGATTGGGATGTGGACGACTTGCTCATAGGTTGACTCGCATATGCCTTACTAGTCTTCTCCATTATTTCTTTTTTCATTTTCTTTTGTGTGATTTCATATGTGTATTGTGATCCCCCATGACGTTCTATTTGGCATTCTCTCTCTTTGTGACATTCCTCTATTTGTACCTTCATTCTTTTCTATGTCATCAATCTCTTACTTTTCCTTTATCTTTTTCATTTGTCTTGTGTTTTCCTTTTGGGGATGACACAAGGCATCGAGACATTCATGTCTCTTTCACGTTGACCAAAAAAAATTTCCTTTATCTTTTTCATTTATCTTGTGTTTTCCTCTTGGGGATGACGTAAGGCATCAAGACATTTATGTCTCTTCCATGTTGACCCAAAAGGATTTTTATTTGTTCTCTCTCTCTTTGTGTCATTCTTCTAGTTCTATGTGTATTTGGGGGATGATGAGAGTTTCGAGCTCTCTAAAACAATTGTAGCAAAGAACATACTGACCCCAAATCCATAGATCCCTTATGGGTTTGGTGTTTTCATTTTGGGGGCAACCCCTCTCCTCTTTTTATCTTGCATGACGTGGATTTACTTGGAAACAGATGACTTGGTATAGGGCTTTCAAAGTTAGCTTTCATGTATTCTTTGTTATCATTTATCATTTTCTACTCTAAAGTAATTACTCACAGTATGGTGTTTAGCAATTTCTTTAAAGTGTGGGCATACATTGGCATTATTCTTTTGCATTTCCCTTTTTCATGGTTCATGGTGCAGTTTTCTTACTTCATCCGATGCATTTTTCACTTTGTGGATGACATTGGGTGTGATGTCCTTCAGGAGTGTGATCTCTCTTAACATATTACATTCCTCTTAGTGGCTTGATGTGACACACTACATCCCCTAAGTTGTGAATTTTCTATTCTTTGATTGGTCCTCTCTTGGAGACATTAGGCACAATGTTCCCTAAGTTAAAGACCTCAGATGAACTAAGAAAAACTCGCTTGAATATTCCTTATTTTTCATTTGTAGTCATATGGCCACCTTGCATAACACAACTTGCATGCCTATAGATCCATCCTTTTTGTTCATGAGCTCCAAGTATACGAATTTTTTCTTGTCTCATGAAGCTCAAAAATCATTTTGTTGTGTGGCACCTTATTAAAGTTATCAGGGGGTAAAACTTTGGTATCCTTTGAGTGGGAAGCCTGATTGAGGCATGAATTTCCCCATAGCCACTTGCGTGTGTGTGAGAGTGCATACCAACCATGAGTGTATGTGTCTCACCCTTTTAGGACTTCTCACCCAATGGACAACCAGAAGTTTCATTGCCTCAAAGTGAGTATGCATTTTTTAGACAAATGACCTAGATCTGATCCACATCATGATGGAAAATGGTTGAAGCTTGATCCGACTCTCTTCAATATTTTACCTTTTCTCTCTTTCATCTTTGACAGTGCATGCTTATTATTTGTTGTTTCTCTTTATCATTCGCATGTGTGTTCTTTTTTGCCCAAGTTGATTTGTCTTGGAAGCTTGATCTTGGGGCCTTGATCCCTCTCAATTGTTGTTGTCTCATCTTATTGGAATTGGTATATTTTAACCCCTCTTGATGTGTGTGTTTATCTACTTTAGTGTGAGTTTGAAGAAATTTCATCCTCTCACTAAAGTGGGGGCTAAATGTAGTGTCAAAGAATGTTGTCGAGACATTTTCACACTTGTTTGGGCCCTCCTTGCTAAGTTACGCTTAATTTTGCCTTGATTTAATGTTTTAATGTGATTGACACATTCACATTAGGTCATGGGCCCTTGTGAACTAATGGATTTAATGGTACCTTGCTAAAGTGTTGTGAAGTGTTCTAACACACTTTAAAACTTTTCTAAGGTCTTATCAACCTAATAAAACTCTTTTAATCAAAATTAATCTTAATATTTCCTTATTTGGAGTGTTGTAAAGTTTTGTAACACACTTTCACACTTATCTAGGATTTTCATTAATATTTGGAATTTCTTATGCTTTAATTGGCCCCATTTTGCATCCACAAGCCTCATTTATTGCATCTTTTCAAGGATAATCCTGACACCAATCAATATCCAATCATAATTCAGGTGTTTCTGGCTTATGTGACCCAAATTTAGGGATTTGGGACTCATTCACCACCTTGGGTGAATGGGTCCCACCTAGATCTTTTGGTCTCGAACCAGTTTTCACACATTTCTACGAACTTTTGGTTTTTGGCCCCATACATTATGCCATATGGGACTCATTCGCCATCTTGGGTGAATGAGTCTCGTGTGGCCCAAAATCAAAATTAATTCAAATTCTTGGCAAGATTTTATCCTCCTAGATCTGATGTCAGCTTGTAGTATTGTAATTTCAAGAATTCTTGCATAATTGAGTATAAATACAATTTTATTTCACTCATTTTCATCCTAGCAAGTTGAATGGGCATTCCTAATAGAAAATTGATTTCACAAGAATTCACAAGAGAATTCAAGAGTATTCAAGGGTAGATTATCAAGCATTTTAGAGCATTCTTCAAGCATCAATCATCATGTCAAAGATTACATGTATCATGTTTGTTATTGTGCTAACAATTGTGATGTAGGGTTTATGATTCAAGAAAGTGTTCAATTCAAGACCAAATATCATTCAAGCAAGGATGAAGATCTACATCCATTGCAACCATCTCAAGCATATTTGCAACACTTCATTGAAGAGTTTAGTGAGTTTCAATATCATCATTTGTTTATTCATCATTCTCCATTCCTATTTTCTTTCATTTTAAGGTTTAATTACCAACAAGGGGTTTGACCAAGGAAAACCCCTATCTATTAATCCAACAACATTTTTACCTCTCCTTTGTGTATGATTTATAGGTCTAGGTTGTAGATTTCATAAGGATCAAGATTGGAGAAAAGTTATAAGTCATTCAAAGTTATCATCAAGTCTTGGAGAAAATTGGAGAAGACCTACTTGTGGCAAAATCGGAGACCCAAATCCAAAAACCAATCAAGAAGGACAAAGCAGACATAGAAGAGTATGATCAACTTTTTAAGTTGCAGAAAATCCCAACTGGACTGATTCAACACTTCTAATGAATGAGTCCCAATTCTAGTCACTTTTCAAGATTTTGTAGATTTAGATACCCTTTTGTCTGAAACCTATTCCTACATAGTTTTCCAGAAACAGGACCGATTTTCCCAACTTGGTGAATGAGTCCCAATCAGTAGTAAAAGTAGATTTTCTATTGATTCAAATCTCCATCCAGCCTTCTCCGGATCTCCAGGTGCACACTTTCTATTTTACAGTTTTATGTGTTGTTTCATTCACTTTTCTAGGTCATTTAGTCTCTGTTTTCATTCAATTAGGGTTTTATATTACATATTGCATTTAATTATCTTTTCGAAGTCTAAACTTGGTGGTAAACCCCCCTAGAACAACCCTCTCGCAATATTTATTTCTCTTTTGCATTGAGATCTCAAGGGTTTGTTCTTGAGTGAAAGTGAGTGAAAACTGTCCATTCTAGGTCCTAAACCCTAAGAAGAGAACTCACAAAACCATTTTCTTCCTTTCACTATTTATACCTCTTCTTCCAATTCTCCATTCAAGAAAGCAGAATTCACATCTATTTGATAAACTTTGAAATCCTTGTGTTCCACAAAAGCCAAAAACATCCTGATATCTTCCATTCTTGCCACCAGAGAAAATGTCTCATCAAAATCCATTCCTTCAACTTGTGAGCAGCCTTTACACACAAGACTTACCTTGTTCCTTACCACTTCTCCATTCTCATTTAGGTTTTTTCTGAATACCCACTTATTTCCAATCACATTTTTGTTTGTTGGGTCTTGGACAAATTCCCAAATCTAATTCTTCTCAATTTGCAACAGTTCTTCTTTCATAGACTTGATTCAGTATTCATCCATGCATACCTTAATCACTATTTTAGGTTCAAATTAATAAATTAAACATATATTCACCTATTCTTCAACAAATTTCCTTCTTGTCAATACACATTTTCTCTTATCTCCAATGATTTGATCTTCAAAATGATTCTTTTGTACATACTTAGGAGTTTTAGCAGTCTTTTCTAGAGCTTATTCCTCTTCAATCTACACTTCCTTTTCTTTATCTTTTTCTTCTTCTCTGTAAGAAGACTCATCTGATTCATATCCATCTATTGCCACTGAATTATTTTGCAAGTTTTCATCAACCTTGACACTTGCACTCACAACAATATTTCTCAACTTGTTATTGTAGCATCGATAAGCTTTGATTATAGTAGAGTATCCAAGGAAGATACTTTCATCAGACCTTGCATCAAAATTTCCTATTTTTTCTTCATCTCTTTTGATATAACATTTGCTTCTAAACACTATGAAGTACTTGTAGTAGGAATCCTTCCATACCATAGCTCATAGGGATTCTGTGTGATGTTTTCTCTTTCTTGAAATTTTTTAATTATATAAATAGTAGTATGAATTGCTTCTCTCTAGTAGACTTTCGATAGATTCACATATTTCATCATTTTTCTTGAAGCTTCTTGAACATTCATATTCTTTATTTCAACTACCCCATTCTATTGAGGAGTCCTAGGGGTAGACAAGTGCCTCTTTATGTCATGATTCTCACAAAAGATATTAAACTCATTGGAGGTGAACTCTCAACCTTTATTAGACCTTAAACATTTTATTTTTATATCCATTTCATTCTCAACCATGACTTTAAATTATTTGAAATTATCTAGGGCTTCAAATTTTTCTTTAATAAAAGTAACACATTTTATTTTAGAATAATCATCAATCAATAGCATGAAATACTTGTCACCTTAAAGACTTCTTAATCTTGTAGTACCACACAGATTTTATGCACCAATTCCAACAACATGATAGTACATTGTTATTTGATTTTGAAGCTTCTTCTTGCTTTCTTTCCAATTTGATATGCTTTACAGATAACATTGATAGGATTTGTAATCCTTGTTAGATCTCTTACAACTTGAGCTAAACTAATTCTCACTAAGTTATCAAAATTGATGTGACATATCCTTGTGTGCCATAACTATCTTTCATTAATCTGATTTATAAAGCAATGACCATCAACACCCTTAAGTCGATAAACATTTCCATCTATCCTTCTTCTAGTAGCAACCATAGTTCTAGATCCTTTTTTGATCTCACATCCATCATCTTGAAACATAAGATTGTATCATTTATCATCGATCATATGATTAGAGCATCCACTATCAATGATCTAGTAATTCTTCTCTTGTCTAGCATGAAAAGAAGCTACCAAAGTACCTTCAGTATTATCCTTTGTCTCTAGAGGGCTTTCCTTCACACATCTCTTAGAGTTAGTAGAAACACATTCATCATCTTCATCTCCATAATCAGATTCATCATCGAAAATACAATAGTGGTTTACAATTTTTGGCCAAACTGGACATTGAAATTATTATTTTTAACTAAATCTTCACATTCGGGCACCTATAGTGGCTAAACCATGAGGAATTTGAAAATTATGCAAACTAGAGTCTCATCACATTTTTTCTGTAGATTCTAAAAGTAGTTTTTTCAAAAAATTTGGAATCAGATTGCACTTGTTTTTCCATCTCCCATGAAAACTGTTTTTTTTAGAAAACAACATTTTTAAAAAGTGATGCACACCATATAACGCTTTTTTTGTATATATCAAAATTCAATTTTACTTTTTTTGTTGGATCAAGGACTTCAATATCTAGTGAACTCATATTTTTCAAAAAAAAAATTGATAATCTACTTTATTTCCACATGTGCAGAACAAAGACCTTCATTTTTGATGAAAAACCTATGTTTAATAAAACTAAAAAAACAAATACATAATAAAACCAAAACATATTAAAATTATATTCATTGGATATGTCATTCCAAGGAATAATATAATAATTTGAAATAAATTTTAAATGAATTCATTTGATCCCCCAAAAGGTAAATCAAAAGTGATCTTTTATCAACATTTTGATAGGTGTAAGGTGACTCATTTATAGGTATGGTTTAAAACTAGCGAGGTTCTATCCAAGGGGGTTTGATCTAAGGTGGTTTGATCAAATCCTCTTCAATTGGAATCCTTAAAATGGAACTTTTTAAGGCTTAAATCATTATATTTTCTAAAAGTATGTGATTTTAGCAAAAATCAGAGTCTCAAAAATTGTAAACCACTATTGTGGCAACACCTCATAATATATTTTCTTAATAATCTTACTTTTGTTATCCTTGTTCTTGTTATTCAAAACTTTGTTTGGGCATCTTGAAGCATAGTGACCTATCTGTTTTGATAAAACTATGGAACAATATTGGGGATAAACTATCCTTGAAATTCTATCAAATTGGTTTAATATAATTGAATCAATCCTTGGGAATTTCATGTTTACTTCCTTAGTTTGTTCCTACATGTCAATCTAGGGATTGTAAGCTTGTGAAAGGTGTTATGGCTATGTACCAAAGGGGTGAAATTAGCAAGTTAAGTGGGGATGAAATGGATTCTATGAGAATAAACAATAGAATATAAATTCTTTAAAAGAGTAAACTTAAAAACACTTTTAGATTGTGCTCCTAAAACAAACCTTTGAAACCACAAAATAACTTAAAGTCAATAACTTAAATAAATCCTTTTAACATATTTAAGATCTATTATATTTAACTTAATTATAATTAAACACGGCTAATTTTGTTTGAGACTAAAGAACTCTTGAATTTGCAACAGTTTGCTTTGACAAAATTCTAGTGATAGGACCTGTTAATTTTGGCAATAGGACCTATTAAATATGGTGACAAGAATTGTGCAATAGATATAAATTCTTAGAAACACAACTATTAATCCCAAATACTATTATAATCTTAAGAAAAATGTAGTAAATCAATTAACACATAAAACACACTCACAAATAGATAAAAATCACATAAATCATACTCACAAGTTAAATAACAATCAATTAATTATGCACAAATCATACTCATAAAATAACCTAAAATAAAATTCAACCGATGGTTGAAGGGGCCCTACCTCCTAGTCGACCGATTGAAGAAATTGATCAACAAGTTCTCACATTTGACTTAGATAGTAATATTATCAATATTATATTGCTTCATTCAAAAGTTGGAGATTTTTGATACAAAAAGGGAACTTATATAGTCTCTTACATGAAACTGAATTATCTAAATATTACATACGGTTTTTGGAGTTCAACAAGATCCAAATTGGTCGAAGAAAGAATGAAGTGGCCTACAACCATTCTTTCTAAAAGATAAGAACTAATTTACTATCATTATGAAAAATACATTAAGTATCCATTCTTTCTAAAGGCTATAAACTAATTTACTATTATTATGCCAGAGATATCAATGATGTTGATTTACAATTGGCAACAAAAAGGATTATGACAATCTTTTCCATTACTCCTCCTCGCAGCCACAAGAACATTGATTTCACACATAACCACTGAAATCAGTAGTAAACAACCAGTTACTTCCTAAGGTATATTATGTCTTCTAATCCATATTAATCACTTTTAATTCTATAAACTTATTATGGCAATTCAGGAGAAAGGATTAAATATAGGCAAAAATCAATGGAAAATCTAGACAAATTTTTAGCCCATCATTTTCCCTCAAATTGAAGACATTGCATCTCCTCATGCATAACTTACAGACTTAGTTTGATCACCAGTCAAAATTCTCACTATTGCCATTATTTATTTTCCCCACTTCTCTTTCATATTTTGGACTATCTGTTGGTGCTCTACTTTGGGGATGTAGTTTGTTGAAATATTTTTCTCCATTGAGGCCTTCAATTCATTGAATTTTCCCTAATGCTATTCTATGGTCATACATTCTTCAATGATCATCTCTTCCCATGAGGCTTTTAGGTTTTCAATTATTTGTTGATGTTCTATTATGGTTATATAACCATCCATGTATCCCTTTTCAATAGTATCTCTTAAGTTTTCCACTATCTGATGGCATTCCTCTAGGGATATATAGGCTACCATATCCAATCCTTGATGTTGAGTTAATTATTCCAATTGGTTCTTTGGCCTATTCTTGTTTCCTTTAATTTGATGCACCCAGATCAGGATGAAGTCCACTTGTTCCTCTAAATGATTCACCCTAGCTTGTAAACTATGGATTTCTTCCCGTTTCTTGGAAAAAATTTCATCCACACTAAATTATTTTGGAATATGTGACTCTTCCTATGATATTTATTCTATGACATTAATCATGCATCACCTTCCTAACACTAACCCAAGGTAGGAGGAATATGGACTATACCTCTAAAAATTACATCTCCTCTACCAATAGGTTGCTCATCGATAGCAAAGTTGGGGGGTGGAGTATTGGTTTCTTGTACCATCAAATTTTTCTCATCTCCCTGTAGAGAGTCATGTACCATATAGGTTTCTTTAGTCCCGAAAAGAGCATTGTCTTGATTGGGCATATTCTCATCTTTTGGGCCAAAATCCGTATGTAGTTCATCATTATCTTGATCAAATATGTCCTCTTCTTCATTTTATAAATGTGGAGTGAGGGTACCAATTATATGTTCTTCCTAAATATCATGTTCATCTCATTCTTCGAAAGACCTATTTTGCATTTGTTCCTTTTTCTTTTATCGATTTTTCCTCATATGCTTCCAAATTTGTCTATCTCTTCCTCTCAGAAGATAAATGGCCAACACTTCAACATCTAGCTCTAATTGTTCTTGATGCATAGTACTAGCAACATTGGCTAATTCTTGTAGCTTGGAGGTTGAAGGTTCTTCCACTTCTGTCTTCCTCTTTTTCCAGGTATCATAGGAGGGTTTCATTTGAGCATGAGGGGTTTTGGTAGACTTTTGGGGTTTACTCTTGTTAATAGCTTGAACCCTCCTCTTGGCATGCTTTCTCTACATAGTTTTTCTTAGGTTTTCAGACTTGTCATTTTGTTGTTTACCTTCTTGATTCTCAAACTCAATACCTTTTTGGTTTTATCAGGAGCATCTAACTTCATGTCCTTACCCAGGGTTTCATTAGTAGTTTCAAGACCCTTATCTAGTATTTCATCATTTGAGTTCTTGGCTTCACTATCTTGATCTTCTATCTCATTATGACTACTCTTGGCTTCATGAGCCTCTAGCTCAAATTTTGAAGTTGAGGCAGTGGAAGGACTTTCTTTTCCTACAAAGAAAGGCCAAATAATTGGGGGAACAATCTATTTTAAACTCTCCATGATAATTAACTTGATCAAGCCATGATGTGTCAAGCAATTTTGATGCCCTTTTTGAACTTTTGAACACATTATTTTTATGGAATAAAAGAGATAATGCAATAAATTCACGAGATCATTATGATGTAAAAGACATAACAATCTGAGATTTTGAAAAAAAGTATATGCATACTGAAACTGGGGTAATTTTTTTGTTAGATAGGGTTACAAAATTAAATGCAAACATATAAAACCCACAATAAGTAATAGAGTGCTAAAGAAATTAATAAAGAAAAAAACGGAGTGATCTCACCCAAGTTCTTCATCCTCCATGACTGATCTCCATTACACCTTCTAGCTTGCTGAAATATGTCAGGTTGCCCTCAAATTTTGATGAGCAATCTACTATTGACTATGTCCTAAGCAAGTATTGATGGATTCAAGTACCTATGCAAGAGAATATAAAATCCTACATGCAAATTAAATGACTAAATGACAAGAAAATGCTAAGCTTAAGTAAATGCAAGAAGTTTTTCAGATATTAAGAGATGACAAAATGAGGACAAAATTGGCATTTTATAGAAAATGCAATTTTGGATGGACAAATGAGATTAAAGATTGAGAAGTGCCCTAGAATCTATGGTCAAGATTCAAAATAACAACCCCTTAATTAGGGTTAGGACAAATTTAGGGTGAAATTCAAAATGAGCGGACAAGATTTAATTTAAGAAAATAAATCAAGGAATGAGAATAAGTGTGATAGTGAGATGAAAATTAACATCTAGAAAAAGACTGAGTTAGAAAATCAAGTCATTTTAGAAATTACTTAATTTGTTGAGGAAAATGCTATTGTGAATTTAATATTTTATTTTAATTCAAAATGGTGAAGTCATGTGACAGTAAATAATAATTAAATTATTTACTTGAAGAGAGAGAAATTTAAATAAATGATTTTTATTTAAATTTAGAAATGAATTGTGAGAGACAATTAAATAATTGATTTTAAATTATTTAATTGTAGAAGAAGTGGGTTAATAATTAAATAAATTGTGGACGATTTATTTAATTATGAGAAGACTTTAATATTAGAGACATATTTAAATAAAATTAATTTATTTAAATAATCAAGAGGGAATAGTGGATTAAATAAATTTAATAATTTATTTAATTTAAAGAAGACTTTAGACATTAGTGGCATATTTTTAAAAATGTGATTTATTTAAATAGTCAAGAAGAATATGAGAGATGAATTAATTAAATAATTGGTCATTATTTAATTAATAGTTGAATTTGGTCAGGGTGACATATTTAAATTATGTTTAGAAGAATTAATGAGAAAATTGAGTTCGTAGGTCTAGGTCAATTCTATGTGTCTACATTTTTCCCCTCTTTGTCATAATGTAGTTTATCGTGTATGGCAAAGAAAAAAAGTCAAAGATATGCCCCATCGACGGTACGAAGTGCCTATGCCCCCTTGGGAAAATTTTTGAATTTTGGCCTGAGGTCAAAAAAATTTGGGAAGTGTCCTGATAAGTCAATTTGATGACCAGAAAAAAAACGGCGCAATCGGTTTCAAAAATGGAGGACATTAAACCAGTGAAAATGTCAGTCAAAGGCAGTCAAATGAGCCTCCAGTACAAACCCAATAGACCAAACCCTAATTTTCAACCTATAAATAGGTTTGAAAAAGTAATCTAGGTGTCATTTTCACATTTGCTAGTTAGAGATTTTGGAGAGCAGAGCGCGAGGAGAAGATGGTGATTCTTGTGACAGACCACCATGGCTACCGTGTGAGGACATTCTGATGACCCAAGGGTGTAGAGGCACCAGTAAATACCCCTTCCCGACTTTTAATTTCTCGATTTTTGTGCATTTATTAGGGTTTAGGGGTCAACAATGAATGCATTGCGATGCAAGTGTTGCTGCATAAGCCGCAAACGCCTTCACATTTGAAGCATTTGTCGC
Source organism: Sequoiadendron giganteum (assembly GCA_007115665.2). Taxonomy (NCBI): domain Eukaryota; kingdom Viridiplantae; phylum Streptophyta; class Pinopsida; order Cupressales; family Cupressaceae; genus Sequoiadendron; species Sequoiadendron giganteum. Next base: position 50,276,189 of record CM021103.1, on the reverse strand, counting down.
ATCGTGATGCAAGTGCAAGGGATAGGTGGAATTTCGGTTTAAACTGACGCAAATGCTAGGTCAAAAGACACAAGTACCAAAGTGCAACACAAGTGGGGTTTCGTGCAATGCAAGTGCCATCTTGCAGCACAACTACTATGCCAAACGATGCAATTGTGATAAAGTGACACAATTTTCATGTATAATGAAACACGTGTTGTTGAGCTATGCAATCATGAGCTTGAATGATGCAATCGCCTGAATACAACACATTTGAGAAATGTCGAGACATAATTGACTTAGTGAGACGCAGTCGTAGTCAACGTGATGCAATTTTAGTTGACCAGGGTTGACGAAAGTTGACTTATTGTAGACTCTTTTTTCAGATGCATTTTTTATTACAAAGATAGTAATAATGCTTTTTAATGCTAATCCATGTGTGCTAACCCTCATTTTCGTGGGTGCAAAAATGAATAGTGCTCATTTATGCACGCGAGATCAAACCTTCCACTTACACATTCAAAGATCGACTGGAAGATCGAGAGGAATAGTGGTTGATGAGGCTAGGCCTATACTATGTCAGTTACATGCCCATTATTTGGGTGAACAGGAGGTTAGTGACAGCCTTGTGCGAGAGGTGGCACTCTGAGACATGTTCTTTCCACTTACCCATAGGAGAGGCTACTATGACCCGAGAGGATGTGTGTAGGATTTTGCGCATCCCGATCAATGGGGAGAGAGTAGTATATGATCTCCACCGAGGGCGATAGGCCCTAGGAGAGTACTATGAGGCAATTGATGATGTTGGTTTGGGTATACATGGATATGAGATTAGTTGGGAGTTTTTCATGGAGTACTATCCTCGGTGGGATGCTATGCTTATGACATTGATTTTTGAGGTCCTCATACTAGATCATTGAGGGCATGGATTCCCGATGGGATGGGGGGATGTCCTTGTGCGAATGTAGGGCAACAGGATTGTATTTGCTTGGGGGCCATGTTTATTGGGGATGTTATACTATCAAATACATGAAGTTGTTTACCAAGAGGGTTAGAGTATCAACTGTGGCACTACCTTATTGATGATCTAGGCATGGGAGCATATTCCCATTTTTCGTCCACCAGTATAGATTCAGCAGTTGGGCGACGATTTGCCCTATGTTTATCTTTATTCAAATTCAGTTACCTAGGCTCGAGTAGGAGATACAGGATACTGGTGACATAGGATCAACACATTGATGAGTTTTATCTGGAGGCCTTTCAGAGATTCTGCCCAGTGGTCATATGAGGATGGCCATCTTTCATTGTGCAGATAGTTCAGATACTTGATTGGTCATACAATTCAGATCCAAAGAATCATAGAGATGTACCTACCCCAACAGGTACTATGATATTTTACCGAGTAGCAGGGTGCACATGTGGGGACAACCAAGTATGCATGGTCATCTAGAGAGACCATGTGGGGGCCATCGATAGCAGTGGCACTAGTAGAGCAGCAGATTGATAGCCTGGTTGCACAGTACTGGGGATGGAGGGGAGGGCCAATAGAAGTAGGGACCTGGACTGAGTATGATGCCTGGTAGTGGGTTCACATGCCTATTCCCTTGATAGATCTATATGGTCCTGCACCGATTGATCATCGATCAGTCATTCCATGGGTGCAGAGGGGTGGTAAGGGAGAGAGTGATGGTGGCCGAGGTGGGGGAGATGACAAAGGTGGTGGGCATGGAGATGATGGCGGTGGTGGGTGTGGAGATGATGGCGGTGACGACAGGGGTGGGAGGAGGAGGAGGAGGGGTGATGGAGGGTAGAGGTAGCCAAGGAGAGTTAGACAGCGAGTGGGTGGCGCATTGTTGTCACCCATCAGGGAGGAGGTGAGGAGGGAGAGTATCCAGGTAGGTAGGAGGCAAAGACTAGAGCTGAGGGGGAGGCAGAGGTCAGGGGAGAGGAGGAGGTGGAGGTCAGGGGAGAGGAGGCAGAGGCTAAGGCGAAGGAAGAGATGTTGGTAGAGGAGAATCATTTTGCAGAGCATCACCCACTCGATATTGATGTGGAGGAGGTTGGAAATGAGGAGGATGAGGAGAGGGAGGATGAGGTGGAGAGGAGGTTGAGGGAGATGATGATAGAGGGTGAGGAGGAGGGGGATATACCACCCATTTTGTTGGTAGATGCTACTGCTGATCAGAGAGTTGCCAACCTGAAGAGCAGATTAGATGTGGCCTTTTCTTAGAACAAGGCCCTAGTAGCAGACCTAGAGGTGGCGAGGGTGGAGAGAGATTAGGTTGTCATTCAAAAGTAGGAGGTTGACAGATGGGTGATAGAGTTTGCATAGTTGTGCATAGGACTGTCAGGCGATATTGCAAGGGAGCTGGCTAGGATGGCCGAGAGAAGAGGTCGATACAAATTACTATATGAGCAAGTCATGCCACCTGAGAGATGGGACCTAGGTTTATCTAGATCATACAATAGGATAGGTAGTGGTACTCAGACCTCTAGCAGCAACATATCACATAGCAGTAGCCACACTAGTGTCGGGGGTCTGCCTCATTTAGTCAGTCATCAAGTCACATATCACATAGTTCACATAGACATTCATCAGGCCACAAGTCAGGGCATAGTCATAGATCAATGTCTTTAGGACACTAGCTAGAGCAGAGACAACCTCCTACCATTAACACCTCAAGGTCTTAGAGTCAGGCTCTGGTTACCTCGCTCGTTCAGGTCACAATTCATCTCATGAGCTAGCAGCAGTCAGTACCATTGGCCTCACAGACACAGGGTGTTTCATCGTAAGAGGCTATGCTAGCACTAGCGACAAGTCATGAGTCACCACACTCCTCTCCATGAGGGGATGAGGAGAGCATACCCTAGGGGCATTAGACTTATTTTGTTTCAGAATCTCTTATGTTATGACACTTTATGTATTGACTATCGAGCCTCCAAGCTCCATTTTTGGGATTCCTCGAGATTCTATCCTGTGACATTTATTCTTTTTAAGATATATATGCAATGTGGTTTATATGATTTTATGTTATGATGTTATGCATTATGATTTTGTATCCTTTTATATGATTCTATGTGATGAGGTTCAATGTGATGCATTTATGATGTTATGATATGTATGGATATTGTGATTTATGGTATGAATGCAATTATGGATATGGTAATATATGTATGCATTATGCAATGTATGATGATATGATTCCTATATGTTAATGCAAATGGTGGTTATGATGTCTATATGTTAATGAAAATGATGGTTTTATGTATGCAAGATGTATGGATGTAAATGATAATGTCATGCAATGTGAATTATGGTATTTGATTTATGCAAATGTGAAATGTGATAATGAAATGCTCATACGATCATGTATGCAAGTATGTTTTTATATGTCACAAGATATCATCAGAGGACAGGAGAAGAAAAGATGAAGGTGGATGTTAGTGTGGAGAAAGATATGCATGTTCATGCGGAAACAAGAATCCTTCAACAATTGCCATAGAACTATAATAGTTGTTGCTCTTAATCATCATTGGGTGGAATGTCGTAATGGCCAACAAACACTATGATATGACATAGATAAATAGTGTGCAAGGTCAAACCATCACTTAGAACAAACAGTTGCAGACAAGGATGATCATGACTCATACGAGGAACACAATTGGCCTTATTCATTTTGTCATAACCAACTGCTAACAAAAAAGACTATTCATGAGACGTCGTTGCTTCTCTAAATCCTAATGTCAGGACATCCTCGAGAAACTAGCCACATGAGAGTCAATAAAAGACAAGACAACCATCATACTACGTCGTTGCTCCTCTAAATCCTGAAATCGGGACATCCTCGAGAAACTAGTAGCAGGATGATCAAAAGGACAAGGATGATCGTCATGATATGTCATGGCTCCTCTAACGTAAGGAACTAATACCATGATAACCATAAAAAAGACAAACAATGTTTGCCAAGTGTTCAAAATGCCAAGGTTGATGAGGTCTAGGTTGCCAAGTGTTGAGTGATGCCAAATTCAGGAAGGAAATATCCTGAATGATGTTGATGTCAAGAGGATCGATTCTCAGAGTTAGGAGAATCCATAAAAATGTTAGACGATGATGACGATGCTTAGGAAGGACACATCCAAAAGCATGAATAGATGACAAAAGTTGTTCCTCAGAAGAACACTTCTGAAGAAGAACCCAAATTTTGACAGGTTGATTTGCCTTGATAGAATTTGACTAGATTATAGATTTGATCACATGTTGGCGCTGATATGCAGGTTTGATTGAGATGTTGGTTAAAAAGATTGTTTGAAATTTGCCGAAAGATTGCTTGTTTTAGGATTGATGAATGGTTCGATTGATTTAAGATTTTTGATGTGTGTGAAAGTGCAATGCCATGAACCCTAATGGACTGACCTAGTGTGGCCTCGAGGGCTCATCGATTGATGGCCTTTCCTATGTCATGCACTCAAAGACCTCATAGTTCGACATGACCAATGACTTTGTCTAAAGGACAGAAGATTGAGTCATGATTTTATTTTGACAAACCTAGAAAGACTGACCTAATGTCTCGAGGATTCAAAGATGAATCTTCCCTACGTAGAAAATGCACAAAGACAATGTAGTTCAGACAAGGACAAATATTGACTGACATGATTGACTGGACTGATGGGACAAGCATTGACTTTGTTTCAAGATTTTTGACGCTTTTCGAATATTTTTGCATTTTCTTCAGGACATTTTTTCAAATTTTTTATGACTTTTTCAAATTTTTAGGATTTTTTTAAATTTTTAGGATTTTTTAAGGACTTTTTCAAATTTTTAGGATTTTTTTAGGATTTTTTCAGGACCTTTTACTAATGTCAAGACCATGTGCGATACCCACTACAACCAAATGATAACAGTCTTTCCCCCAAATAGGTCAAGGATTACCTGAACAAAATGACATGGAAAGGAGGAAAACACGAGACAAAAGACAAGGATATGCAAGGGGTGATGTCAACCAATGTTACCTATGGACGTAATTGACAGGACTTATGACAAATGTCATGAATGTGTCGGGATGTCATGATTATGTATTCTGGATGAAGGTAGATAGAATGATAGTAGATGGCGAAACAAAGACTGACTACACATGGCACCTGTTTACCAGGTTTTCACCGTGGTACTTATCCAAAGTGCCTATTTGCCAAGTTTTCACTTTTGGATGAATTTATTTCTTTTTACTACTTTGGCCATTTTTTGAATTTTTTTGGTGTCACCAAGACATCTGTTTTCTAGGTTTTCATCAAGGTGACGATTTTTTCTTGCTTTTTTGTTTTTTTTTGTATTTTTAAGGTTTTTAACCAAGCTCTCTAATGCTATGTGTAGAAATTCCATAGATTTAGGTTGTTGATGGGTTATGTCAACTATTCTCCATCAGGTGTGGCTAACTGATAAGCACCAAAATCGAATGTTGTAGTAATGATATAAGGACCGATCCAATTAGGCTCAAACTTTCTAGGCTTCTCATGACTAGCCTGATTTATTGGATTTTGCATGAGGACCAAGTCACCAATTTCAAATTTTTTGACCATCACTCTTTTATTATAGCTCCTACAGAGACGACTTTGATATTCTTGTAAATGGTTCAAGGAATTTTGTATTCTTTCTTGTAGAATTTCTATCTTGTGTAGGCAAGACTATCTATATACTTCGTCATTGATCATTCCCTTCAAGGAGACTCAAAGAGAAGGAATTTTGACCTCAATGGGAAATATGGCCTTAGATCCATAGACCAAGGAAAATCAGGTGGCTCTAGTGGGTTATGGATGTTGGTATGGTAGGCCCACAAGGGAGGATTGAGTTGTAGATGCCAATCTCGGCCAACGTCATTGACGGTCTTCTTAAGAATGTGAAGAATTGTTTTATTTGATGCCTTAGCTTGAACATTGCCTTGGGGATAGTAGGGTGTGGAGAAATGATGTTTGATGTGGAATCGCTCACAAAGCTCATGAACATCTTGATTTTTGAATTGACGACTATTATCTATGATGATGGACTGTGGAACAGCATACCGATAGATGATTTAATGAAGGATAAACTTTTATATCTTCTTACCAGTGATGTAAGTGAGGGGACGACTTCAATCCACTTAGTAATGTACTCAGTGGCAGTGATTATAAATTTATGGTCATTGGAGGAGGATGGATGGATCTTTCCCATAAGGTTGAGTCCCCATTGTGCAAAGGGCCATGGAGAAGTGATTGGTCTCAGCTCTTATGCAAGTGCGTGGATTAGATTGCTATGCACCTAGAATTTCAAAAATGTTCTAACAAATTGAAGAGCATCTTTTTCTATTGTCAGCCAATAATACCCAAGTTTGGTCACCTTCGTAGCTAAGGTTGGGCCACTCGAATGAGATCCACATATACCCTCATGCACCTAGTGTAATTTATTTTGGGCTTCATCAGTGTCGATATAGCAAAGAAGGGTCTTATCAAAGCCACAGCGGTATAGAGTGTCACTGACGATGGTGTGTCAGGCGACTTTTTAGATGAAGGATTTTCACTGATTATTGGATAGGTTGGGTGGTAGGGTTTGGGACTTTAGATAATCATAGATGTCCTGATACCAAGGTGAAATAGGACCAACAATTTCATGGACCATTTCTGACTCTGGAATGTCATATACAGGCATCAACAGTTGTTCCACTAGGAATTCAAATTGTGACACATTTTTGGGGATGTCTGAGAGAGATCCAATAGTTACCATTGCATTGGCTGCCTTGTTTTGTGTCCTTGGGATCTATTTAAAAGTGATCATAGTGAAAGATGTCACAAAGCTATCAACCATCCGCTTGTAAGGCAACAAATTTTCATCCTTTGTCTCATAATCATCATTCACCTGGTTAATGACCAACTAAGAGTCTCTAAAAACTAATAGTGTCTGAATTTTCCATTTTATGGCCATGTGTAGTCCTATGATGAGGGCTTCATATTCTGCAATGTTATTAGTACAAGGGAAAGCAATTCAGAATTCCTTAGGAATGGAATCCCCTTTTGGTGTGATGAACAAGACGCCTACTCCTGAGCCATGTCCAGTATGAGACCCATCAAAATACAGCTTCCATAGTGATGATGGTTCCGCATGAAATATTAATTCATAAAGGAAAATTAGCTATTAGAGGATGAGTGCCTTGTAGGGTTACATTTTCAAGTTCATCAGCTATTACTTGTCCTTTTATCACCTTGTGTTCAACATACTAGATGTCATATTCACTTAAAATCATCACCCATTTTGCTAATCGGCCTGTCAATGTTGCTTGACTCAAAAGATACTTCACAAGATCAATCTTGGATACCAAGTGTGTTTGGTGGTTCATCATGTAATGTCTTATCTTTTGTGCTACAAACAAAACTACAAGGCATGCGCACTCGATGGATGTATAATTCAGCTCATATCTAACCAATGTGCAGTTGATATAGTATATAGCTCATTCTTTTTCCTCATAATCATTTTGTGCCAATAATGCCCCTAGTGTTGAAGTGGTTGCAAAGACATACATAATCAAAGGTTTCCCTTCAATTGGAGGCATTAGAACAGGTGGTGTGAATAGATATTCTTTGATTTGTGAAAAAGCCACTTGACATTTATCTGTCCATACAAAGGGGATACTTTTGTGCAACAGGTATTGAAATGGGTGACATTTGTCCGCTAGCTGTGTAATGAAGCATCGTATGGACTGCAATCTACCCTAAATTGTTCTCAAATTCCTAATTCCCCTTGGGGGAGGCATGATAGTATTGCTTTTACTTTTGCAGGATCAACCTCTATGCCTCATCGAGAAACTATGTAACCCAACAATTTTCCTGAAATAACCCGAAAGATACATTTCTTTGGGTTCAAACGGACCTTGTATTCATCAAGCCACCTAAATATTTTGTCTAGGACTCTGAGATGATCCTTTTGTGTCAAAGATTTTTCCAAGAGGTCATCCGCACAATCTTCCATGAGTGTATGCATGAGATCATGGAATATAGTTGTCATTGCTCGTTGGTATGTGGCACCTGCATTCTTTAAGCCAAAAGGCATGACATTCCAATAGTATGTTCCCCATGGGCATGTAAATTTCATTTTGTGCTGATCCTCAGGGGTGATGTGGATTTGATTATAGCCCGAGAAACCATCCATGAGGGACAACATCTTGTACCCTTTTGTGAGATCAACAATTATGTCTATATTCGGCAATGGGAAATCGTCTTCTGGACATGCCTTATTTAAATCTCTAAAATCTGTACAAATGCGGATCTGTCCATGTGGCTTTGTGATAGGAACAATGTTGGAAATCTAGTCAATATAGTCTATTGATCTTATGAATCTGGCATCCAATAACTTCTTAAGTTCATCCTTTACAAGTAGTGCAATTTGTGGATGCATTTTCTGTAATTTTTGTTTGACTAGTTTGATACTAGGAATTAAAGGAAGATGATGCAATACTAACTCTAGATCTAGACTTGGCATATCGGCATATGACCATGTGAAGTTAACTTTCCTTTCTATGAAGAATTGTTGGAATTCAGGTTTTTCTTCTTCTATCAACGATGCGACCAAGAGAACCATTTTGGGATTCTCTGGTGTAGCTATGTTAACTTCTATGGTGTCTTCAATAAGCATTGTCGATTTTTCCTGTCTTACGGGAAGAAAGTCCAATCCTCCATCTTTAGACACCTCATGGAGGTTTTCACCTTTGGATACATCCTTTATTTTTACTATTGTATTGTTAGAAGGCGCCTTGCGGTTTTCACCTAGAGACATTTCTTTTTTTGTTTTATTTTTCATATTTTTGTGACTGGAGGATTGCATAGTCTCCCCGAAAGTATGTTGCACAACCTAGATCAATATAAAATCCTGCCTTGTGATCCCCACTTGGTATGCCCTCATGGAGTCCCATGAATTCTGCAATGGCCTCATCATTCTAAAAAATATCCATAGCGGGCGGGTCTTGTTGGTCCCAGTCAATGAACTATAGGTAAACAAGGGAAATCCCATCGTCAGTGTTGGTAAAGGATGGAGAGGATACAAAAAGCATGAAAATGGAGGACTCAAGTGTGAAGGAAGAATTGTCATCCTCAATTTCTGTGTCAGATTCAATCCAATGACCATATTCAGATTCAGATGAATTGTATTCATAGTCATAATATGGGACAAAGGGATCAGAATCACGATCGATGGATGGTAGTTTAGAGGCATGGACAGTAAGTTCCAACATGTTAGGCATATGGATGGGCTCAGGAATGGGGCAGGACAATTCAGATGTTGTCAGTGACAGTTTATTCTCTTTTGGGTCCCAAGGAATGCTTACCCATTCTTTATGTTTAGAATGGCAGCCTATGGGATCAATGTTGTACATTTGTCAAAATCTTTCCTCAAAAGGAAGTTGGCTAGGTTTCAAGAATAATTCATCAATATCATAGTCGCTAAGGGTTTTAGCAAATCCCCATTCCCATTCATGAGAGTCAGTTTCGGTAAGGGAGTCTTCACTTGTCTCGACACTTTCAAGAGTCGTTATGTCCTCACTTGAAAGTACATGGGTATGTTGATCATCAGTTTTGAATTGCTCAAACCCTAGCCCTATATTCTTTGGTCTCACAGAAATCATGATAGGTTCTCTCCTTCCTGTGTTGTTTGGTCCAAGGCCACTAGCTCCATCAAAACCCTATGCTTTTCATATGTCGTAGCCTTTTCCATAGAGATCCATTGGTAGTGGAGGTAATCCTTCTGGTTCTTTATAGATCTAGTCGGCTATGTCAATAATGGCTTCATTACTCACGTCTCCCCATAATGTGAAGACCCTTTTTGGTGGAACCTTGAAATTTTTTTTATGCTCGACTACAAAGAAAGGTCGACCATAGAATTTAGGTGGATTAGGTATGGTGATATAGTAAGCCATATTCAATTTGAATTCTCCATGGCCAAGGTCCTAGATCTAAAGGTCATTACTTGGTATGGAGGCCAAGGAGGATGGTGTGGCAAAAGTTGATGGAATGGATATGGATGACTTGGTAAGTGTGGATGGGTCAATATATTTAGAGGAAGTGGATATTGAAGCCTCTCGACTGATAGGCACCTGATGGTTAGCAGTAGCTCTCAGGTTGGTACAGTATTGGAATGGATTAGGATCTCCTGGGATAGTAATTTCGGTGCCATCAAAGGAGAACTTCAGACATTGGTGGCATGTGGAAGGAATGGCCTTTAAGGCATGAATCCATGGGTGACCAAGTAAGATATTGTAATTTATGTCACAATCTAGGACTTGGCATGTTGTCTCTATGATAACTGATCCCACGTGAATTAGAAGTGTGATGATGCCTTTAGAAGTGCATTCTTCATCATCATATGCTTTTATCACAATACTCTTGGTAGCATCCATACATGCATCAGAGAAGCCAAGAGATTTAACCAATTTTAAAGAGAAGATGTTCAATCCTACTCCGCCATCTACTAGGACTCGTCTAACCTTATGCTTGTGGACAAAAACCTCTATATGAAGGGAATCATTATGGGATGGTTTAGGTGAGGAATAGTTAATGTCCAAAAAGGTAATGTGATGAGGTGAAGTCAAATATCCAGCCATTCTTTCAAAATGGTTGACATCAATATTGTTTGGGACAGAAGACTCTTGCAAGACTTTATCAAAGATGGCCTTATGTGTGGGTGAGATGTGGAGCAATTCAAGGATGGAAATCTAAGTTGGCATTCTGTTCAATTGCTTGATAATTTTAAACTTTGGATTGGATTTTGGTTGCTTAGTGGATGGACCTAGTATGGTAATCTTAGGTTGATGCGTAGAGGGACCTGGGATGGTGACCTTAGGTTGATGAGTAGAGGGATCTGGGATGGTGACCTTTCCTTTGCATGTAGTGGCATTGCATTCTAGGGACTTTTTAATAGTAATGGTATTGACACATTTGTCTTCATCGGTAGCTCAAAGGTTATTAATGATTTTTCCACCAAAATAGTTGAAAGGAGCATAGATATAACTGGCTTGATTGTTATTATGCTTTGTGTTGGATGAGGATGGGTTACCTGAATCATGGTCCTACAGTGCGTTCTTATGGATTGTATGATCCATATTAGATGCAGATTGTTGACCTCCCAACTCAATGTTGCAGTTTTCAATAAGATCTTGGACAAGATTTTTGAGTTGGCAACAAGATGAAGTTTTATGCCCTATGACATGGTGGTAATCACATAATGCATTATCGTCCCATCATGATGGCTTGAATTGACCTGGGTCATACAGTTTAGGTTCTTCCAATGTTACAACACCATTTTGGACAAGTTTCTTTAAGACAGTTTCGATAGGTTCACCCAAGGGGGTGTATGTTCATTTTTAAAAAAAAAAAATTTGTCGTGGTTGCCTTTGATTTGACTAAGCATGATTGTTTTGAATGGAATTTGTAGCTGGTGTTGGTGTAATCACCAATGTGTTTTGATTTTGGATTCCTTTGATGGTGAGGATGAGACCTGTTGCATTGACTATTTTTGCACTGACCACGCCATCATTGGTGGTGTGTTTATTCTTAACCCAATATTTTGTTTTATCATTGGAAGTATTTGGGTTAGTGTTTGTGGTCGTGTTGATTTTTTTGCCATCATATTTCAATTCTCCTTTGGCAATCAAGGCTTTTTCAAGTTGAACACCTTTTTCAACAAGGTCAATAAAGGTGGTACAACAATGGACTTGTAAGCCATATATAAGTGGTCCAAGGAGATTTTGTACAAAAATGGTGACTTTATCCTTTTCGGGTATCTCTACTAAACATCTGCTTGCTAGGGTTCTCCATCTTTGAAAGAATGGAATAAAGGTTTCTCCTACATCCTCTTGGGTAAGTCTACATAAGGAGGAAATGTCAATATATGTATCAATGTTATAGGCGTAGTTTTCAACAAAGTTTTTTGCCAATTCATCCCATGTTTTTATCCCTTTAGGAAATTGTGTGAACCACTCCAGTGCGTGCTTTGTGAGACTTCTAGAGAAGAGTCTCATGAGATAGGTTTTTTCATATGAAAAGTCCATGCAACTAGTAGTGAATTATCTTATGTGTTCAATGGGGTTTGTCTTGCCTTTGTATTTAGGGAAATGTGGCACCACATATCCTAGAGGGAATGGTGGCATATACAAGGTTGCGTCAAATAGATATGGACATAGGTCATATGACATGTAAGACTTTTTGTTTGATTGTTGCATGGTTTCCACCTATGTTTGAAGGGAATAACGTTTGAGTGTGAGTGCCTCCACAATTGGGTTGTTGGTAGCATCACACATATTGGTGATAGGTATGGATTGAGTGTTCATGTGTTGTGATGAGATGTGTTGGTTTGGAATGTTTTGTTGGTGTAAAAATTGGGTGTTTTGATTTTGGCAGTTGTTGAAAATGAGTGTTTTGATGAGGGTTGTTTTGTTGTGTATGGACTTGAGAAGCTTAAGTTGGCATGTGAGTTCCAACCATGTTGGATTGAATTTGAGGTCCTTTCTAGCCTTGATCATGTTGATACCCAAATGTGTTGGGAACAAGTGCCTCAACTTCTGGCTTGAACCTCTAAAAAGACTTGGCAAAATTATCATATTTCTCAGCCTTTACCTCTCTATTGTCAAGAGATTTTATTAGAGGCATGGTATGGCAGTTTACCACCTTACCATAGGCCTCTATTAGTGCATTTGTGGTTGGGTACTGATAGAGCCTTAGCATGGGGTCTTTGGCTTGGGCTGACGGTAGTGTGGTGGATGGGTATGGTCAGTGTGAAGGTTTACCTCCTTACTGTGGAGGTCTTGCGGTCAGGGTGAGGTAGCGTGGTGTGTTTATCTGTAGGTTCTGGTGGTTACCTCCATACCATGGGAGGTGTTGCTCAGAATTGCGGTTGGGCGGTGGCATTGCCATACCATGGATCCGAGCTCGGTGGTGACACGGTGTTAATCAATAGGTTGGAAAACAAGCCACTACCTTGGTACCACGAGGGTGTTAGGAGAGACCTATGATTGGGTAGTGGCACCGCCATACCACGGAGGTCTGTCAACCTTGGATTAGTACTGTGGTGATACCACCATACCATGGCGGCCTCTTTGGCTCGGCGAGATAGCATGCTAAGAGGTGTTTGACAATTGTGTTGACCAATCAGACTTGACTAGAAGTGGCGAACAAATAAAGAGGCGACGCATGGCAAGAAATCAACAACTGATTGGTTGAAGTTTGGAGTGGTGAAAGTAGTAATTGGAAGATGTGTTTTGGCTAATGACAGAGTCCAATCAAGGCAAGAAGAATTAATACCTGGGCGGCCCAATGCATGATTGTAGGGAAGATCAATTGGAAGATCGGATTGCTTGATTGGGTGAACGATGCATAATTAAGGCATGCGATGGTTTGGTATGATTAATGCAATGTAAGAATTGTATCATCAATTACATTGATATATATTCACTAAGGTGATGGTGGACAAGAGTGTCATATTTATTATATGCTAAAAAACGCATTGTAACTGTGAGTGCATAAAAAAATCAAGTTTGTTGCTACGAGCTAACTATCAAAGAGTGAGGATTGTGAGCTTTGTTTTGTAATTTAGTTTACTATAATACAAAGTGTCTTCTCTTGGTGTGGTGGGTTTTTTCCCGAAATGGTTTTCCCACTTAAATCTAGTGTTATCTTTGTCACTACTATATTTTCTTGTTACTCTTGTTATCCTGTATTTTGTTCATCTTAGTTCTTTTAAGAAGTTGTTAAAACTGGTCTTTGCACTTCTCCTCTATAGTTTGTGTTAGGAAAGTGTTTCCACACCTCTATTTTCCTTTCAAAATGGAGTTGTATTTTGGGTTCCTTGATTGCCTTTCCCAAATAGATAAGTATGACATTGTGGAATACTTGTATTTTTTCCCAACGGAACATTGGTGTTGACTTGTGATGAATTTGGTACATTGGGTTGAATTCCTTGGATGAAAACTCTCGGTTTATTCCTCCCAAGGGGGTTTGATTATTTTTTTGCCATTGTATTAGAGGAACCAAGTAAGAGGTTGGTTGATGTTCCTATGGAGCTAGATGAAACTCCAAAGAGGTTTGGTGGGTTGGTGCCCAAGGTGGTAGATGGAATCCCCAAGGTTGATCCAATAGTTTGTGAGGAAACTATGGATGTTTGTTGATGGATGAAGTGCTATGTGGTGTTTGTTTGGGTTGATGATCCCCCAATAGGTGTTGTGTTGACCACATGAGATGTATTGGTTGTGGTATGGGTGGTAGGTGTACCAAGGGAGGTAACGTTAATGGTTTTGATAACATTTTGGGTGGTGGCTACCATGGAGGCATTGTGTGATTGGGGATCAAGAGATGTTGCTCTTACAGTGTTGAGGTAAAATCCTTTTGGTAGCCTAGCCCCTTGATCAAGGAGCATAGCTAGATATCTAGCTGAATTGTTTATAATGAATTCTTCCACAAAAGAGGCCACTTCTAGGGTTTGGGCAGCAACTTGTATGTCTTCTTCAAAGACTTTCCCATTTTGGTCTCTTCGAACAAATTGTTCAAAAGGATTGCATGAAGAGGATGGAATGGACACCTCACTAAACGGATTAATGAAAGAATTCCTTATGTTGGCATTTCCATTCATGTGGTTAGGGAAAGTATTTGTATTCATGTCATTGGAAAAATTGATTAGGTTGGTGTCTTAACCAAAAGAATCCACGAGTCTTGTTTTTCTCTGTAATCTAGTTTCAACCATAAAAAAAGTTTTTCTCAACTTTGGGAATGGTGGAGGATGACCTAAATATGCAAATGTTATGACACTATGTTTTTGGGTTTTTTAGAATAAAGGAAATTCTATGAAACGATGGTAAATGCAAATGAGACTAAAAGGAGACCAAAGGTATGGAAATTCAAAGGATTCTAAGATGCACTCAATATTGGAAGACCTAAGGAGAGGCACACTTAACCATACAAAGTTTTGGAATGTCAATGGACTTGTAAAAAGGACTAAGGAGGACAAAATGAAATTTCCACACTAGAATAATGAGTGGGAAATAGTTCACAAAAAGGTAATGACTAAAGACAATGGGTTGATCAAGTCCAATGATAACCTACTCTTGAATGAAAAGGTTTGACAAAGGATGGTAAGGAATCTACTCCTAAAATCTGCAAAATGAGTGTCTAGAATGATGGTAAAGCCTAACAACGCAATTAAGGAGATGCAATGGAAACCTATTGCAACCTAAGAATGCAACCTATAATACAAGGATGAAAGAAGCTGAGAAACTCAAGATCTAGTTGTTTGACAGAAAAAATAGAGGAAGATGTTTGGAATCCTGTATGGACAAGTTGAATCTCGGTTTGTGGCAATGAATGGATTTTGTGATTACTGGAAAATTTGTAGCAGCAAATGCAATGCAATAGAGGGGATGCATCACAGTAAAGGTGATTGCAGTGTTTTAGCAAGAAAATACGGAATTTTATCTAGTAAATGTGTCGAATGATAGTCACTTGCAGCATTTAAAGTTGTGAATACGGCTCGATAAAGCAGTTGCGGCTTTGAATTAAGCAATTGTGGTTTAAGATGGAAAATGCATTGCAAAGTTTTATTTTATGGTAAAATTTTGGCAAATTGCAAAAAAATTGTTTTAGTTTTGCAGTGTTGTTTCAGATTTTGAGGAAGATATTGATTTGTTCATGTTGTCTGAATACACTTGGCAAACACATTGTCTTGGAATTTTTGTGAAAAAACACATAAAAAACATGTACAATCCCTATGGCTGAAAAGACTGTATTCTTTTGGATACCAAGCAGATTTTACTCCAACCGCATATTCTTAGCGGATGAATTCAGAAGCTTGGCCCCACGGGCTCCCCCTTATAGTGCACTCATTTCTCAAGGCAACCAAGCTTCCAACCCCCATGAATCTTCCATGGCAGGCTGATCATTTCTACTAAAAACTTCGAAGATGTGGGTGCCTTGACAATGATCGTTGTTGCACCAAAGAATAGAAAGGTTTTTGGTCACACTAAAACAAGGATTTTAATTCGGGCACCCGTTTGAGTGGCTACACATGGGGCAAAAGATTAAGCTCCATTAAAGGAGGAATTCCAGCCTGAAGAGGTTATGATCAATAGGGTTTTGGGGAATTCTACTTTGTCAGTGTGACACATCAACACTCGTAATCCTAAGCTTTCCAGTAGGATTCACATTTATATAGCGGTCGGGAGTAGCTCAGCTAAAGAGCTTTGTTGCTGGTTTGAGTCACTTTGGGGTGAGTAATTTTTCCCACTAAAGCATGCCCAATTTCTAAGGTAAATAAAAGTGAGCAAACATATCTTTAGTTCGATCAATCTTTGTTGAAAAACAAAGAGAGAGCACACGCAATATGTTCCACTCACACTCGCATTTTCATTTTTTTTAAGCCCAAATTGAAATATCAATGGGTGATTTAATAACCAACTCTAGTGTGTTTTTGTTTCTCCAAATCACACAAGGCACAAGAGAATTGCATACACACCGCTGAGGTCATTACTAAATTACAAGACACATCAAACACATGTGAATTTTAACCATTTGTAGTGTTATCAAATAAGGGTTCATTTTAACCATTTGTAGTGTGAGATAATCAAAAGTTCTTTTTAAACCAATGAATGATCACGCATGTAGTGTTCTTTTTAGCCCAATTAGATTATGTGAGTGTTAATTCTAAACCCATGAGTGAAATGCATGATTGTTTGTTTGACTGATTAAATTTGTAATTAACAAATAACTCAAAAGGGAGAGTTAGACTCTAGCTTGACACACGTTGTCACACAAAAAATAGTATCCCAAAAATCTTTAATCTAGAAATAGACAAAAAATAGAAATCTAGAAAAAAAAATAGAAACCCCTTTTTTACCAATCGCTTGTGTCGCAGCAGAGAAAATGCGTCATTATGTATTCTATATGCAGCTTGATATGTCGATTTTGGCTCGATTTCTGTAAAAAGCGGCCTGGGAGCTTAGATGTGTCGCTCGGAGAGTCAAGTGTGTCACGACAGAGCACTTGCATTATTTGCGAGGTCAAATGCAGCGCAACAGAGCACTTGAATCACAAGAACTATCAAATGCATCGTTCCGTACACCTGTACCTACAAAAAATAACAAAAAGGCCATACGAAAACCTGCAAAAATTTGTTTGAAGGGAGTCGGGTTCACCAATGTAACTGGGGTAATTTTTCTGTTAGATAGGGTTAGCAAATTAAATGCAAACATATAAAACCCACAATAAGTAATAGAGTGCAAAGGAAATTAATAAAGAAACAAATAGAGTGATCTCACCCAAGTTCTTCATCCTCCATGACTGATCTCCATTACACCTTCTAGCTTGCTGAAATATGTCAGGTTGCCCTTAGATTTTGATGAGCAATCTACTATTGACTATGTCCTAAGTAAGTGTTGAAAGATTCAAGTACCTATGCAAGAGAATATAAAATCCTACATGCAAATTAAATGACCAAATGACAAGAAAATGCTAAGCTTAAGTAAATGCAAGAAGTTTTTCAGATATTAAGAGATGAAAAAATGAGGAAAAAATTGGCATTTTATAGAAAATGCAATTTTGGATGGACAAATGAGATTAAAGATTGAGAAGTGCCCTAGAAACTATGGTCAAGATTCAAAATAACAACTCCTTAATTAGGGTTAGGGCAAATTTAAGGTGAAATTCAAAATGAGTGGACAAGATTTAATTTAAGAAATTAAATCAAGGAATGAGAATAACTGTGACAGTGAGATGAAAATTAGCAAGTAGAAAAAGGTCGAGTTAGAAAATCAAGTCATTTTAGAAATTACTTAATTTGTGGAGGAAAATGCTATTTTGAATTTAATATTTTAATTTAATTTAAAATGGTGAAGTCATGTGATAGTAAATAATAATTAAATTATTTACTTGAAGAGAGAGAAATTTAAATAAATGATTTTTATTTAAATTTAGAAATGAATTGTGAGAGATAATTAAATAATTAATTTTAAATTATTTAATTGTAGAAGAAGTGGGTTAATAATTAAATAAATTGTGGAGGATTTATTTAATTATGAGAAGACTTTAATATTAGAGACATATTTAAATAAAATTAATTTATTTAAATAATCAAGAGAGAATAGTGGATTAAATAAATTTAATAATTATTTAATTTAAAGAAGACTTTAGACATTAGTGGCGTATTTAAATAAATGTGATTTATTTAAATAATCAAGAAGAATAAGAGAGATGAATTAATTAAATAATTGGTCATTATTTAATTAATAGTTGAATTTGGTCAAGGTGACATAATTAAATTATGTTTAAAAGAATTAATGAGAAAATTGAGTTCGCGGGTCTAGGTCAATTTTATGTGTCTAAATTTTGAGCAAAGTATATGCATACCTCCCTTCTCTTGTAATATGTTGGATTATGACCTTGCGAACATCGGCCCGGGGTATTGGAAGTGAACTATGCAAAGTTCCTTGTCTTGGAACTGTCTTTAATTTATCCTTCCCTCATAGAAACTGCATTATGAGGCATTGTTAAACAAGTAATTCTAGTAGCAACTATACGGAAGTAAGCTTCTCCTTGAAGAGGCATTCTAGTGACTGCAGAGATGAGTTGAATAGTAACCAGAAAGGAATGACCCCACACCATTGCAAAACTATTTGTTGACAAAACAAGGATAGACAACTGAGAGGGGGGTGAATCAGTTGTCACAGATTATTCAAACTTATTAAACTTTATTCCACTTATTCTCAAATTTGATGAAATAACATTAAGCATAAACAATCACCACATCAGAAATACAAGAACACCAAGATTTTATACGTGGAAACCCTATTAGGGGAAAACCATAGTGGATGTTATTCCACAAGATTATACCTTATTAAAAGTATAAAGATGAATAATGGGAATGCACATGCATTTAGGAACACTGCCTAGAGCTCACTTCTCAAAAGGAAGGCTCATTGCCTTACAAAAACATTTAGATTAAAACCATCTGAAGAATATGAACTAAGAAAATAGCTTCTGCAAAACCCTGATTATAGTTCCAATTAAGGCACAAAAATACTTCTTCACACTTCACTCAATCTTCTTCACACTCTGCTCTGCACTCAAATGATCTGATCTTTATTCACACATTTCACATACAAACTTCACTTACACATCTTCAAAATGAAGAAAAAAATCTCTCTTATATATCCGCTACATGGAATTACATCAACAACTTGTCGGCCAAAAATAATAAGAAATGAAATACAAATTATCACCCCAATTCATGAACAAATCTCAATGCGCACCAACTGAAGTCAATCATGACATAAAGAAGACCTAAATAAACATCCTCGAGCATGCCAAACAATTAAAAATTAATCCAAAAGGATCCACAACATGCTACAACCACCATGTCGACCAGGAACATGTAAACTCGAACACACAAAGGAAAACATCCAATCATGAGCACACGAAACAACATGAACGTGAACAAAGATATAACATGATCTAGAAACACCAACGAATGTTTCAAGAGAATACAAAACAACTCAACTTGCCAAAATTACATTCTCTTCTTCTAGAAACACCAGCTATAGTAACAAAATAACTGTAGGAACACAAAAATTCACAACTTTTTTGATTCTTGATGCACACCTCTGAAACTTTCAGAGTACAAACTAGATAGGCTCAGCAACAAACCCTTTATAGCACAAATTCTAAATACCAACATACTAAACTTTCCAACACATTGAACTTCATAGCTTCACAGACAACCTTCAACATATTTATTATAATTTTCTCAATATCCTCGACATATACAACCTTCAATACTTCAAATGCTAATAGTGTTGACATCAATGAAAACCACATATCAGCAACACAACCACAACATCCAAAAATCTCACCCTTTGGCATTGATGGCAACACATGATGTGAAAAATACCATCAACACAACTAACTCTTCTTTCAACAATCTCCCTTTTTCATATTGCTCTTCTCCCCCTTAGTTCTACTCTTCTCCCCCTTTGACATCAATGGAAAAGGTACACAAGCTCTAAACCACATATATGAATCATTTGACTACTCCCCCTGAGTAGTAGCCACCACAACATCAATCTGAATAAGATATGACTATGAATTCACAAATTGATGCAAAGACTTGCATCTTTAGTTTTGATTAGGAGGGGAAATCACCCCTAACTTCCCTCTGAGATACCTAGAACTATCCTTAGGCAATGGTTTATTGAATATGTCTACAATTTGTTCCTTAGTGGGTACATACTCCAGTCTAACTTCTTTGTCGCTCACCTTATCTCTCAAGAAGTGACATTTGATAGATATATGCTTGGTCTTTGAATGCAACACTAGATTCTTAGAGATGTTTATTGCACTAGAGCTATCACAAAATATAACAATAGGCTCATCACTCTCAATTCTGATATCTTTCAACATCTACTCCATCCATATTACTTGAGAACAATTGTTTGCAGTAGCAATATATTCAGCCTCATAAGTGGATAAGGAAATGGAATTCTGAATTTTTCTTAACCAAGACACCAAATTCTTCCCCAAGAAGAATGCACCACCACTATTACTTTCCCTATCATCCACATCACCTACCCAATCTTTATTACATCCAAGCTTCAACAAGTATTTATCCAGTCTAGCATACCAGGCTCTAGGGGATTGCTTGAGTCCATAAAATGCTTTCTTCAATCGGCAAACCATATCTCCCTTATTAGACAGTTGAAATCCATTTGGTTGCTCAACATATACTTCTTCTTGTAATTCACCATTCAGAAATGTTGACTTTAAATCCATTTGATAGACTTTGTAGTTCTTAAAAGCAGCATAAGAAAGAAATAATCTTACAACTTCAATTCTAGCAACAGGGGAAAAGGTTTCTTCAAAATCAATTCCTTCCATTTGTGAGTACCCTTTACATACCAGTCTTTCTTTATTTCTGACCACTTCACCTTGTTCATTCAGCTTATTTCGAAAGACCCATTTAGTTCCAATCACATTTTTATCTTGAGGTCTTGGAACAAGAGTCCATGTATCATTTTTCTCTATCTGCATCAGTTCTTCCTTCATTGCTTCCATCCAATGTTCATCTTTACAAGCTTCATTGACATTGTTAGGTTCAGTCTTGGAAATTAGATAATACTTGCTTCTAGTTTGCACACTTTTTTTCTTATCTCTTATAATATGAAATTTAGAATGATTTAGCTTTACATACTTTGGAACTTTAGGATTCTCTTGAACTTCTGTTTCTTTTGTTCTCTCTTCTACATTTCCACTAGCCTCTCCTTCTTGATTCTCTTGATTTACCAAAACAATTTGAACTTTTTTCTGTGTTAGAACATTCTTTCCTTTACTAGTACTATCGTTTTGGTCATCTGAATCATATCTGCAGTATCTAGATGATCTAGCAGTGTCTTCATCAACTTTGACATTTCACTTTCAACCATTTTCCTCAATCTTTTATTGTAGTATCGGTATGCCTTGCTTTTAGTAGAGTAACCCAAAAAGATTCCTTCATCACTCCTAGCATCAAACTTTCCTATATCTTCATCTCTCTTGATATAACATCTAGTTCCAAAGATTTTGAAATATCTAATAGTAGGCTTATGAACAAACCACAACTCAAAAGGAGTCTTACCAGAATTACCATTGACATTTACCCGATTGATAGTGTACACAACAATTCTTATAGCTTCTCTCCAATAGATATGAGGTACATTACCCTCCAATATCATAGTTCTAGCAACATCTAGAATTATTTTGTTCTTTCTCTCTACAACTCCATTCTGTTGAGGAGTCTGGGGAGCAGATAATTGTCTTTTAATTCCATGTTCTTCACAGAAAGAATTGAACTCCCGGGAAGTGAATTCACCACCTCTATCTAACCTTAAGCATTTAATCTTCAAACTTGTCTCATTCTCTACCATAGCTTTGCAAATTTTGAACTTCTCTAATGCTTCATATTTTTTCTCTCAAGAAAGAAACCCATATCATCCCAGAGTAATCATCAATAAGCAACATAAAGTACCTTTCTCCTTGTAGAGTTCTGATTTTGGAGGGACCACATAGATTAGTATGTACCAGCTTCAGTACTCCATTAGAGTGATGATGTTTTCTCCAAAAATAAACTCTAGTTTTTTTTCCCATCCGGCATTCCTTGCATATGGTGTTAGTAAGATTCACTAGCTTAGGAAGATATCTTACTGATTGAGTGGAACTTATCTTGACAATGTTATCAAAATTCACATGACACAGCCTCCTATGCCATAACCAACTTTCATCAACTCTAGTAATTAAACAACTTTCACTACCAACATTCAGGTGAAAAGTACTACCTCTTATCTTTGTACCTAAAGCAATCACATTTCCAGAACTTCCAAGTATCCTACACTTTCCATCTTTGAACTAAAGATTGTATCCCTTGTCAACCATTTGTCCAACACTCAACAAATTATGCTTCAAACCTTCTACATAAAGGACATCATCAATATTATGTTTACCACCAAGAGAAATAGTGCCTCTTCCACAAATCACACCATCACTAATATATCCAAATCTTACAACACCACAATCATATTTCTCCAAGCTTACAAACTTTCTTTTGTCACTAGTCATATGATGTAAACATCCGTTGTCAATCACCCATTCATCCTTTTCTTCAATTCTGGCTGCAAGAGCTTTCTCAACAATCTTACTACTAGCAGATTCAGTGGAAACTGGACTAGTTTCCTTGATAGCAATGAATACACATTCATCCTCATTTCCATTTTCTTTATCAGATTCTTCATCAGTAACACCTTCTTTAGCAAAATAACATTTCTTTTGAAATCTAGGCTTGTCGGGATTGGACCTAGGAACTCTTTTAGGACACCTTGATGCAAAATGACCTATCTTAGTGCAAGAGAAACATTTAATAGGCTACTTTCCTTTGTACTTACCTTTTCCTTTGGCTTCTCTTTTCACAATCAGTGCTTCTAGTTCTTCTAATTATCTTTCTTCATCTTCATACTTGAATGTTTTCTTAGAACTTTCTCTCAGATCATTTCTCTATTTTTTTTCCCGGATACAGTAGCCTTAAATGTAGATTCTATCTTACGAGAAAATTCACCAAATTCACTCAACTCAAAGGAAGCAAGCTTACCAATCAAAATATCTCTTGTCACATTTGTTATTATCTTGAGCTCTTCAATAGCATGAGCTTTTAGTTTGTAAGAAGTGGGCAATGATCTGAGCACTTGAGCCACAATATCTTCTTCATCCAAGATTCCACTGGCACATCTAATACCCATCACCAATTCATTTACCTTTTCTATGAAAGAAATAATGTATCGTTGCACATTTTCAAGTTTTCCCACTTGCCTTTCAGAATTTGTAGCTTAGCAACTTTCACTTGAGCATCTCCTTCATACAATGTCTCCAGCTTCTTCCAAATCTCATGTGTTGTATTCAGATCCATCACATTTTTCATCTTTGAATCTGTCAAAGCACTTAACAATGCTTTTATAGCCCTGATATTAGTTTCAACTTCCTTGATCTCATCAGCAGTAGAGGGACTATTCTGAGGAATAACATATCTGTTATTTGTAATCTTCTAGAAAGGTTCACCAATGCATTTCAAATGACACTCCATTCTAGCTTTCCATAGAGAGTAGTTTGTTCCATCAAATCTAGGACTATCCTTCATGTATGATGCCATCTCGGATCACCTCAAGCTATTAAAATTCTTTAGAGGAACCTGCTTTGATACCAATTGTTGGAAAAATAAGGATAGACAATTGAGAGGGGGGGGGTGAATCAGTTGTCACAGATTATTCAAACTTATTAAAATTTATTCCACTTAATCTCAGATCTGATGAAAGAACATTAAGCATAAAAAATCACCACATCAGAAACACAAGAACGCCAAAAATTTATACGTGGAAACCCTATTAGGGAAAAAACCAGGGTGGATGTTAGTCCACAAGATTATACCCCTTTAAAAGTATAAAGATGAATAATGAGAATGCACATGCATTCATGCACACTGCCTAGAGCTCACTTCTCAAAAAGAAGGCTCACTGCCTTACAAAAATATTCAGATTAAAATCATCTAAAGAATATTAATTGAGAAAATAGCTTCTACAAAAGTTTGATTATAGTTCCAGTTAATGCACAAAAATACTTCTTCACACTTCGATCAATCTTCTTCACACTCTGCTCTACACTCGATTGCTCTGATATTTATTCACACATTTCACATACACAGTTTGCTTACACATCTTCAAAATGAAGAAAACAATCGCTCTTATATATCCGCTACATGGAATTACATCAACTTGTCAGCCAAAAATAATAATAGATGAAATACAAACTGTTGACACAATTCATGAACAAATCTCAATGCGCACCAACTGAAGTTGGTCATGACATAAAGTAGACCTAAATCAACATCCTTGAGCATGCCAAACAATTAAAAATTAATCCACAAGGATCCGCAAGATGCTACAACCACCATGTCAGCCAAGAACATGAAAACCCGAACACATAAAGGACAATCTCCAATCATGAGCACACCGAACAACGCAAACGTGTAACAAAGATATAGCATGATCTAGACACACCAAAAAAAATTGTAGGATAATATGCAACAACTTAACTTTCCAAAATTATATTCTCTTCTTCCAGAAACACCAGCTACAGTAATAGAATAATTGTAGGAACAGAAAAATTCACAACTTGCTCGATTCTTGATGCACACCTATGAAACTTCCGAAGTACAAACTATATAGGCTCAGCAACAAACCCTTTAAAGCACAACTTCTGAATACCAACATACTAAAATTTCCAACATGTTGAACTTCACAGCTTCACAGACAACCTTCAACTTTATTATAATTTTCTCAATATCGTTGACATATACAACCTTCAAAACTTCAAATGCTAATAGTGTTGACATCAATGATAACCACATATCATAAACACAAACACAACATCCAACACCATCACTAAATTCCATACCAAACTCATAAGCCACATCATCATCAAACCCACATAGTTTCTTGCAGAAAATGTGTCAGTTTGTTGCTTTAAAGATCTTGTAAACCCATCTGTTAGCTCACAAATTTTTCATGCTAGTGTGTTAATGTTGAATGTGAGGGCCACCCATGGTGACGTATGCAAAAATGATGATCAGAAAAGTGGCAACAGGAAAATAGAAGGTAGAATGACCAAAAAAGGAAATGGAAGTTTTGAGAACACAGTGATCAGAAAACAAGGGATAAAAATATGGATATGGCAAATAAAATTTAGTGTGTAATAATTTCAGCATATTGGGAAGTTCAGGAGAGGTTTTAATAATATTACCCTGATTAAATCCACATGAAGTGAATAACCAGGGCATAATAATTGAGATCTTGACATGACTGACTCCCCCCAACTGAATGTATGAGGTTGCCCTCAGAGTTGCCATAAATATTTTATGAAATAAAATAGATGCATATGAATTAAAAGAAAACATGCCATTGAAATTTATTGTTAAAATTACACTAGAGGATGACGTGGTAGAAGATTCTAGCAGTAGAAATGATGAAGTGACAAGCAATCAAGTGGTGTGATGAGGTGGTGGCCAAGGTGGAAATGTGGCTGAGCTAACACAAGTATTAAGATGTTGTGTCAGGTACCACAAAAGTGAAGTAGTTGGATACCATGCAGATGATTTGTGGAGGCATTGATGTGGCTCTCATACTGAAGGTGACGTTGTCCAAAAGGAATGATGTGACAGCAAGGCTGAAATGAGCCACCAACACTGAGGTGGATAAAAGGTTGATGTGGTCAGTAAATGTAGAAGACTACTGATAAGGCAAGTGGAGTGGATGAAACTATCGGGGTGAACAAAATGGAGAGTACATTAGCTTTCCAATCAAATGGATGGAGTGAAGCGAAATGACCAGTGACGCCATAGAAAGAGGAAAATAGATGGGGATGCTTGTTGTACAGCGAATGACTAGGTGGAGGAAGTGACCCACCAAAACCAAAAATAGGAACTAACGCACCACCAAAAGGGGAGATAGAAGCACCAAAGAAGCGGTATCCTATCACCAATGTGACAGGAGACTATTCTTTCCCTTATTTTGATTTTGATTTTTATATTTGTAATTTTTTAATTTAAGTTTTTTAAGTTTTTTTTTTAAGTAATGATGTTGGACCATTGATATCTCAATTTTGAAATTGACACTTCCTAGAGGCACCAGAAAAACCCATTTTCACCTCCAGGGTTATTATATAGTTAATACCTACCAGTCACTCGATTTTCAAGTATTAACCAGACAACAATGCCCAGGGGTTTTCATTTTTAGATCTTTATTGCATTTTTTTCTATTGTATCACTTATTTTAGAGTGGTGACAAGTGCAAGAGTGAGTTCCTTCATCACATTACAAATAAAATTTTCTTTGGAAAGGGGTCATTTGTATAGTTTCAAACAGTTTCCATTGACAACAAAAGCCATACACTATGAATCCATAATGCATAACTTAACATCACCATTATCATAAACTATCCTAATATCATAAGTACTAAGCCATCGAGTGTGAAATTTACCTTTGAAGTCCTAGAATCAGGAGTCATAAAGCAATGCTCAATCACCAAGTTGGAACATGCGTTGATAAATGAAGTGATCATTCCATTGTGCTCGTTGTTGTTACACCACCTCTGCATGAAAAAGGGCTTGCTGATGCATTTAATCCAAGGAATGGAGTTAATCTATTCTTTCCTTCTAGGCTTTGTGAGACTCATCCCCAATTGACAAGCAGTGCAACTCGAGTCTTCACTTCAAATTCAATGGGAAAAAAACCTTTTTTCCATAGACAATTTCATATGGTGTAAAGTTGGTGGTTGTCTTCCAAGTCATCTTATAGGCCTAAACTAACTCAATAAGTCTATCTACCTAATCCTTCTTGTGTAATTCCACAATATTTGTGAGGATATTCTCCAACTCCCAATTGGTAACCTCCACTTTCCCATTGGCTTATGGATGGTAAGGAGAAGCTTTTTGGTGTTTGATTTCATATTCTTGAACCAAAGCTGCAACCAAATCAGATGTGAATTATGGTCCCTGGTCTATAAAAATCTCCTATGATACACCATACCTTGTAAAAATCTTAGAGTATAAGAAATTAGCAACTTTTGTATCGCTAGCATTCTTCAAAGCTACTACTTCTACCCACTTAGTTACATAATCAATACAGACTAGAATATACTCTTTATCCCTAAAAGGAGGATTAATTAGTCCTACAAAATATAGACCCCATTTCTTAAAGGGTTCAATTGATAACTGCGGGTGTAAGGGAATCTCATCGAAATGAGTGGGTCAGCCCATATATTGACACTTATCATAGTGTTGATCATATCTTTTACAATCCTTATGAATTGTTGGCCAATAATACTTGTAGTCAAAACTTTGTTAGCAGTTCATTGTTCTACAAATTTTCCTTTGCAAGGCTCATAATGACATGCATTGAGTATTTCAAAGACATCATCCTCTATAACACATCGACACATGATATTATCAATTCCAGTATGAAAGAGTAAACCATTAATCCAACTATATTTCCCACAAAGTCCTATAAGCTTTCGTCGGTCTCTTGGAGAAAAGTGGGGTGGAAATATGCATGTGACAAGGTAATTGGCAGTATCCACAAACCATGGGCTTTTTACAAAAATGGAAAAAATATCTTCATTTGAGAAAGCACCATCCACGGGTATCAATTCATTATCACACTGTAATTTCGATAGAAAGTCAACAACTACATTTTAACATTCAAGTTTTTCAAGAATAGTGCTATCAAATTCTTGTAATAAGAGCAACCAATGAATCACTCTTCCTATAACAACTGGATTATTCATCAAGAATCTTAGAGAAAAATTATTTGTATGTACAAATACTTTATACCCAGTTATATAATGGAGAAATTTTTTTACCACATAGACTACAACCAAAAATTATTTTTCAATTACAGTGTAATTTACCTCTACACCAATGAAATTCTTACTAATATAATAAATTGAATAAAAGAGAGAATCATCCTTTTGCCCAAGAACTGCTCCCATGGAATTGTCTAAGGCATCAATATGAATATGGAATGACAATTCTGAATTTGGTCCTCATAAAACCGGTGTAGTTATAAGCTTCCCCTTAATTTATTCAAAAGCTTGTTGGCACTCTTGTGTCCATGAAAAATCAACATCTTTACCTAGAAAAAGGAAAAGAAGTTAGGAAATTTTACTAAAATTTTGAATAAATCTTATGTAGTATCTAGCATGGCCCAAAAAACTATGAGCATCTTTTTGAGAAGTAGGCACATGTAAGTCTTGAATTATCTTTACCTTTCTGGGATGAATCTCAATTCCTTTTGAAGTAATTTCAGTCATTAAGATGTGACACTTTTCATGAATCGGGATAGGTTAGTATCAATACATCTTTTAAGAACCTTTTCCATATTTTCCTTTGCTTCCTCAATAGTGTCACCATAAATAGTAAAATCATCCATGTAAACTTCCACACAATCATGAATCAAATAAAAAAAAATACTTAAGCCAACTCGTTGAAAAGTAGGAGGAGCATGACATAACCCAAAAGGTAAGATATTATAAGAAAATGTACCCTGCAAGTAGGTAGAGGTGCTATTGTATTGATCCTTCAGGGCTATACAAATTTGATTGTAACACTAAATCCATCAAGGAAGGAAAATAACTTATTTCCAACAAGGGTATCTAGGAATTGATCAATAAAGGGTAGTGGGAAATGGTCTTTCTTGGTAGCCTTATTAAGGGACCTATAGTCTACACATATTCACCACTTCTCATTCTTCTTGGGAACTACCATGAGAGGTGACACCCATTGGCTATAAGAGATAGGATAGATGAATCCTACGTTAAGTAACTTTTGTATTTCATCCTTAATGATTTCTCATAGGATAGGATCCAATCTTCTTTGGGGTTGTCTGACAGGTCGAATTCCCTCCTCTATATATATGTGATGTGTACAAGTGGTAGGGTGTATTCCACTCATATCTTGGTAATCCCAAGCAAAGGCATATTTATGGGAACACAAAATAGCAATGAGATCTTCTATATATGATGGGATCAAGTTGGGGTTTATATTAAGCAATTTTCTAGGTAAATATTCCATAGTTTGAGACTGGACAAGAGTATTTACAACAAGCAATTGGGAAGTCGATGAAGATGGATCAAAATTCCTAGATACTAAGAAGGGACTATATATATGTGTGTTGTAATAATTGATGCAAAGTAATGAAATGTTGAATATATTGTGGAATACTAACTAATGGAAAATTCCCAAATGGGTAATTGTCATTTATACCCGATGGAAAAATCATTTTTTCTAAAACATTATCAAACAAATAGTGATTATGCAAGAAATCATTAAGAAAATTGTCTTCTGATATTTCTTCAAATGATCTACTTTGATCAATTGTCAAAATATGCAAAGGTTCGTCTAAATCACTATTGATCCACAACAGATTGTTTATTTCTAATAAAGGATTTGCTGGAGGGTACACCATCAGTTGATTGTTTTATTCTCCATTTGAAATCACCATATTGCTAGACCTGAAATTAATAAAAGCATTAGTTGTAGCTAACCAAGGTCTACCTGAAATTAATGGGTATCCCCCAAACTTAATTTTTGGTTGTAAAATCATAAAATTTATGGGATATTCCCAAAACTCAATAGAAATAATAATGTCTTCAATATATCTTATGGATTTACAAGGGAATGATCTACTATTTGTAAGACTATTGGAGTAGGTCTTAGTCCTTGAAGGGCTAGTTTCTCCTTAGTCTCATTTGTCGTTACATTTATAGTTGTTCCTAAATCCACAAGTGTATTTGGGATAACTATATTACCAATACATACCTTTACCATTGGGCTCCTAGGATGTACAGACTTAGAACATAAATATTCCCCAAAATCAAATATGCAAGTTTTCCAATGACTTGGACTATCCTGGGGTCTTGTTTCTTTTTTTTTTCTCCAACATAGTTATTTGAATACTCTTGTATACACTGGAAAATCTTGAATGTCCTACAAGAGAGGAATTTTAATGTTAAAATTTCACAATTCATTCATGAAAACAAAATATAATTGAGATATTTCTTCTTGTTTTGGTTTTTCTTTAAACCTATTAGGAAATGGGGGCCTCAATTTTTCTTCTACCATTTCTTATGGAGAATCTTCTACCTCTGTGATAGTTGGCACTTGAAGATTATTTCATGATCTTAATTGTGCACCATCAATTTCTAGTGTATTGATAGGATAGGTTAGGTATCCTCCCACCTTATTATTGTAAACCATTTGAGCCACCTTATTATTTGGATTGGGTGATGGTTGTGTGGGCATAGAAATTGCTTTTTATGGTAGAGTTGAACTAGATGGTTGACTAGATGATGATGGGATAGGTGGTAAAAGCTATTGTGATTGCTAATAGGGATTTATTGCTGATGGTGGTGGATATGGAGGGTATGATTGATATTATAGATATGCTGGTGGTGGAGCTTGCCATGCTTGCCATGATTATGGAGCATGTGGGTATAGTTGTGTCCATTGGGGGTAGTGTGGAGGTTGTTTCCATCCTCCAAACCATCCAAGTTGGTTCGAGAAAGGATTTTTTTGATGACGAAAAGGACTTGGAGGTGATGCATGATAATCAATTGGGGGCATTCCTCATGGTTTCCAAGGTCTCCTTTGGGCCATAAAGTAAATAGACTCATCTGTGTATTCTACTTCAGTCATGCGTACAAGAAGAGGTCTTAGAACAGTTTCTCTACTAACATCTTCTAAAGAAGAGATTTTTATTTTTTTGTAGGGACACTCTTCACCATTATTCCTTTTATGATAAATAGGAAAAATGACAAGGGATTTTTAGCCTCCTCTTTCTTCTTTCTTGTATACAAGGTTTCGATCTACTTACCCATGTGACTCAGTAGATCAGTTTTGAGGTCTTCAAGCAATGTACCTAGTTCTTTTTTTGTGACACCTGATGTCCCTCCTAAAGAGACATGCTTCACGGTGTACCCTCTTATTGAATGGGTGGATCTTGAGTAGTTCCTGAAAACATCACATATATCATTAAACCTCAATTTGGAACTATCTTCATCACCCATAAGATTCAAAATATCCAAAAATCAATCCCTAATCCCCCTAAGAAAGAGCATTTTTATAGTATCATTACTCAACCCTGTTTTCCTAGTCCTTTGAAGACTAAATAGAAAATTCTCTAGATAGTCTTCTAAGGTCACTTCTTCATGTTGTATGATGTGGAATATCTCATCATTGATTTGCTTTGTCTTTCAATATTCTTGGTATTTCTCTAAGAACTTTATCTTCATGTTGTACCAACTTGTTGTTTGGTGTTTTTTGTATAGTAACAACTCAAACATAATAGATGTTATCCTATCTCTCTTGAAAGGTTGATCTCTATTAATAAATAGATAACCCCAAGGTCTCTCGGGTGTCAGGTCTTGACAATGTAGTGGAACAAACTCAGTGATAAATGTGTAAATGTTGGTAATCACAAAGGGACCTTACGAACAAATACTGGAGGCTTTAAAATCATTAGGTTTTATGATATGGTAATGCTTAAATTTCTAGCTCTAACCAAATAATGAAAGAAACAAAAAAATATGAGGGTTTCAGAAGTCCTAAGATTAACAGTACTCCTAAGATTGACCATGCAAGTGATAAAATATTTGGAATGGACCAATCCCTTTAAGCTAATTCATGTTCAACCCAGGCTATACCTACAATCTCATAGAGAACAGTGCAATCTTCTAAGGCATTAGATATTTTCAGACTATGGGCATTCATTCAAGGGAACTGAATAAAGGCCTATAGTTGAACTAAGCACATAGATATCAGGTGCATGGTGACCTTGGACAACATTCCCATAATCAAGAAGCTGCCCAAAGTATGAACCAGGGATTGCTACAACATTCCAAGCACTAAATCACAAGCATTAGTAACTAAACCTAAGATACATTCAAACGTTTCCAAGAAATTTAAGAGATAAAACAAGAACCATGCAAGATTATTCAACCCAAAAGAAGGCACCAATCACAACACAATGTCTTCACTTTGTATTAAATCACCCCATTAGCAATAATTCTAGTCTATTACAACACTTATTTGAAATATAAAACTAAATTCTAAACTTCTAACATGCTTGTCATTCTACTACTAAATCTACTAGCTAGACTGATTGGCAACCAAATTAATCAACCCTTAAAAATGAGGCCAAAGGCCATACTTATAGAAATCCTGGCGCGTGAACTAGAGCTAGCGATACAAAGAAGCTCAACCACCAACCAAAGCGGCCCTAACAACCAGCAATAAATCGCTGCCCCACACTGAATGTGTGAGGCACCCTCCTCAGATCGACCCCAGATTCTGCAAATCCTGAATCAGGCAACTCGAACCCATAGGTCCCATCTACCATTAATGCCTCATCTACATGAATAGAAAAACACCAATGCACATGCAATGCTAGCCTGAATATGAGCCATTGATCAAACCCGAGCTGGGAAAACAGATGACTCAGATCAAGTCAAACCAACTTGAGCCCTCCACACCACATCCACCTTGGATCAACGACCATTGAATGCACTGACCTTGTGTGCATGGATGGGTTTTGCCTGACCACAAACACAATATGTACTTGATTGTGTCCCATGGATTTCACAACATATTCAAAGTACACCCATCCTTCCTTTGGCCCCGATAACAACCTTCAACTTGATCCAATCTCCATTCAAAAGGGCCACCATTAATGTCTAATACATCATCAAAATCCAAGTCGATCCAACAGAGTCCCCAAGGTAAGAAAAAAAAGCACAAACCCAAGCCGAGGTGAAACCCAAAACAGACAGAAGCATAAACAAAACCAAAATAGACGGAAGGAAAATGGGCAGAACCAAACCAGGCGAAAGTGGAAAAAAGATGGGACTTTTTGCAAAGTCCCGAGCTCAGATCCCATCTCAGTTCTGGTTCCAATGAAGGAACAAAAGACCAAAACATACCCAAGGGATAGAAACCAACCCGCAGGCTGAACACAAAGAAATGAAACAATGAAGAAAACAAGAAGGTGGGAAGTAGAGCCGAAAAAGGAATGGAAACCAAATAGTGAACTTTGTTAAAGTTCAGAGCTCGGTTCCATCCTGGTTCTACCTCCAAAAATTGAAGGAAAAAATGAACCAAGGAAAACCCAAAGGGAGGAAACCGACCCGAAGGCCGAAGACAAGTGAAGTAACAAAGAAAACAAGAAGGTGGGAAGTGGAGCCAAAATCGGAACAGAAACCGAACCGTGAAGTTTGTTAAAGTTCAAAGTTTGGTTTCATCCTGATTCCACCTCCGACAAATTAAGGAAAAAATGAACCAACGAAAACACAAAGGGAGGAAACTGACCCGAAGGCCGAAGACAAGCAAAGCAACAAAGAAAACAAGAAGGCAGGAAGCAAAGCTGTAATGGAAACGAAAACCAAACCATAAACTTTGTTAAAGTTCAGAGTTCAGTTCCATCCCGGTTCTACCTTCGAAAAAACAAAAGAAACAAGGCCAAAAGAGAAAAAGAATAACTCCCAAGACCCCACACAAAAACACCAAGGGAAACAAAAGGCAAAAGGAACCCAACCCTAGAGAGGACATCCACGAGACTCCAAAACCACCAGGAACTCAACACAAAGGAACCCATAACCAAGATAAGCACCAAAGACCAAAACTCCAAGATTTTCAAAGATAAGCTCAAAAAGGGGCAAGACGACAAGAGAAAGGGGCCAAAAGAGCAGGAAAAATAGGGTCCCTACTTTCATTGGGGCATGTGTACAAAACTGCACAACAAATGGCAACTCCACTGGGGAAATGCTCCAGAGCATTTCAATGACAAACTAGAATCCAGAACCTAGAATCCCTAGTTTCACAGACCAGATATCCGGTTACACCTTAGGCAAGATTTTAGGAATCACCTGTAAGAAAACCCTTCTTGTACTAGGGTCAAAGTGTGTGAGTATGCATTCATTTCCCTTTCCTAAGTTTCAATAGGAATCAAACTCATTCTGATAGGACTACCTAAGAATTCTAACTCCAAAAACAACCTGGATAGAGCCCCACTTCCAGTTAGGCATCCATAGCCCTGATAGAGATACTAGGATACCCCTGATAAGGTGAAATTTTTTATTTATTTTCATTTGCTTTTATTTTCTTTTTGATATTCTCTTTGTGATTTTCTTTTAAAGCTTTACTTTTCACCTTGCAGGAAATGAAGCCCACACTCAAGGATGAGAGCCACAATGGCACTTCAGCATAATTTAAGATTTTTCACCCAGTCAAACCTCCTAAAGACCACATGCAACCTTGTAATTCTTAAGATTTGTGTGAAGATATAAGACCCAAATACATTCCATAATTTGACTTAGTCAAGTGACTCTAATCCCCAGCCCATGCAACATCAAGTGAAGGAGTTCCACCAGGTTGGATGACTCTGAAAATATGATTAGAGTTTGTAAAATAAATCTCAGAACAGCCTCAGACAAGCATCCAGTTATAAAGATGCAATAAACCCAGAAGAAAGCATGGAAACCCAAAGCAGGAGCAGAGAGCCAAAACCAAGTGAAGAACACCAACCCAAGCCAAAAGCAGAAAAAAAGAAAAACAAAACAGTAGAAAGGAAACCTAATCTACTTATGTACAAGGATAGAGCTGAAAGAAGCTCAAGACTGGAAATAATGCTTCAAATAATACCCATTGATAGGTAGTGGGATATCCTCTCCAGTGAGAGTTTTCAAACGGAAGGCATTATCTCCCACGATCTTGGCAATTTGATAAGGGCCAAGCCAAAGTCTGTCAAATTTTCCATGCTCCCCTTTTCTATCATGGGCTTTATCCCAGTAGAGAATCAAGTTAGAGATTCTAAAGGCTTTCACCTTGGCTCTCCTATTAAACCATCTCTTCACTACACCTTGATGCCTAGAAAAGTTTTCTAAGGCTTCATCTCTTCTATCTTCAAGGTGTAACAATTCAGTCAACCGAGCTTCATGCTTATCCTCCCCATCATAGTACTCGTTGATGAATTGTAGGGTAGGGATCTTTAGTTGGATGGGAAAGACAAGTTCCAAATCGTACACTAGGTGATAAGGAGAGGTTCCTAAGGATGTCTTATGTCTAGTGTGGTATTCCCAAAGAGAAAATCTAAGTTGGGTGTGCCAATCCTTGGGGTTCTTTTCTAGTAGTTTATGAATGACTATCAACAGGTTCTTATTGGAAGACTCAACCAAACCATTCCCCTATGGATAGTAATTGGATGCAAATTTTATGGCAATTCCATGATCATAAGCCTAGTTAGAAAACTTTAATGATGTGAATACAGAACCATTACCACTAACCAAAGCCAATGGAAAACCAAAGTGGTTAATGATACCCGTCTCCATGAAATTGGTTACCACTGCAAAAGTGCATTGCTTGCATGCAAGACCCTCAATCCACCTAGTAAAGTAATCAGTTATAGTAAGAATATACATGTGGCTTGCAGATGAAGGTGGGTTGATTGGACCTATGAAGTCCATTCCGCACTATGCGAATGGCTTTACCTCTATGACATGCCAAATTGGAAGAGCTGCACACCTCTCGCTACTCATCGTGGTATGACATGCATGAAAAGTTCTCATGTGGTTATGTGTGTCCTTAAACAACATAGGCCAGTAATAGCCTACCCTCAATATCTGATTTATGGTGGAAGGTGTTGAACCATGGTCGGTGCCATATTTGTCATGAAATTTAGTCATCACTCTCCCTACCTTTTCCTTGCTTAGGCATCTCAAGTAGACACCTTCATGATTTCTCTTATATAAAATGGCCCCTTTCATCACAAAACTACCACTCTTCAAAAGTAGAGCTCTCCTTTGCACTGCATTGAGGTGTCCAGGACACTGCTGATTCAAAAGATAGTGGAGAATGTCATCATACTAGTCCCCTAGAGAAACATCTTCAAGATTATAATGTTGGGCTATGAGGTCACGACCCATTTATGCCATTGTCTTGGTCAGTCCTTGCCCCCTTACCAACTTCATGGGTTGAATTTCAATATCATACTCTTGTAACATAGTTACCCACTTGGCTCTATGTTCACCCAATTCATTCTTTATCAACAACAACTTGACTGCAGGATCAGGGACTATAGCAAAGACCTTGTTTCTCAGTATATAGTGTCTGAACTTCTTCATAGTTCGGATCAAGGCATAAGCCTTCTTTTCAACATTAGGATATCTTAGTTCTGCATCTTTCAAAGGTGCACTCATGAATGCTATGGGATGCTCATTCCCTTGATCAGACTTTTGTGTCAGCAAGCTAGCACAGGAGCGATCAGAAGCAAATGAATAGATATAGAATGGCTTAGCATAATCAGGACTCACCAAAACAAGGGACTCAATAATAGCTCTCTTGATTTCTGCAAATGCTTCCTTAGCCTATGTATCTCATTCAAATTTTGCTTCTTGCTTCAACATGGCATTCAATGGCTTGACTATCTCTGCAAATCTAGTGATAAACTTTCTGACAAAGTTAATCTTGCCAAAGAATGAATTCATTTCTTTCTTTCTTGTAGGGGGGTTGAATTTTCAGTATAGCCCCCACTCATTTAGGATTAATGGAAATGCCCTATTCCAAAATAACATGTCCCAACAACTTTCCCTCAATGACTTCAAAGATGCACTTCTTTGGATTAAGTGAAGTGCCAAATTCCCTGCACTTTTGGAATACTTTGCATAAATCTGCAACATGATCGCTTCTCCTCTTGTGAAAGATTTTCAAATCATCCATGTAGATGATAATGCACTTGCCAATGATTTCTTTGAAGGAAATATCCATTGCTCTTTGGAATGTACCTCCAGCATTGATTAGTCCAAAGGGCATTCTTCTGTAAGCAAAAGTTCCCCATTTCGTAGTAAAGGAAGTTTTGTGCCTATCCTCATATTGGACTATGACCTAGTTGTATCCAGAGTACCCATCCAGAAAGGACATCATCTGAGATCCATTAACAATCTGAGGTAGCTCATCTAGTGAAGGGACTGGATAATTATCCTTTTCTGATGTTGTATTCAGGTTCCTGAAATCAACACATAGTCTGATTTCTCCATCTTTCCTCCTTACTAGAACCAAGTTTGCAACCCATGTTGAATGTCTTACTAGAAATATGATCCATGCTGAAAGTAGCTTCTACACTTCCTTCCAAATAATAGGCTCCAGTAGAGCATTAATTGGTCTTTGTCTTTGCCTGAAGGGATTAACATTTAACTTGCAAGGAATAGTATGTGTAATGATCGAAGTGTCATATGTCCTCAAGTCATCATAACTCCAAACTATCACATCTTGATATGTGTACAAGGAATTACTGATTCCTTGTCTCTCCTCTGGAGTGCACACCTTACCAATAAAGACATTTTTGACATCACTTTGGGTCCCCATGTTGTATGTTTCACACTGATAATTGAGGGACTCTCATTTCATTTTTTGTTCCTGATCTCTTATCTTATCCATATCAAAGATCCTTTCCAATTGCACCATGCCTCTTGGGATGGTATTAGTCTTCAAGTTGAGGACCCCTTCTAGGTCCATTTCAGCCTCTTGAGGCTCAACCTCATCAATCACTTGAGAAGAAAACACATCATAGCTAGTGATAAAATCAAGAATATGCTTATCATATTTAAATACCTAAAAATTGGTGACATTGTTGGGCACTAAGGGTACTGGAACAAGTTCCACAGTGAAATTCTTTAAGCCTGAAAGTGATAAGGGCTGCAATGTACTTGCTTCTTGCGCCAGAGAATCAGCAGTTTGATTTTTACTTCAAGGTATCAGCTGAATGTTGAAGGCATCAAATCCTTCAATGAGATCCCATACTCGATGTCTATAATTGACCATCCTTCTGTCATGAGATGAGTATTGTTTCCTTAGTTTCCTGACCACTAGCTCAGAATCTCCAAACACTTGTATAATTTTGACTTTCTTTCTTAATGCCATGAAATAGAGCTTCATACTCAGCTACATTGTTGGTGCATTGGAATTGGAGTCTATGAGCAACGAAGTAGGTTTTACCTTTAGGACTGATCAACTCAAGCCCTGCTCTAGCACCCCGCTTGGATTTGGATCCATCAAACCTTAATTTCTAGTAGTCATTAGCTCCTACTTTTCTTGAGCCACCTTTTTCCTTGCTGATACCTGAAGGTTCTTCAGGAGGCCTTGGGTTCTTTCCCTTTAGATCATTTTGAATGCTCTACATGTTTATCTTAATAGCTGGGGTCATGTCAATGTATCCTTGTATCTGCCCCACTGCAGTTTGACATAAGCAACATTCTAGTTCAGAATGAGGAGAATCATGAACTCTGCACCAACTAGGGAGAAGCAACTCTTCGAAGTTCATACTTTTACCCAAGTGAATTTGATCTTCTACACATTTATGGATAAAATCTTGGAAGTTATCCAACAAACTGAGTTGTCTATCTATCTGATCATCAAGTTCCTCTATTTGTTCAAATAGTGCTTTGGAACTGATGGCCTCTGATGTGGATTCCCTAGAAGATCTTTGTAGCACCAAGATTTCCTCTATGTCTGAGGCAGGGGAGGCTAAGACATAGTTCCCCATACTGACTTCTAATATCAGTATCTCATTTGAAGTATTTTGATATTCAGTATTGACATACTTCATTCTAGGTTCTCTCTCAATTCTGATTTGATTTGGGACTCCTTTCTAGGGGAGCCACATGTGAGAATGGTATGTGGATGTATATCCATTTAGTGCTTTGGTAAAATCTCTACCCAAGATCAGACCATAAGTGTTAGGAATGTCTGGCACCTGAATATTAAGTACTTGTTGCACTCTGGGGTCTAAAGCAACTTGCATGGGAATCATGTTCAGTTCTCCCACTATATTGACCTTTGTTTTGTCCAATTGGGTGACCTTCTTCTGAGAAGCTCCAGGGGAAATACCAAGAGACCTACAGATAACAAATGGCATAACATTCGTGGATGCTCCTAAATCCAACAGAAAATTGTGCAAATTATTTCCAAAGATATGAATAGAAATCAAAAAAGGAGGGGTTTCCATTTTTCCTTGGAATAAACTCAACTGTGAATTAGCTTGTGCAACCTAACCCCTATCTTTTTCCTTCCCTCTATCTCTAGATTGGAATTGACTAGGGCCTTTGGGAGCTTTTGAACTAGGAGGCCTTCCAACCACTTCATTGATTGCTACTCCTTGTGTTGCTATACTTGAATTAAAGGACCCTAGGACTACATTTCTAATTTCAAGAACTCTTAGTAACTTGAGAGTATAAACACTCACCTTCACTTTACTAATTTCCTTAGTGACATATTCTCCTAGTTGTTCCACATTCATGTCAGTGTAGACCTCCTTAGAAGGACTAGTCTTCCTATCTCTTACTGCATCAGCATTGCTTCCTTTGGAAACATCTGGTTTTCCTTCTTTTGTAAGGTATTGTGTTGGCACCTGAGGGTAGGATGTGTCGGTGTTTAAAATAACAACCCAGCTAGACTTTGAAATTCTCTAAGAGGTAGCCAACCTCTATTTTAAAGAACAACTAAGGCTAGTGGCCAACTGACAAGATTCAGTCAAATACTGACATCTCCTACACTTCTGGCTCTACAAGACCAAGGTGGGTAAACCTAAACAATGCTCAAAACTTAACTCATTCATACACTGACATTGTTTTATAAAACAGATAATTCCCAATTCAAATACACTAAGGGAAACATTGACTACCTTAAATTTGGCTAAATTCTTAGCAACTCAACCCTCTCTCAGCCATTGGAAAGCAGGACACACAATAACACAGTAAGATTTAAAATGATTTTGCAATTAATATTGTTTCTGAGATGCAGAAAATTGCATAAAAGATCAGTGCCAGTTCTGGGCCATGGAGTCAAACACACAAAATGAATTCTCCAACAAATAGTTCTCAACCAGTGGATTTAACTTGCTAATGCTTTGCATTAACTATTAGTGCCTTGCACCAACAATCCTTCTCTTGATATCAATCAGATTCTTCTTATTAAATCCAATCTGCACACCTGAAATCATAATCACCTGCTCAAATCATTCTAGCCATTTCTTTGAAACAGAACAGTGAACAGACTAAACAATCTCATGAAACTTGAGATGATAAATTCAAAGACACTTTGTATTATTGAATTTACATGACTGAAAGTGTACAAATGTGGAGACAATCTGATAACATTCATGAATGTGAAAGCACTTCATGATGTTAATTGCATAAACTGGCTGTATTCACTCTTGAATTCATAAAATTACAGCTTACAGACTCAAACAATGACTCGGAAAATAAAAATCTCTATCTACACAGTCCAATACAGAAAATCAGACCCTTCTCAAAACCTAATCTCAGAACCCTCAAAACCTTTTACAATGAGAGAATAATCGAAGATATAGAATAATGGAGGAAATAGAAGAAGCCCTAAATTCGAAACTGTTGCAGACACATGGAAGCTCCATTCCCATTGATCAATTGAAAATAATATATTATCTTCTTTGCAGAAACAAACATTCTCTCTAACAATATCTGCTCATGATTGCCCATCAACAAAAAATCTGCCCATGTGGAGATTCCTCTTATTTCATGCAGCTGCTCAAAATATCTCTTCCCATGCACAAACTATTTCTATTTTCTACTCTCTTATTTTTGTTTACTGCAACAATACTTTAAAATACTTCCCCACTTTATAATGTTGTAATGGCACATTATATTTCAAACATATAATAGTCTTTTGAAATGAATATTAAATTCATTTTACCTATGTCCTCCTTCATTAAAATTTTAGATTGTTTAAATGAAGAGAAAACCTTTTAACATCATTGGGTAAAATATTTTGCTTATTTCCCAAGATTTCACTTTAATTATTTTTCTTTTACCACAGTGAATAATTTAATCTATTCACCAGCACCAAAATACATTCCCTACCCATTGTTTCACTTCTTCATGCTGAAAATATTATCGGGTAAATAAAACTTACCCGTACTCCATTATTCACTCCACACTTGAATACTCCCGATTAAACATTTAAAAGAATTTCACAACGTTTAATCGGATAATTCCCATTTGCCTCATTCCTTAATGTATTTTACCTTTTAATAAAATTAAGGGCCTCATTTTATAATTCCATCGAACATATTTCAACCTTCACGTGGGCCTGCCACTACCACATGGCACAAATTCACTGACCTCACGAGAATTAAAAATCTCACATTTTGAACTTGCGAGATAGTGGGGAAGCCCCATTTCAATTTTTATGATTTAAAATTTGAAAACATTATAAACCCCAACTTGTGCTCGCACACCTCGCAACCATTGTGATGACATCACCATCACTCCTGCAAGGTCCGCGAGATTTCCTTTTTCCACATTTAGGCATAGGCATCATCCCTGTTTCTGCTAGTTCGTGGGCTCTTCCCTCATATTTCCTGCACACTCCTCTCTAACATCTGTGCGTAGGCTCTTTGCTAACTGGCATGGGCCTCTCTTCTTCTGCTAGCCACACCCCTACTACTACAAGTGTGGGCCTTCTCCTGCATTAGGCCATACACCTTACCTTGACTCCAAACCACAGGTCACTCACCTCTGGCCGCAGGCTTCCTTAACATGGCACGGGCCCTCCTCTATCATGCATGCTCATTGCTCCATCAAGCTCCTCCCTTGGTGACTGGTGCTTTGTTCCTGGTTGTTTGTGGTGGTCTCCGTGCACTGGTATTGCACCAATAGTTCTTCACGATGTGCGTGGCTTCCTCTCTGGCTGGCTTTTGCATTTGCAAGGAAGTTTCTAAGGCATTTAACAATTCATTTTTGTGCATTGTGGTGATGGCGTCTTCCCTGTATTTGCAGCCTTTGATCACACTCTAAACCTCCATCATATGCATTCCCTGCGCCAACAACCCATACCGCAAGCTCCCACATCATTTCATCACACCCATCCAATTGCAACAGCTTGAAAGTTTCTAAAGTGATATCAACACATTCATTTGCTGCGTAGCCTCTTCAACTGTTAGTTGCATTTGTTTATGCTTTAAAATATTTTCAATAAAAACACTATGTACCTTTTCGATACTCCCTTAAACACTTTCAATACAATTTTCTGTGTGTATTTGCTGCCTTGTCTATGAAAAGCATTCTAAAGGCGGACTTAGCTGAGGTAGCTGAGGTTTCATGTGATTATACTAGTATGCTACAACTGACTCTGCATTGGATTCTACAAATGTGATCATCATGGTGCGAAGGGATAGACTAAAAAAAAAAGCAACTAGAATTTTCTCTCTCTCTTTATACTTATGTTCAGCAAGACTTCTTTCCTTCGAACTCTGACCTACCATTAGGCTTGGTTCATACACATAAGACATTCTTGCTCTTTTAAATGGGAATATTCATTTCGTTGTCACATTCAAACCATAGCTCATACTAATCAATTTTCCATATAGACCCTCACTCAGACATTCCTTTTGCATGTGTTTTAGAAAACATTCGAGGGTCTCAAATGCTTTCCAAGTACCCTGTAGCTATTCAAATAACCTAGAAAAAGTGAGTTTGCTATGAATGATCTCACAATAACCCAATTGAGACAAGTATCTACCACTGCAATCATGTTTCTTGACAACACTCCTCTTCAATTTCATTGTATTCTTTATGATCACCTTTCTTCACTAATCAGAACAACTCACATGAAAAGATTTCCACAATGCAATACTCACAACTTTACGATCTTGCAAAGCATGTCGGGCTCCATGTAGCCCGGCTAAAAAAAAAATCATTTTCAAACAAGTTTCGAATTCAAATCATCCCAAGACAACATCTGGATGCATTTGAAGTGAAATGGTAAACTGGGTTGCCTTCAGAAACT
Source organism: Sequoiadendron giganteum (assembly GCA_007115665.2). NCBI lineage: Eukaryota > Viridiplantae > Streptophyta > Pinopsida > Cupressales > Cupressaceae > Sequoiadendron > Sequoiadendron giganteum. The sequence goes on along the minus strand of CM021103.1, from coordinate 50,233,229 downwards.
GTTTTCTGTCACTTTCAGAAAAATGCAAAACTGACCCAATAGGCTCTGGAATCATCATGGGAAACTAGTTAAATAACCTCATGAAGTAGTGAGAACTTGCAGACATGTAGACATTCACTCCAAGAATACAGTGCAATAAACGGCTCAGAAAAACAACTCACGAGGAGAAAAATATTAATTAGCAAAGTGGCTCAGCTGAACTTTTCTGAAACAACAGCTGTTCTGAAACCAATTAGAACACACCCGATTGCTAACTTGTAAAAATAACAAATCAACCCCTAATGAGCTTCCATCAAACATAGTGGAACATTAAGATACCCTAAGCATGTGTTCAAAAGGAATTGCTTTGAAACATCACCGATCAAAAGTTATTGACGATCAAAGTTGACCATTTAGAAAGGTTGTCAGGAATGCAGCTGCAAAACAAAACAAACTGCATTTGGTTTCGATCTGCTAAAAATAGCAAATCAAATCATGAAGCTCTGCAAACTGACACCTGAGATCATGTTGATATGGGGAACATGGAACAACATTCGTTCTGACATTAAAGTGAACTTGTTGCAAAAACCAAGCACAAACAGGAAGCTATTTCGCAAACAAATAGTCTGCAAACTGCAGAACAGTGCAAAAACCTTCCAGCTTCACTTTTCAAAACGCTGTCAGAACTCATCATGGGAAGCTAAAATTTGACATTCCTGCTCACATATGTCAACTGAATATGTTTGCAACTGGGTTTTGCACGAAAATCAACAGGCTTCAAAATACAAGCCTCCAAAGTGGGTCAGTCGAGACTGATTCATCAGGTGCACTTCTGAAAGTGCAGAAGCAAAATTTATGAAATAGGCATCTCAAATTTGCAAAATTTGAGAGTGCCAACAGGATGGATTGTTATTGGCATGTGGATCCGATGGAGTAGTAAAATTGTGTGGAGGGTAGATGTAGTGAATGGATCTCCAGCTTGTGGATTCCTGTGTGGCTTTCTCCTTAGATCATACTTTCTGGTAGGTTGTTGAAACATATGTACTTCTTCAACATCAGCCTCTTCTTCATCTAAGGGACTGTTATCATTCTCAGTTTCCTTCTCAAATAATTGAGAGATTTCATCTTCATTGAGCACTTGTTTTGTCTCCCCATTTTGGCCACTTGAATCCTCTTCTGGTTCATTATCCTCATCCCTTGGGAAAGGGGTGTGATTCAACACCAATACTGGGGAATCATAAGGATTTGAGGGTACCAATTCTTGGCCAGTAGAGTTGTTTCCAACTTCATATTGAAATATGGAAGCAACCGTTTGAAATTCAGGACAATCAAGCTCAGAGTGTTGACTTGTCTTGTGAAGTTTACACCATCTAGAGGTTTCTCTTCATTAGAAGGTTGATCCAGTGGAGTGGGGACTCCCCCATTGTTAGGCCTAGTGTTCCATGGCCTATTTTGTCTAGGTTGTTGTCTTCTTTCAAATCCTTGTTGGGAAATTTATGCCTCAACATTATGGTTTCCCTTGAAGACTTGGCTAATTTCTTCATGTTTCTGGCCTTTACCACCATACCATTGCAAGCTTACCCTGGTGGCGTGGTTGAGCGGTTTACTGCTTTACCGCGCGCCACCTTGCTTGGTCCAGCTGTTGGGCAGTGTTACTACCTTACCACAATGGTCTTCTTTTGGACTGGCGGTGGCGCGGTGAGTGATGACAGTTAGCGTGGCGGTTACCACCATACCGCAAGGTTCCCTTAGAGGTGGTGAGGTAGCACGGTTGATGGCACGTTGGCGGAGCAAGGCCTTACCACCTTACCGCAGAGCTTTCTTGTTGGTGGTGTGGTGGTAGGGTAGTAGCGGCGGTCAAGCTTGCCGATTATTGCCCTATTGTGGAGGCTTATTCTCTAAGTTGTGGTGGGCACGGTAAGCCGTTGGCAGTTGAAGGGCGGCAGTCTGGTGACGGTTACCACCTTACCGCAGGTGGTGCTCGAGGAAGCTGTGGTGGCTATAGTAGACAGTTGGTGGTCAGCAATAGCAGCTACCGCCTTATAGCGGAGGTCTGGCGGTCAGAGCACAGTGGCACGGTGAAACCATGGTGGTCAGCAATGGTGCTTACCGCTATACCATGAAGGCTTGTTCATTAAGCCATAGTGACATGGTATGACCACTGGTGGTCTACCCAATGGTTACTGCCATACTGTAGTAGGCGTTAGTGCTCGGTGCGGTAGCACGGGGAAAGCAGGTTTGAGATTAGAGCTCGACCGAGTTTGACCAGAGGTCAGAGCAATGAACGAATGTGAAAGCGACATGTGGCAAGAATTTTAAGATCTAATTGGCCAAAATATTATTTTCTAATTGCGATAGGCTGCATTATTTTAATGTTGGGAAGCTCGATGTCTATAGAAGATGGTGCACGTTATCAGAGAGTGATGGAAGATTGCAGGTGGAATAATTAATTATCCCGATGATCATTGTTTTCTTGAATAGGAAGAACAGGTAGGCACATGGTAAGAGATTATAAAGTAATATTGTGTGCACAATAAAGGATGATGAGCAAAGAGTGAGAGGTCGAGAGTGTTTGAGCAGTCTTTACCATGAACACTTAGTCCCTCAGTTTTGAGAAGATGTGAACCTGAGATGCCTAGAGGCTAGCCATGACAATCAACTGAGGAGTTGAAGGGAATTTACATAGTATGTCATTTGAAGACATTGTAACTGTGTGAAGATTCTATATTTTTGTGCTGCCTATATTTCTTCAGATGGACAAGATGTAATCTTCTGAGGAGCATAGCTCTGTGTTTGTATTGTAACTATTTTTTGTTACTGAATAATACAAGTGAGCTGAGTGTTTTGGAGGGTGGGGTTTTTTACCCGAAATGGTTTTTCCCACATAAATCTATGTGTCCACATGTTTGTCTTTAATTTTGTTTGATTCTGGTATCTAAACTATGCTTCTATTGAATCTGCTATCTTGTTAAGCATTTACTTTTCTTAGAAAGATCAATGGGGGATCCACTGTGCCTGTTTCCGCTTTATGGCATAGTTTTTGTCTTTGATGTGATTTGAAGAAATGAAAATCACTAAGGCACTTTTTTCTTAGGCATCCATTCTATGATAATAGACCATCTCATATCCCCAACAATCCTTGTCCACCTTGTTGACTTCTATCAAAGCTCTGACCAGAACCTTGTCCCCTTTCAAAGTTCTGATTTATGTCATAGTGTTGCCCTTTGTTATATTTTGATTGCATGCTCTTCTGATTAGCTTGGAGTTGGCCATCCTGGTTCCTCAAGTAGGTTACCTCCATGTTTAGCTTCTTCACTTGCTCAGTTAGTTCATCTAACCTTTCTTTATCAGGATTTTTGTAAGGGATTGGATTTACAGTGTTTGGAGGGCATCCTGGCACTCCCCCAAAACTATTAGACTAATTCAAAACTTTTGAGTGTTGCAAATATGTAGGAAAACTAGCCTGTGACTATGAATAAAGGGGTTGATTGGCACCCTACTACGGATAATTAGGCATTGGGTGAGTCTGACTTATTGGATGACCTGGGTGAGGGACCAAAGGTAACTGTGGGATGGGATTCATAAGGGGAGTATCGTTAATCAAAGCCTGGTTGAGCGATTGGACTTGGCCCGGGTGAGCAGCAGGTCCTAGATATGCCTGGGGTCCTAACAAGTGTTCTCTCAGGTCTGTGCTGACCTTAATAGCCTTTGTATAGGTAGTGAGCAAGGTAGTTGGAGGGTTAGCTCTCCACTTAAGGAAGGTTGATGCGAGACTATCCAGAGCTTCAAAGTACATCTCTAAGGTGGAGGCATCATCCCCAGCATAAGGTGCTTTCAATCTTGTGTATGCATGGTGGAACCTATTGTTGAATGATCCTATAGGTTCATTGAACTCTCTTTGTACCCTAGTAAACTACATATAAAGCTCACTAACACTAATAGGAATCTTAAACTTCTACAAAAATTCAGCTTCGAGTTCAACCCAATTATGAATGGATGCGGTGGGTAAATTATTGTACTAGTAAAAATCCTCCTCTCCTAGAGAATAAGGGAAAATTATGCATGCAACATCCTCATGATTAATCCCTCTATCTCTTAAACAAGTCTGAAAAATCCTAATATGTTCCTCTGCCATTCTATTAGGGTCATTAGTGTGAAACGTAGAGAAAAAATTCTCAAGGTTCTTGGGCATAACATTGTAGTTGTGACTGAGATTGCTTGTGGGCTTGCGGGCTCTATTGCTGCTGCTACTGTGGGGAAGACCAGATCTTTTTTTGATGCTGCTAGGGGGGGTGCTCAGCCTCCTTCTCATGCTCGTAGGTCCCTACCCTATGCCCAGGATTCCCCTGTGGTCATTTGTGGTCCTGAGATCGTTGAAAATGAGGATTATTACTTGAAAAAGGGTGTGGTTTGTAGATTCAATGGTCTTTGGCCCTCCCTCCCGGATCTCCATGATTGGGTGTCAATTTCCTAGAAGCCTTTTGTTGTGGGGGAAATCGAGCTCTACCCTTGTGCTAGGGGTTTCTTTATCACCACCTTTGCCTCCCCTCTTGAGTGGAACAGTGTTTTGGACAAGGGGTGGATGTGGGGTATTCATTCTCTGTCCATCAGACCCTGGTATCGTTCCTTCAACCCCCTTACGGTGTCGTTGAACACTAGACCGATTTGGGTTCATCTGTTTAATCTTCCTCTATAGTTATGGGAGGAATCTTGCTTTGAGGCCATTGGCAACTCCATTGGTCGATTCATTTTGGTGGATTCTACAACTCGGGAGTTTGGACATACTACGGTTGCTCGGTTGCTAGTTGATATGGACATCTCCAAACCTCTCCATGGGGATGTGGTTTTGTTGGTGGAGGACAGACCTTGGAAGTAACTCTTGGACTATGAGGGTCTCCCCTTCTAGTGCAGGAGGTATTTTAATGTGGTTCATTTGGTTGTTGCTTGTCCTCTTGTCTGCTGCAAGGGCGTTGCATCTTGGTGGAAGGACGCTCTCTTAGACCACCTCACGGTGGGCTCTTCTTTGGATTCTTCTTTTGTTGAGGAGGATGATCTTGCTGCTCCTCTCTTGACCTTCCCTTATGAGGATACTCTTTCAGATCAATCTGCTGATGCTGCTCAGACTATCCATTCCTCTGCTACTGTTGTCTCTACTCTGTCAGTCTCGGTCTGCCCTTTGCAGAATAACTCCTTGGTTCTTGTGGCTGACTCGATCTCTGTTTCTCCACTAGCATCTCCTTCCTTGCTTGGTGGCTCCTCTCCTATGGTGTCAAGGGTGGAGCTGCTCCTCTCTCTTTCCCTGTTGGTTCCTTGTTCCGAGCCTCCTTGGTCAGTTGTCCTATGGAAGAAGAAGGGGCTCCCCCATTCTGTTGTTGCTTCTCAGCCCCAGAATCATGGAGCCAGCCTTGACCCCTATGTTTCTAGGCCTGCTTAATTTCTTTGGGTTTCTATAGCTATTAGTCAGCTATTGCTAGTTTTTTCTCTAGTTCAAGATTCTTCTTGAACTTTTTTTTCTTTTGGCCTTTGAGCCCTGTGTAAAGGGTACAGCACCCTGTAAATGTTGCTTAACTTTTCAAAAACATTATAGTTGTTGAAGGTTAGAGGGGATGGATTATTTGCCAGGAAATCCATCGGTGGAGGTGGTAAAGGCTGATTGATGACTGGTTGGGGTTGTTGAATGGAATCAACCTCAGAATCGGATGAAGATGAGGTGGATGAGGGTGTGGATGGTGGAAATGACAGGTTGGACAATGACTCCTCCCTTCCTCTGGTCCTTCTTGACCTAGTTGAAGGTGGAAATTCTTGAAACTCTTCTTCCTCCTAGTGTAGATCCGGTTCTCCTTCTGAGCCTCTCAGGAGAGATGGCATTTAGAAAACTCTCCATCTTTCTTATTCAAGCCCTCCCTCTAGTGCCAATCCTATTGTTTGGTGTTTTCTGCACAACAACAACTCAGACAAAATAGATGTTATCTTCTAAGGTGTTAGAGATTTTCAGACTATGGGAATTCATTCAAGGGAACTGAATAAAGGCCTATAGTTGAACTAAGCACATAGATATTAGGTGCAGGTTGACCTTGCACAATATTGCCATAATCAAGAAGCTGCCCAAAGTATGAACCAAGGATTTCTAGAACATTCCAAACACTAAATCACAAGCATTCGTAACTAAACCTAAGATACATTCAAACGTTTCCAAGAAATTTAAGAGATAAAACAAGAACCATGCAAGATTATTCAACCCAAAAGAAGGCACCAATCATAGCACAATGTCTTCACTTTGTATTAAATCATCGTATTAGCAACAATTTTGGTCTGTTAGAGCACTTGCTTGAGATGTAAAACTAACTTCTAATCTTCTAACATGCCTTTCGTTCTACTACTAAATCTACTATCTAGACTCATTGGAAACCAACCTAAGCAACCCTTAAAAATGAGGACAAACTCCATACTTATAGAAATTCTAGCGTGCGAACCAGAGCTAGGGCTACAAAGAAGCTCGGCCACCAACCAAAGCGGCCCTGACAACTAGTAATAAATTGTTGCTCTACACTGAATGCATGAGGTACCCTCCTAAGATCGAGCCTAGATTCTACAAATCCTGACTCAAGCAGCTCGAACCCGTAGGTCCCATCCACCATTAATGCCTCACCTACACAAATAGAAGAATGACAACACACACGCAACGCTAGCCTAAATACGAGCCACCAATCAAACCCGAGTTGGGAAAATGAATAACTCAGATCAAGACAAACCAGGTTGAGCCCTCCCCGCCATGTCCACCTTTGATCAACGACCACTGAACACGTTGACCTTGCATGCACAGATGGGTTTCGCCTGATCGCAGCCGTAATATGTACTTGACTATGTCCCGTAGATTTTGCCAAATCTTTAAAGTACACCCATCCTTCCTTCGGCCTTAACAACAACCTTCAACTCAATCCAATTTTCATTCAAAAGGGACACCATTAATGTCCAATACATCATCAAAATCCAATTTGATCCAACAGAGTCCCCAAGGTAAGAAAACCAAGCATAAACTGAAGCGGAGATGGAACCCAAAATAGACAAAAGCGGAAACAAAACCAAAACAGGAATAGAGACAAAACAGGCAGAGGTGGAACCAAAAACAAATGGAAGGAAAATGGGAAAAACCAAACCAGGCGAAAGCAAAAAAAAGATAGGACTTTTCACAAAGTCTTGAGCTCAAATCCCATCCCGGTTCTAGTTTCGACAAAGGAACAGAAGACCGAAACAAACCCAAGGAATAAAAACCAGCCCGTAGTCCGAACATAGAGAAATGAAGCAATGAAGAAAACAAGAAGGTGGGAAGCAGAGCCAGAATGGGAACAAAAATCGAACCATGAACTTTGTTAAAGTTTAGAGTTCGGTTCCATCCTGGTTTCGCCTCTGAAAAATGAAGGAAAAAATGAACCAAGGAAAACCCAAAGGGAGGAAACCAACCCGAAGGCCGAAGATAAGCAAAGCAATGAAGAAAACAAGAAGGCGAGAAGTGGAGCCAGAATGGGAACATAAACCAAACTATGAACTTTGTTAAAGTTCATAGTTTGGTTCCATGTCGGTTCCGCCTCTGACAAAACAAATGAAACAAGGCCAAAAGAGAAAAAGAACAACTCCTAAGACCCCAAACAAAAACACCAAGGGAAAAAAAAGGCAAAAGGAACCCAACCCTAGAGAGGACATCCATGAGACTCCAAAACCATGAGGAACTCGACACAAAGGAATGCATAACCAAGACAAGCACGAAAGACTAAAACCCCAAGATTTTTAAAGATAAGCTCAAAAAAATGAAAGGCGACAAGAAAAAGGGGCCAAAAGGTTAGGAAAAAGAGGGTCCCTACTTTTAGTGGGGCGTGTGTGCAAAATTGCACAACACAACTATGAATAGTTTTTGAATGAACAAGACAACTAAGAGGGGGGGTGAATCAATTGTAGCAAATTAAACCTTCAAAGCCCTCAATAGTTATTAGATCCACATGCATTCTTAAACCCTTATTTTGTTAATGTGATTAAACATGAAATGTAAATAGCATAAAATGAAATAACAACACCATACACAAGACAACGCTAGATCTACATGGAAAACCCAATGAGGGAAAAACCACGGTGAGGATTAGCTCATAATATAAGTAATTGCAAAATTGGTACAAAAGGGCTCATTGCTAGAATATGACACACTGTCCAAAAGGGATCATAGCCAGGGCTCAATGCAACATAAAGAAATAAAAGAAGATAGAAGAATAATGTTATACAAAGTATACTTTCTCAATGCAACAAGGAGTCCACCACAATGCTCCAACAATATCACAATCTTGTTTGAAAGATTTTGGATGCCTTCAGCTCAATTCCTTCACAAACCCTTACACTTGAAATTCACATTGCTCCACTCAAATTTTTATCACACACATCACTGATATTCATATCACATCTATCTTTCTTATCTCTCCTTTCATTCTTTTAATTCACAACAACACCACACTTATTTATATCAACCTCAAACCTAAAACACCTTCTCCAATGTTAGTAAATAGCTATTATACACAAATTCAAAATAGGTCGACACCTAAACATTCCCATGTTGGATAAGAATGAAGGTGACCTACATAAATTCTTAATTAAGACCCAAATAGATCCCAACACTCCTCAACATGCTTTTACAAGCCTTACATGTAGTGTTAATCCAAGGCCAGGCAATACCCATGTTAAACGCCATAATCATTAATTATACGCTTCCTTAAATCAATCCAAAACTTTTGGATGATAGAATTTACTTGAAAATGATCTAGAATAATCTACGAACTACCTGAGATTCATCAAATACTTCATCCAGGCTTGCATCATATAAACACTTCAACTCAGAACAACTGGTAAACCTTATTCGCATACTAACAAATGCAACTCACTTTGTATTGCACCAAATCAAGTAAGCTCTTGAATACATAAAGATACAAGCATTATAAGAAACTTCCCAAATCCACACAACCTGAATCCAAACAATAGAGAAACGTGGAGAAAATACATTTCTCCCAAGCCACAGAAAATGTCACTAAAAAATAGGTTAACACACTCATGAAAATATCTCGCTCTATACAACAATCCAGAAACCCAAATTTTGAATATAACAACCTCTAAAAACCATGAACAACATATCAGATCCACACAAGCATAGGATCAATACAAAAGAAATATGGATCACAATATCGGAGCACAATATGAACACTTACACTTACTTCATTCCAACTCATCTTTAGAAACAATGACAAAATGATAGCTCTATGTACTCACAACACTTCCTCAATATCTCAACTACACATGCACAACCTGCAATAACCTATTTTCCTATTTTTTACAATTTTCTCTATATCCTCCATATGCAGCAAACTTCCTCAACACATAGTTTACATCAATGATAACATCAGGTAGTAGACATCCTATTGACATGAATGAGAACACCTTCATACTTGCAACAATCTCCCCCTTTATCATTGATGGCAACACAAGATGTGAAAAACCATCAAAGACAACATATCCACTCTCCTCTTTTTCTTTTTAGATTAGATATCCTACACAACATTCTTGCACTCACTCCCCTTGAGTAGATAAACTTTTTCACATGATACTTTCTCTCCCCCTTTGACATTAATGGCAAAGGATATTTTTTTTGAATTATTCTCCCCCTTTGACACTAAACCATAATACGTGCTCTAAATACTCCCCCTTAGGAGAACACCCAAATTATTCAACAACTCAATGAAAACACATGAACTTATCTACTCCCCTTGATAGGTAGCCACTAGCATCGGTCCAGAAAAGAGATAGATCCATAGATTCATTGGACCGATGCATCTCTATATGCATATAGTTTAAACAAGGAGGGGTAATAACTCCCAAATTCTCCCAAAGATACTCAAAAGTATCCTTAGGAAGAGCTTTAACAAATATGAGAAATCTAATCCTTTGTAGGAACATACTCAATCTTCACTTCATTCTCCATAACCTTCTCTCTCAAAAAGTGATACCTAATAGTTATATGCTTTTTCCTTGAGTGCATCACTAGATTCTTTGAAATGTTAATTTCACTTATATTATCCCAAAATATAGAAATAGGCTCATCATATACAACTCTAATATCTTTCAATGTCTATCTCATCCACAAAACTTGTGTATAACATGATGTTGCTGCAATATACTCGGCCTCTATAGTAAATAAAGAAACTAAATCCTGCTTCTTGCTCAACAATGACACCAATCTACATCCAAGAAAGAATGCACCACCACTAGTACTTTTCTAGTCATCAATGGAACCAACCCAATATGCATTTGTATAAGAACTTAGTGTGAAATCAGTATCCTTAGGATACCACAAACCATAATCCAAAGTGCCTCTTACATATCTGAATATCCTATTCACTGATACAACATGTGTTTCTTTAGGATCTTCTTGAAATCTAGCCATAAGAAAAATTACATGCATGATATTATTTCTAGTAGTAGTTAGATATAACAGTACACCAATCATAGATCTATATTTTATCTTATCAACCTTAAGTAAATCATTATTTTTTCTCAATTTACAACCAATTACCATAGGAGTGCATACTAGTTTGGATTCATCCATACCAAACTTCTTCAACATCTCTTTGACATGCTTAGACTATGAAATGAAAATCCATTTATCTATTTGATTGATTTGTAGCCCAAGGAAGAAATTCATCTCCCCAAACATTGACATTTCAAATTATTTCTACATCTCTTCAGTAAATTTCTTAAACATAGCTTCATTTCCTCCAAAGATAATATCATCCACATATACAACTACCATCAAGATTTTATCTTCCTCAAATTTTAATTAAAGATTACTATATGCAGTGCCTTTACTGAATCCTTGTTTTATCAAGTACCTATCCAATCTTGCATACCAGGCTCTGGGATCTTGCTTCAATTCAGATAATTTCTTCTTTAGTTTACATATCATATTCGATTGATCTAATAATTGCAATCCTTCCAGTTGTTCCTTTTAAACCTCTTCTTCCAATTCACCATTCAAAAAAGAAGACTTCACATCCATCTGATACTTTAAAGTCTTTATGTGCTGCAAATCCAAAAAATTCTAATAGCTTCCATCCAAGCCACAAGAGAAAATGTCCCCTCAAAGTCTATTCCTTCCACTTGTGAGTAAACCTTACACACAATTCTTTCCTCATTTCTTACCACTTCTCTATTCTCATTCAACTTGTTACTGAATACCCATTTAGTTCCAATTATTTTATTTTTCCGGTCTAGGAACCAATTCCCAAGTCTGATTTTTCTCAATTTTCATAAGTTCTTTCATTTTCTTCATCCAATGTTCATCCTTTCATTCTTCACTCACTATTTTAGGTTCAAATTTATAAAGTAAACACATATTTACCTCAACTTCAGTAGCTTTTCTTCTTGTCAATACACATTTTCTTTTGTCTCCAATGAGTTGTCCTTCATAATGATTGTTTCTCACATACATAGGGGTCTTAGGGGGTCTTCTCCGGGTCTTCTTCCTCTTCATTCTACACTTCCTTTTTGGTCATCTAACACATATCCATCCACTATAATAGAATTTTGCAAGTTTTCATCAACCTTAACATTTGCACTCTCAACAATATTTCTTAGCATTTTATTGTAACATCTGTAAGCTTTTATTTTAATATAATATCCAAGGAAGATACCTTAATCATACCTTTCATCAAAATTTCCAAAACATTTGCTTCCAAATACTCTAAATTACTTCATTGTAGGAATCCTTCCATACCATAATTCATAGGGAGTCTTTGTGTTATTAGATTTAGCTTGAACTCTGTTAAGTATGTAAACATAATTATGAATAACTTCTCTCTAGTATAATTTTGGTATATTTTCCTCTTTCATCATAGTCCTAGCAGCCTCTTGAATAGTTCAATTTTTCCTTTCAACAACTCCATTCTGCTAAGGAGTTCTAGGGGCAAAAAAATGTCTCTTTATTCCATGAACTTCAACAAACATGTTAAACTCATAGGAGGTGAATTCACCACCTCTATTAGATCTCAAACATTTGATTTTCAGATCCAATTCATTCTCAACCATAGCTTTAAATTCATTGAATTTATCTAATGCATCAGATTTTTCTCTAAGAAAAGCAACCCATGTCATTCTAGAATAATCATCAATTAAAATCATAAAATACCTCTCACCTTGAAGACTTCTCACCCTTGTCGAACCACAAAGATCTATATGTACTAATTCAAGTAGTCTGGTAGTAAATTGTTCCTTTCCCTTGAAGCTATTGCTTGTTTGTTTCCAAATTGACAACTCTCACAAACAACATTGAAAGGCTTTCTGATTCTCTATAGGTCTCTCACTACATGAACTAAACTAATTCTTTCCAAATTATCAAAATTCATGTGACACATCCTCTGATGCCATAACCAATTGTCACTAATCTGAGACATAAAGTAATGTTTGTTAGCACCCTTAATTTGATAAATGTTCCCATTTGTTCTCTTACCAACATCAATCATAGTTTTAGACCCTTTTCTGATCTCACATGTTTCATCCTTAAACATAATATTATATCCCTTGCTACACATTTGTCCAACACTTAATATTTTATGCCTTAAACCCTTAACACAGTAAACATTATCAATGTTATGCTTGCCATCAAAACTAATTGAACCTATTGCATAAATTTTAGCTCCTGAATCATCTCTAGATTTAAATAGTCTTCCATCATATTTTTCAAGTTTAACAAACTTACTCTTTTCTCTAGTCATATGATTAGAGAAACCACTGTCAACAACCCAATAATTCATATATTCTTTAACATGAAAAGAAAATACCAAAGTACCTTCAAATTTCTCCTTCTTCTTTGAATCACTTTCCTTCACACAACTTTCAAAGTTAGCATAACTAGATTCTTCTTTAATAGCCAAGAAAAAGCATTAATTTGTCATCAAAGTCTCCATAATCAGATTCATCATCATAAATTCTAGCATCTTCTCTCACATAATAAGCTTTCTTGATCATTTTTCCTTTATTTTCCTTGTTCATTGTTTATAGCTCTTCTTGGACATCTTGAAGCATAGTGACCTATTTCACCACATCTAAAACATTTGAAATTTAGTTTACCCTTGTACTTACCAGTGCTCTTCTTCATTCTTCTTACAAAGTTAGCTTCCACATCATCAAGATCTTCCTTATCTGAATCTTCAACATTTTCTGATACTCTAGCCTTGAAAGCAGTCTCTACAGTTATACCCTTTTTCAAGCCTTTTTTCTCATTTCAAAATAAGTTAGTGTACCAATCATCTGATCTTTAGAATAAGTATCAAAAATTGCAATTTCCTCAATAGCAGATACCTTTTCACTATAAGAATCAAGAAGAGGTCTCTTAACCACTTTAGATTCTTTGTCTTGTGCACCAAGACCTCTTATTGTGCTCACCAGCTCATCAACTCTCTGCATGTAGATTTTGATTGTTACTGTAACGTAGATTTTTTGGAATTAATGCTAATAGTTGCACAGATCAAAATGATCAACTCTAATCTAACAAATAATATAAATCAAAACAAAAAATAACAAGGTAAATGAACATAAAGAAACTAAACAAATAATTGAAAATATCTCACTGAATATGCGTCCACTCCTTCGAATTATCTCGATTGTCCTTCTCCATTTTTCCTTGTCAGTATTCTTGCCCTCAAATTTTCAGTATTGATGCAAGCATAACCTTGTTGAATGTCTAAGAAAAGTATTGAAGATTAAGTTTCTTCTCAAAAGTATTGATTTCGGGAGAGGAAGAATAATGATAATGACAGGTCATTTTATAGATTTTGGGTTTTTGAACGATCAGCTCAGATTTAAAAGAGAGATCGATGGATGAGATTGATGAATGTCATGCGATGTGAGTTCTATGTCAGTTAGAACGTGAGTTAGAAAATACTGCATGATAAAGATCAAATTAGAACGATAACTTAATCTTTTGTCAAGACCATTCGAAAATAGAAAGAACACGAGTTCCAGATTAAATTAACAATTTAATCTTTAGTTAAGAGTCTTCGGAAATAGAAGAAATAGACTTTGAATGACAAAGACAAAGTTAGAACTCGAAGAATAATCATTCAAATGCATACATGAATGAATTAATTAAAAAAAGATATTTAATTAATAAACACATTCATGCATATGAGTTAGAACTAGTTAACTGACTAGTTGTGACAGAGAGTCTTCTCACAGAGATGATCAGATGTTGAATCGAGAGATAACTGGAGGATTAAAAATCGATCTTGAGTTAGAAGGTGAGTGAATATTTAGATAATTGGATGACAAAAGAATGTGACATAAATAATTAAATGTTAATTTAATTCAACATTCAAAAATGAAAGATATAATTAAATAAATAATGTAATTTATTTAATTGACTATTGAAAAGGATTAAATGAATAATTAAATAATAAATATTTAATTATAGTTGAAATATGAGAAAAGGGGTAACTAAATAATAAATTATTTAATTAAGAAGGAAGAATTAATTAGTTAGCGACATAATTAAATAAATACAATTTATTTAATTAATCAAGTTGACTAAAGGTCATTATGAATTAATGAATTAATTACAAAAGGGTATTTAATTAATAGAGGAAATATGTGTTTAGAAAAGGTAATTAAATAATAAATATTATTTAATCATGATCATGGATAATAGAAAATTATGTCGAAAGTGGTGTTCGCAGGCCTAGACCAATTTTTGGTATCTACAGTTTACCCCTCTTTGATACAATGTTGTTTCGGCGTTGTGTCAAATAAAATATGCCCCGATCATGCCCCAACATGAAATAGGTTAGGGTATGCCCCCTTGGGAAAACTGACAATTTTTTGAAAAATTTCAAAAAAATAAAGAAATGTTCCCGATAAGTCAATTAAATGGTTAGAAATGCAATGGAGTTGACGGAATTGAATTTGGAAGTGTTATGGACATGTACAGGTCTTTAGAAGTTGGAAGCTTAAGTGGCCAATAGACAAGGTCAGAAGAAATGCCACCCAAACCCTAGGTATAAATAGGAATTAGGTTGAAAACCAATTCATTTGCACCCAGAAGAGTTGAAGAATTGAGAAAGTTGCTCTTAGCATTGGATGAAGATGTCTCCAGTTCCCTACACTGCGCATTGCGGATATCAAATCCAGACATATAGACAACTAGCTAATGCAAGACCACTGGTATGTACCCTAAAATGAACCTTTGAAATTTTAGTTTGCACGTAGTTTTAGGCATGTAAAATTTAATTAAGCACATGTGGTCGTGTGTAATGCATATGACTGCAAAATGATGCATCTATAAAATGATGCTTAGGCTAAGCTAGGTCAGTTTAGGCATTAAACACATATGAATGAAACTGAACCGCATTTGGTATTTTGCATCACATCTTCATTTAGGATAAATGCATGTAGGATAATGAAATGCAAGTGATAAAATGAAACACATTTGCATTTAGATAGGCAGAATGAATAATGCACCGCATTTGTAATTTTGAAACGCATTTGCACTTAGCGAGGATGGTTTGGATTGTGTGCAATGCATATGATATATGCAATGCAAATTCTTGTGATGCAACACATTTGTATGAATGCACCGCATATGGTTTTGTGAACCGCATTTGGCTGGTAAAATTTTCTGAAATTTTTTTTCTAAGAAAAACTTGAATTTTTTTGACATGTTGGTTGAAATATAGGTTGTTTTAGATCTGATTTATACCTGGGAGACACGTCTCAATACGCTCGAGTTGAGATCTTGATTGGATAGTGGAGAGACTCGATTATTATGGAGACTAGGTCTACAACATGTGTTGACTATGCCCATGATTCGGGCAAATAGAGGCATGTGGACAACGTTGTACGAGCGAAGGCAATATGAGATGTCATCATTTCATCTACCAACTGGGGAGGCGACTGTTACCTTGGAGGACATCTATAGGATACTGAGACTTCCTATCAGAGGAGAGCGGGCTATGTATGATACCCAGCGAGGATTTAGTGAGCTGACCAGATTTTATGTTGTTGATGACATTAGGAGGCTAGGTATAGAGCATTATGAGATTAGATGGTAGGTTTTGGCTAACAGGTATGAGAGGATAGACTATATCCTATGTACATTGATAGGGGGGATAGTTCTTCTAGATCGATGGGGTCATGGTTTCCTGTCGGGTGGGGAGAGATGTTGGTGGGGATGTTAGAGAGGGAGATTGTGTATACCTGGGGTCCCTATCTGCTAGGAATGCTATACTTCCATCTACATGATATAGTGTATAGAGATGCACAATCTATGAAGTATGGTACCACTCTTCTCATGGTTTGGGCATGGGAGTGCATTGCGGTATTTTGTCCTCTTGTGACTACAGAGCGAGAGGCTAGATCTCCTTATGTTTTCTAGTATACGGGAAACATTACTCAGAGTCACGTCGGAGATACAGGTTATTGGAGACATGCACTGGAAATATTGGATCATTTTACATGGAGACCATACATGGATTGTGAGAGATGGTCCGATGAGGATGAGAATTTGACATACTATAGACAGACATAGTACCTTATTGGGAGGATTGTTTTGAGTGTTCATATCATTGAGAGACACTTTCCAGACCGAGTATTGAGACATTTTGGGGAGGTTCAGGATGAGCCTAGAGGTAGAGCAGAGTTTGCTCGATCTTCCAGAGAGGTTCCACACTGGGGGCCTATGATTCTAGTAGCTAATGCAGAGGTAGAGATTTAGGCTTTACACCCATTATAGTGGGGATGGAGAGGCGGAGAAGCAGATCTAGGGACTATAGCTGCATATGACACATGGTGGGCAAAGCATCATCCTGTTCCGTATACAAATCCAGATCAGCCAGCACCAGTAGAGAGATGAGGTACAAGGCCGAGAGGGCGGTGTAGAGGTAGAGGTGGTGGCAGAGGTGGTGGTAGATAAGGATGGAGAGGTCGGAGAGGTGGTCAAGTAGGTGGACTATCACCCATACAAGAGGAAGAGGTAGAGGATGTACCTATGTTAGACCTCAGAGGTGGACCAGAGGGACAGTTTGGAGATGAGCATGCTATCGAGGAGGCAGTAGAAGAGGATCCTACAGAGGAGGAGGAGGCTGATGTGGATATTGATCCTCTTGGTATTCTGGCAGGTTATGGGGAGGATGATGTCGAGGAGGAGTAGGAGAGAGAGCTCTGAGATCGGATTGTAGAGGGGAGATGGGATGAGGAGGCTCCTAGGGACAGTGACAGGGAGGCTTTGGAGGAGAGACTGAGAGTGGTCATAGCAGGGCTAGATGCCATGCGAATAGAGAGAGATAGTGCACTCATGGAGAGAGATCAGGCCATAGCTCAGAGATAAGAGATAGAGTAGTAGTTCACAGAGGTTAGACGCCTATGCAGTGGTACCTCATCTGATGGTATGGTACATGAGCTAGTCAAGTCAGTTGAGAGAGCTACATATTACAGGGATCTATATGAGGTAGTGGTGCCAGCAGAGAGAGGAGCTCCTAGCTTTTCAAAGGTTCGTAGTCATAGATCACAGAGCAGGAGTCAGACGAGGACAAAGAGTACAGAGGGTATGGTAAGACCATCGAGGATAGGTCCATATGACAAGCCTTCCACCTCACAGAGAGTACCTCTAAGGAGTTTTCCACCACCTTCACCACGTGACAGTAGTGGCAGTGGGACACATTGACATTGTTATATATGTAGACATTGTATTTTGATCAGAGAGCCTGTGAGCTCATTTTATTTATGGATACATTCTGACATTGTACTGTGACATGTTATTTTGAGCGATATATATATGATTTTTGGCAGCTTCTATATGATATGCAATTATATTTTATGGATGATGCATTGTTTCTATATGATTATATTTCCTAGATGATGTATGCACATGTGTTATGAATGGATGTTTTTACATGTTATGATTTTATGCAGTTCATGATGTTATGATGATTCTATATGATGGTGGATGCAATGTTCTATATGATGTTATTTATATGTGATGATGGAATGCTTATTTTGCCATGATTTCATAGATATGCAATGAAGATGTCAATGTTACTACATGTTTGAAATGCAATGTAACTGTATGAAATACTTATAGAATGTATGCATATGCAAATGATCTAATTTTTTTGTTGTGTCACAGGACTCTATCATTATGTCAGAAAAGACAGTTGTTAGCATGGATGATTTTAGAATGTTAGTAAGAAACAATTAAGGGGGTTTGTTGAGAAAAACATATGATCTTCGATATTTTTCCATATATGCTAAGCTTTTTTTTTTCATCATCATTAGGGGGGACATGACACAAATGGATAGTACACACCATGATATGAGATAGACCATAGTGTACAAATTCATCCATCTACAAAAAATAGACAGTCGTAGACAAGGAGTGTCTTAACTCATACTAAGGACAAGATTTCCCTAATCGTTTTGTCTTGACAAATGACAGATAGCAAAAAAAATAAAAGACGGGTCATGAGACGGCATTGCTCCTCTAAATCCTTGATAAAACTAGTAACATGACTCAAAAACCAAAGTTAAAAAGACAGTTGACAGACAGTAGACAAAGAAAAAGAGCCCTGAGACATCCTTGAGAAAGCTAGTAACCAGAATTATGCACAAATTGATAGAAAGATAAGATAAAATAAGATATAAAGTCATAAAGCCAAATAAAATTATTCACCAAAACTTGATCTTGTGGGATTGTTTGATGTTTGATGTTTGACATAGCATAATGTGAGAGATGACACATACTGCATAAGACGTTGAGTCTAGTTTTGACTTGGTGACTATCTCTATAAGGCATGACAAAGCCTGGTTTTAGAAAGACACGTGCCATATAAGACATTGGAGCCTAATGACATTGATGCGACAAGCTACATGAGGCTATGAAAATTTGATGACGTCCATTGACAAGAAGGACATATCTTGCTTAAGACATAAGTTGATCATTCTGACAATGTGTTTGATATTGACTTGATGACTTTGAGATACTTTTCCTTGTTGATGCATGACTTGTCTTGATTCCTTGACTGATTAAAAGTGTGTGCATGGATAGTGTATGACATGAGATGATATACCCTAAAGGACTGGCCTAATGCAGCCTTGGCAGCTCATCAATTGATTAGCCTTGCCTACATAGTACATGCAGAGACCTCGTAGTTCGACCAAACTTTAACTAACATAACTGATTGAAGATATGTACTTAAGCTGATGATATGCAATGTGTGTGATAGTGAATGTGATAAACCCTATTGGACCAACCTAGTGTGGTCTTAGGGGCTCATTGATTGATTAGCCTTGCCTACGTTGTACATGCAGAGACCTCGTAGTTTGACATGACCAATGACTTTGAATGTACAAAGATTCATTATTTTTATGTGTGTGATACATGACAAACCTAGACAGACAGACCTAATGCCTCGACGGCACATCGATTGATGACCTTGCCTACATCCTAGTCGTAGAGGTAACGTAGTTTGACTATGTCTACGACTGACTTAACATGACTGACTTGACTCTGTTTTTGGTATTTTCTGACATGTTTTGATTTTTTTGGATTTTTGAACTTTTCTAATGTTTTTTTAGAAATTTTCAGGACATTTTCGATGGTGTAAACCTATGTACAAGGTCCTCATGGTACAGAACAAGGATTTCCCCCATTCAGGAATAAGACTTGTGAGATGGAGTGGGGAATGTGATGAAATGGACTTTGATGTCAATCGTTCCAAGCAATGGATATAACAACCATTTATTACGAGGGATGGTGAAAAAGTTTGATTGGAATGATGGTAGATGAAAGATCGAGTTTGACTACACATGGCGCCTGTTTGCCAGGTTTTCACCATGGTACTTATCCATAGCGCCACCGAAGTGGTTTTCACTATTGGACGGATTATTTCTCTTCACTATTTTGATTTTCCAATTTTTTTGGTGTTACAAAGACGCCTGTTTGCCAAGTTTTCATCAAGGTAACCATTTTTTTGTTTTTCCATTTTTTGTATTTTCTAGATTAAGATACAGATTCTCAGAAGCTATGCATAGAACCTCTTTAGATGAAGGTTGTTGATTGGTGATAAAAGTGTCTCTCCTTCAGGAGTAGAGAGTTGATACGCTCTAGAACCAAAAGCTTTTGTGACTATATAGGGCCCCAACAAGTTAGGTTCAAACTTACCTAGTTTTTCTCATTCATCTTGATTCTTGGGATTCTCCATTAAAACTAGGTCTCCAATATCAAAGTGTCTATTTAGAAATTTCCTATTATAGCTACGATGAAGTAGATTCTGATATGCTTTCAAATGGTCTAGTTCTTTCTATCTTTGTTCATCTAGTAGTTCTAGCTCTTGTAATTCGGATACACGGTATTCTTCATCATCAATGTGACCTTTCAAGGATACCCTCAGAGAAGGAATTTCAACCTCAATAGGTAAGATAGCTTCAGATTCAAATACTAGTGAATATGGAGTGGCGTCAATGGCAGTATGGATGCTAGTGCGGTAGGCCCATAAGGAAGGATTAAGTTGTAGGTGCCAGTCATGGCCAATGTCATTGAAAATATTTTTTAGGATTCTAACAATTGTTTTATTAGATGCCTCGGCTTGGCCATTACCTTGTGGGTAATATGGGGTGGAAAAATGATGTTTGATATGGAACTCTTCACATAAATGGTGTACTTCTTGGTTTTTGAATGGGCAGCCATTGTATGTGATTATGGATTGGGGTACACCATACTGACAAATGATATAGTTTAGGATAAACTTGGCTATTTGTGTGCCAGTGATGTAGGTCATGGGAATAGCTTCAATCCATTTGGTGAAGTATTCGGTGGCGGTTATGATGAATTTATGGCCGTTGGATAATGGAGGGTGTATCTTACCTATGAGGTCAAGTCCCCATTGGGCAAAGGGCCATGGTAATGTAATCAGATGAAGCTCCTCTCCTGGTGCTCTTATCAAATCTTTGTGTATCTAAAATTGTCTACATTTCTTTACAAAGATATATGAGTCTTTTTCCATTGTAGGCCAATAATAACCTATTCTCATAATCTTATAGGCTAAAGTAGGACCACTCGAATGGGATCCACATATACCCTCATGAACCACTCGTAAGGTTTTTTGTGCTTCTTTAACATTGAGACATCTCATTAGGGCATTATCTAAGGTATGTCTATACAAGGTATCTCCGATGATGGTGTATTTAGCTAACTTACAGATAAAGGTTATGCGTTGGTTGTTTGACAAGTCTAGAGGTAAGGTTTGGTCATTCAGGTAGTCAAAGATGTCTTTGTACCAAGGGGAATTAGGACCAACAATCATACACACCATCGCAGTATCGGGGACATCATAGGCAAGGACCAACAACTGTTCAACCAAAAACTCAAACTTAGGCACTTTGCTTGGAATATCCAACAAGGAACCCATGATTGCCATAGCATCTACAGACTTGTTTTGAATACATGGTATTTGTTGAAAGGTAATGTCATCAAACTACTGCTTGAAACTATCAGCCATGCACTTGTAAGGGGCAAGTTTCTCATCCTTAGTCTCATAATCATCATTTACTTTTTGGGTTACTAGCTGAGAATCACCAAAAACATGTAGACTCTTAGTCTTCCACTGGGCTGCCATTCTTAGTCCTATCACTAGGGCTTCATACTCTACTATGTTGTTGGTACAAGGGAAAGCAATCTTGAATGATTTGGGAATAGTATCGCCCTGAGGTGTAACAAATAGGATACCTGCTCTTGAATCATGATTTGTATGTGACCCGTCAAAGTATAATTTCCATTCGGTTCTATTGTCAATGTTGAAGATACATTCATCAAGAAAATCTTCCACTAAAGGATGATTTGCCTTTATGGGTGCATCTGCTATCTGATATGCAATCACTTGTCCTTTTATAGCCTTCCTCTCCACATATTGGATGTCATACTCACTAAGTATCATAACCCATTTAGCCAATTGGCATGTTAATGCTTCTTTACTTAGGAGATATTTGAGGGGATCAAACTTTGCAACCAACATTGTTTGACGATTTAGCATATAGTGCCAAAGTTTTTGAGTAGAAAAAAATACCGGAAGATAGGCATGTTCAATGTTTTTGTAATTTAATTCATATCCTACCAAGGTACGAATGATGTAATAGACTACTCTTTCATGACCTTGATCATCGTTTTGTGTGAGAAGGGCTCCTAATTCCGATTGAGTTGCTAAAATGTATAGTATCAATGATTTTCCATCCGTAGGTGGCATTAAGATAGGTGGAGTGAGAAAATAATCCTTAATTTGTTGGAAAGCTTCCTAACATTTAGGTGTTCACACAAATGGTACTCCTTTCTTGAGTAGATGTTGAAATGGGTGTATTTTGTTTGCCAGTTGTACAATGAAATGCCTAATAGACTGTAATCTTCCCTATAGTGTTTGTAGTTGACCAATGCTAACTAGAGGAGGCATTTATATGATAACTCTTACCTTCTTTGGATCTACTTAAATGCCTCTTCTAGAAATGATATACCCTAGAATTTTCCCTGATTTAACTCCAAAGATACATTTCTTTGGATTTAGTTTGACGTTGTAATTATCTAGCCTCTGAAATATCTTGTCTAGAACCTTCAAATGATTTTCCCTTGTTTTTGATTTAGCTATAATGTCATTGACATAATCTTCCATGAGATTATGTATAAAGTCATGGAAAATAGTAGTCATTTCCTATTGATAGGTATCTCCTGCGTTCTTAAGCCCAAAAGGCATAACATTCCAACAATATGTGCCCCATGGACACGTGAAAGTTGTCTTGTGTTGGTCTTTCGCTACGATTTTGATTTGGTTATATCCAGAGAAACCATCCATGAGGGATAACATCTCGTATCCTGTTGTAAGATCTACTATCATGTCTATGTTTGGCAAAGGGAAGTCATCCTTAGGACATGCATTGTTTATGTCACTAAAGTCTATGCAAATACAGATGCCCCTAGTTGGTTTAGTCATTAGCACAAGATTTGAAATCCAGTCTGCATAGTCTATGGTCCTTATGAATCCTACATCCAGGAGTTTCTTAAGTTCTGCTTTGACTAGTAGAGCAATCTGTGGATGCATTTTCCTTAACTTCTATTTGAATGGCTTAATACTTGGTTGTAGTGGTAGATGGTGCAATATTAGGTCTGGATCCAGCTCAGGCATTTCTGCATATGACCATGTAAAGTTTATCTATCTCTTTGTGAAGAAGTCCTAAAACTCTTGTTTTTCTATGTCTGTCAATGATGCCGCAAAATATACTATCTGAGGGTTTTCTTCTGTACTTATGTTGACTTCAACAGACTCTTCTACTAGCATCGATGACTTTTCCTATTCAACGGGGAGAATATTTAAACCTCTATCCTTGGGTGCCTCAGAGAGGTTTTCACCCTCGGATACTTCCTTTTTTTTATTGTTTCTTCGTCAAAAGGCGCCTTTCGGTTTTCGCCTAGGGACTCATCATTTCTTTCATTTTCATCTTTTTTCTTTTTAATTTCATTTTTGTGACTAGAGGTGTAAATACACTCCCCAAAATATGCTTTGTCATCCAATTCTATGGTAAAACCAGCTTTATGATCCCCTCTAGGTATGCCTTCTCGAAGTCCCATGAACTCAGCTAATGCTTCAACATTCTTGAAAGTGTCTAAGATGGGTGTACCTTGTTGATCTCAGTCGATAAGTTCGGGATATATGAGTGGCATGTCATCATTAGAGTTATCAAAGGTGGAAGCTGACAAGGTGAATATAGAGTGGTTGACATGGTCACAGAAGTTTTGGACTAACTCCTTCTTGTTCTTTTTCCTAGGGGTAGGTAAACTTTGATGTGGGACTAATGTAAGGGCTAAGTTGTCAAAAGATGGTTTCTCAGGTTCCCAAGATGCATGATCAAGAGTTTCCCAATAATAGTGCTTAAGCCATTTTCTTTGGACAAGGACTTCTTATGATGGGGACTAGATAACTTTGGTAAGGATTTTATCATTTGGTCCAATTCTCAAAATAGACTATCTAGGTTCATGGTACTGGTAGAGGAAAGGGAATCCCATTCATAGTCACTCGAGTCAGGGGATTCTTCATAAACTGGAGATTCATCATAAACTAGGGACTCATCGTAAACTGGGGTAAGTGGTTCATGAGATATCTCAATGTTTGCATAAGAACTCACTTCCTCTTGAAATGGTAACGAAGTACTAGGAAAACCAATTCTAAGTGGTTGAAACCCTAGCCCTAGGTATTTCGGTCGTGGTGAGACAATGCTCGGTTTCGTCCTTCCATTTGGCATAGTCCTAACCCATTATGTTCATCATAGCCTTTGCTTTGCATTTTTTAAAGCCTTTTCCATATTGATCCTTAGTTATTTGAATAGACGGCGAGGGGTATTCATTGTCTTCTTGGTACAACCAGGAGGTAATATCACTTTGGTCCGCAACCTCTTCACTTAACTCTCCCCATTTGGTCAATGTCATTGTAGGGGGAACATATAATGTGACTACTAACTGTCTTCTATCTGCCATGGGTAATCCATAGGTGTTAGGTGGAATTAGCTGACTGACACAATAGGAGGCCTTCATCTGATACTCTCCACATCCCTTGTCTTCGATCTCGACCTTAGGAGTGGATGATGGTGGTTTGAATCAAATGGACTTGGTAAGATGTGATGGATCAATGTATAGGGATAACGTGGATGATGAAGCTTCTTGATTAATGGGTACCTATCATTGTGGAATTTCCCTTAGGCTTGTATAGTATTGAAAAGGATCTGGATCACCATCAATCATGATCTCGGTGCCATTATGTGGGAATTTAAGACATTAGTGATATGTGGAAGGTACATCTTTCACTGTGTGTACCCAAGGTCGACCTAACAACAAGTTATATGGAAGGGTGAGATCCAAGACTTGGAAGCTGGTGTTCATAACTCTTGGGCCAATTCTGATAGGGAGTGTGACAACTCCTTTGGATGATCTTTCCTCATCATCATAAGCCTTGATGACTGTACTCTTAGAGGTGTCTATGCATTCTTTTGAGAATCCTAATTCCTTAACCAATTTTAGGGTACACAGGTTCAAACCTGCTTCTTCATCTACCAAGACTCGTCTGACTTTGGTTTGATGGACTAGGACTTCAAGATGTAATGGGTCATTATGATCAGTCTTTTCTGTTGAATAGTCTTGTTGGGAAAATGTGGCATGATGGGAGTTGGTTAAATATCCTACCATTTCTTCAAAATGATTGACATCTAAGTTAGTAGGGACAGTTGTGTTTTGTAAGGCTTTGTCAAGAATGGCTCTATGCTCAGGTGATAAAGTCAACAATTCCAAAATGGATATTTGTGTGGGGGTTTTGCTCAATTGATCAAGGAGATTGTACTTAGACTTGGAAAACTATGTAGGTGGCTCAGAAGAAGGACTTGGAATAGTTATCTTTTTTCTATGTGTTTTTACAACACATTCAGGATGCTTCTTAATGGTGATAGTATCAACATGTTCATTTTCAGCTCGGAGGTGATTTATGATCTTTCCTTTTCCATAGTCATAGTTGGTATTTGCATAATTGGCTGATGGAGAATTCTTGGTTCCTAAACTGGAGGCTTTTCCTTTCATGTGGTCATGTAATGGGTCTATGAAGACCTTATGATCATTGTTCTTAGTATTTTTCTAACCATTGACCTCTATGGTTCCATTTTCAACAAAGTCTTGTATAATATTCTTCACTTGGCGACATTGTTGTAGGCTATGTCATTTTGTTCGATGATAGTCACAATAGGTGTTATTGTCCCACCATCAAGGTTTAAATTGTCCAGGATCATACTCTCTTGGTTCCAAAGGTTTAATGAGATTATGTTTAATCAACTCTTAGAAAATTTTCTTGATCAGTTGCCCCAAAGGGGTAAATTCACATGTAGGAAATCTCCTTTGTGGTCGTTGTTACTGTGAATTTTGGATATAATTGGCTATTTGATCTGGACTATTCGTCATGTCTTGATTGGGGTTGTAACCTCTAAGTGTGATAACTCATCCCGTATGTATGGTTTTAGCATAAAAAATGCCATCATTTGTAACATTTTTGTTTCTAGACCAGAATTTATTTCTATCATTGGGAACCTCTTGATGTTGAACGACTGGGTTTCTACCTGGTAATTTAATTTCTCCTTTGTCAATAAGGCCTTTTTCAAGGATGATGCCCTTTTGTACCAAGTCTAGGAATGAAGTACAACAATGTACCCTTATGTCACTTCTCAGTTTTGGATTGATGTTTTCAAGGAATATCGTGACTTTTTTCTTTTCTAGAATTTCAATTGGACATCTGCTAGCTAGACTTCTCCATCTCTAGAAGAAAGTGGTGAAAGTTTCACCATCTTCTTGTGTTGTGTGACACAAGGTAGCTATGGTTATTTCATTTTCTATGTTAAAGGCAAAGTGTTCGACAAACTTCTTAGCTAATTCACCCTAGGATCATATGCCATATGGTAATTTAGAGAACCATTCTAGTGCTATAGCGATAAGGGTTCACGAAAATAGTCTCATCAAGTATGTGGGGTCATATGATATGTCCATGCATGTCATTGAGAATTCTCTAATGTGTTCCAAAGGATTTTTCCTTCCATTATACTTAGGAAAATTTGGTATAATGTATCCATGGGGGAAGGGTTTCATGTAGAGCGCTTTGTCGAAAGGACATGGACATAGATCTTGCGTTGAGATAGTTCATTTACCTGAGATAGACATGTTGTCCATTTTTTTTGAAGCATTTGCATTTGGTTTTGGAGAACATCTACTTGTGTCAAGGACATGTTGTTTGTGTTGTTTGGATCAATGTAGGTGTTCTGAAATACTATGTTCTATGATGGGTTGTGATTTGGCGAGGGAATATATCCCGTTACAATGTTTTGATTTGGATTAGGAATATTTATGTCTGAATTTTTTGATTTGGATTGGGAATATTTCTTGTCTGAATGTTTTGATTTGGATTGGGAATATTTCCTGTCTGAATGTTCTGATTTGGTATAGGAATCTTCATGCTGACTTTGGATCTCTTACCAGTAGTGTTGATGCCAAAGGGGTTTGATGAAGTTGCTCCCGCAGTAAATTGTAAACCTTGTGTTAGGTTGAAAGGGATTGTGCTTACAATTGATGATGTCTGAGTAGGTATGCTAGCTGATATTGTTGTAGTAATTTGGGGAATAGAAACACTTTACATCACAATTTGTATTGATTGAGTAGATGGTGTTTTCAAAGCATGAATATCAAATCCTGGTGGTAGTGTGGCACCTTCTACTAGAAACTTTGCTAGATATCATTGGGAATCATTTTCCAAACACTCATCCATAAAGGATGCAAACTCAGGATCTTGCACAACGGCATCTATGTCTTCAACAAAAATTTGTCCATGTGTGTCTCTAGTGACGTGTTTTTCAAGCAAAGCTTTGTGTGTTCTCTCACTCCCTGATGGTTGATTTTCGAAAGGATTGAAAAATCTGTTAGGGTCCGACATTACTTTATGTTTCTTTTGAGACCTTGTTTCGACCATGAAAAGTTACTCAAACTGGGGTAATGCAGACTATGTCTAAAAACTGATATGACTTATTTCTATGTTTTTTTGATTTTCTGAATATGAAGGATGTTGCTAAAGATTTCTAAAATGACGTAAACTAAGATGACGTATGGTAGGAAGGACAATATGCAAAATATCGAGTAGACTATGATAGTAAATGATTCTAAGATGGGTATAACCTACCACCTATGGAGTAAATGCATGCAATGATTTGAGTTTGACCAAGGAACCTGATTGTAGGAAAAAGACAGTTGACAAGGTGAATTTTCCAAACTAGACTATTGAGCTGAAAAGATTCACTAATAGGACCAAAGTAACTAGGTTCAACGATGAGGAAAAATCAGAAATGAACGTATCCAATGATGCAAAAAGTTGTTCTATTCGACTATATGCAATTTCCTAGGAAGTGTCTAAATGCATGCAACATAGGATGACTATGACTAGGACGTATATGACACCTAATAATGCAAGGTTTTGAGCAATTTTTTTCCAATTTTTGTCCAAGGTTGATCTTTAGAAATAGAAGCAAAAATGGTAGTAATGTTTCAGACTCAGTTTTTAGTTTTCAGAGTTTTTTGTTGACAGTCAAATGCGGTTTTAGCACGCGCATGTGGTGATTTCACTAAACCTGGTTTTGAATGTTGACATGTAGTTGTGGTTTTCTAACAGATGTGGTTTACTGTATGATAGATGCAATTCAGATGATCATATGCGACTCAGAATATAGATTATGTGAACCTAACTTGTTGATAGACACATGTGGCTTTTAGTTTGATAGATGTAGCTTGCATATACACATGTGACTCAAAAATTGACAGTTGTGGCTTATAATATCTAAACTATGAAACTGGAATTTTTTGATAGACACATGCGGCATTTAACTTAATGATTGCGACTCTCTAAGACAGATGTGGTGTTAAAAATGATAGTTGTAACTTACTATGACAGTTGTGGTTTTTTTAAGACTGTGTTTCAACTGACTCCATTTGTTGATCAAGTTTTTTGATGAATACAACAAAAAAAAGCACATAAATCAATGTGTTTTCAGTTTTGCAGTGATAGATCTGTTAAAACCAGAGAACATTTACAACCTAGGATTTTTGGACAATATTTACTGAGTTCTTACTTGGATAAATCCAGCTACGCATATTCAAGGCAGATGACTAGTAGCTTGACCCCACTGGCTCCCCTCCATGACACTCACTTATACGAGGCAGCCAAGCTACTTTACCCATGAAACTCCCATGGAATACATCTCATCTCCACACATGAACCATAAGAATGTAAGATGGCTTCACAGGTCTGAACCTAATGCACCAGCAAATAGGTAGGATATTGGCAAAACTAAAACATGGTTTTTAGTAAGGGAATTTCGTTCATGGGGCTCCATCTAGTATGGCGAGAGACCATTTCGACCCTTCTCATTGGAACAGTGAGTGTGATTTCTAGGGTTTCCTCGAGAAATCCATTTTTATATACCGGGTGGAAGTTGTTGGCTAAAGCGTGGTACCGGTTTGAGTCATCTTGGGGTGAGTATTTTTTCCTACCAAGACAAGCTCAAGTTCTAGAGTCAGTAACCATTTCTCTTACACCCAGGATCACATGACTACGCAAGGGGAGAGGATACTCTGATCTACCAAATCGTAAAGGGTTACAAAATGTGCTTTCGCACCAGACAAAGCAAACACTAATTATTTTTAATCCAAATGACAAATATTTATCTACCAAATAGAAAGCTTGCCAAATAAAATTAACAAAGTCATTAGGTCCTGCATGCAAACTGATCAGTAGTTCATTTTGTGTCTTCAGCTTTTGTCTTGCAAAAAAATGTGTTTTTTTGGTTTTTTATTTGGTCTTCTATGCTTTGTCCTGCAAAAACTAAGTTACTCCTCTAAACACAGCTGCAAACAAACATTAGCGAGAAAATGAAATAACACAAAAAATGAAAGAAGAAAACACGAATGTACGGAAGTTAATAAAAAAGTGAAAAATCTATTAACAAGTAGATGTGGCTTTTCAAGCCACAGATGAGTGTGATGTTGTAAGGTGCATGTGGTTCATGTTGACATTCGAGCGCGAAGCGAAATTTTGACAGTCGGATGCAGTTCAGGATATCACAGATGCGATGCATAATGGAAGATGCATCGCAGAATGTAGCAGATGCAACTCACGAATACGGATGTGCCATTTATTTGAGTAGATGTGGTGTGTCGTACGATTCCTGCAAAATAAAAAATGGAAAGACGAAAAGATGTTGTGCGAATTTGAAGCGTGTTCACGTCAGGTTCACCAAATGTAACATAGATTTTCTGGAATTAATGCTAATAGTTGCACAGATTAAAATGATCAACTCTAATCTAACAAATAATCTAAACCAAAACAAAAAAGAATGAGGTAAATGAACATAAAGAAACTAAACAAATAATTGAAAATGAAAGATATAATTAAATAAATAATGTAATTTATTTAATTGACTATTGAAAAGGATTAAATGAATAATTAAATAATAAATATTTAATTATAGTTGAAATATGAGAAAAGGGGTAATTAAATAATAAATTATTTAATTAAGAAGGAAGAATTAATTAGTTAGGGACATAATTAAATAAATACGATTTATTTAATTAATAAAATTGAATAAAGATCATTATGAATTAATGAATTAGTTAAAAAGGGTATTTAATTAATAGTGGAAATATGTGTTTAGGAAAGGTAATTAAATAATAAATATTATTTAATCATGACCATGGATAATAGAAAATTATGTCGAAAGTGGTGTTCGTAGGCCTAGACCAATTTTTGGTATCTACAGTTTTCATCTTCAGACATATGCAAGGTCTCAAATTGTGCCCTCAAATTCTATAATTTTTCTTGTTTCACTTTTTCATCTCCTTCAGAAATGCTCTCTAGCTTATCCCAAACCTCTTTAGTAGTTTTCAAACTCATAAATTTTACTAATTCAATATTTGAAAGACTATTCACAATAATTAATCTTGCCTTAGCATTGATCTCATGCGCCTTGATTTATGCACTTGTACTCAGACCATTCAGAGGTGGATTATATGTAGTCTTATAAGCCTTTTCAACCTCAATTTCTTGAGATGCTAGATATCCTTCCATCTTTGTCTTCTAGAATGCATAATCTTTTCCAATGAATCTAGGGCATTCCAAAGGAACCTTGCTTTCCATCTTGGATCTACCTCAAGTGATTAAGCTCTTCTCCAAGGGACCGAGCTCTGATACCAATTTTTGAATGAACAAGACAACTAAGAGGGGGGTGAATCATTTGTATCAAATTAAACCTTCAAATACCTCAACATTAATCAGATCCACATGCATTCATTAAACCCTTATTTTTTAATGTGATTAAATATGAAAAGCAGATAAAAAAAACTGAAATAGCAACACCATACACAAGAGAACACTAGATTTATGTGGAAAACCCAATGAGGGAAAAATCGTGTGGAGGATTATCTCACAATATAAGTAATTGAAAACTCAGTATAAAAGGGCTCACTACCAGAATAAGACACACTGGCAAGAAGAGCTCACAACTAGGGCTCGCTACCACAAAAACAAATACAAGAAGATAGAAGAAGAATGTTACATAGAGAAAAGTTTCTCAATGCAACAAGAATTCCACCACAATGCTCCAACAATCTCACAATCTTTCTTGAATGATTTTAGATGCCTTTAGGAACCCTACCACTTGAATTTTGCACTACTCTACCAAATTCACATCACACATCACTCACATTGATCTCGCATCTATCTTGCTTCTCTCTCCTTTCATTATTTTAACTCACAACAACACCACACTTATTTATATCAACCTCAACCTCAAAAACCTTCTTGAATTTCAGCAACTAGTCGTTATACATACAAATTCAAAATAGTCCAGCACCTAAACATCCCCATAGTGGATAGGAACGAAGGTGACCTATATAAATTTATAATTAGGACCCAAATAGATCCCAACACACCTAAACATAATTTTACAAGCCTCACATGTAGTGCTAACACAAGGTCAACCAATACCTATGTTAAACACCATAATCATTAAGTACATGCTTCCTTAAATCAATCTGAAACTTCTAGAAAAAAAAATTTACTTGGAAATGATCTAGACTAATCTACGAGCTACTTGAGATTCCTCAAATACTTCATCCAAGCTGGCATCAGACAAATACTTCAACTCAGAACAACAAGTAAACCTTATTCACCTACTGACAAATCAAACTCACTTTGTACTGCACCAAATCAAGTAAGCTATTGAATAAAGAAAGTGTGAGACGTGGATTGTTAGGGGGGTTTGATTACACTTGATCCATGATGAATCGAAGCATAATTTATCCACTAAATCTCAGTATTACAAACAAAGTCATTCAAATTGAAAGTTTAAACTAAGCATTTATTGAAACTAAAAACTGCAAACTACGAAATCAATTAATGCCTACTCTAACCCATTTGAAACTTATCCCTTTTTGGAATTGGTGTCATTTTGATGTGGAACAATGACCCTTTCCCAATCATATGATTAGTGAGCCTATTTCAATCGATTCTATGGAAGAGAATCAATGAAACCATTGTGATAAATTGATGAAAACCTGATTTATGCTAAAATGAACATGATGCAAGCTAAATTAACATGATTTTATGCTAGGATTGATCTAACTATGCAATTGATAAGCTAATTTAAGCTACTTCTAAGCTAAAATATGGAAACCCTAATTTATAAACAAGCTAAGATGGATGCATGGAAGCCATTAATGGATGTATTAAGCTATTATGCAACAAAAAATAAACTAAAACAAGCTAAAAGTGAGTAAATTGAGAGTGTGAATGCAAGTGAATTCAACAGCATAATTTTGCAATTGAAAGATGGATCCATTTGTCTCCCAATAGGGTTCTATTTATAGGAGAGCAAATGAGAAATGGAGG
Source organism: Sequoiadendron giganteum (assembly GCA_007115665.2). Classification (NCBI taxonomy): domain Eukaryota; kingdom Viridiplantae; phylum Streptophyta; class Pinopsida; order Cupressales; family Cupressaceae; genus Sequoiadendron; species Sequoiadendron giganteum. Next base: position 50,200,683 of record CM021103.1, on the reverse strand, counting down.
GTTGATATTAAAAAATCTAATTAGTGGTCAAGGATGGAGGAAATAAGAGGCATGGATCATGGATTTTCATCAACATATGAGAATGCAAGATGAGAATTAATCAAGGGATCACATTTTTTCCAAACAGACACACTTTTGACCTGCACACACAAGTCACAAGTTGACTTGCTGAAGAGGTCAAAGGTTAGCTTGTTCAAAAAGCCAAGTGAGATGATTAGAGGAGAGAGAATATTCTTTGGAATATTCTCATGGATGAGGATAAAGATATTTTGCAAATTAAAAGAAAGATTTAATTATGCAAAAAAGGAGATAAGGAATATTCCCCTTTTAGAGGAAAATTAATTTAATTGCTAATTAAACAAGGTTTAATCATGCAATTAGGGATTTGAAGAATTAAAGTGATATTCACTAGATTAAATAATTTAATGAATGGGGAGATGAATTGATATTTAAGTATATAACTTAGGGTTATTTAATTAAATTAGAAGACTTAGGGAATTAAATTAAATATTTTGACATATTTAATTTAATAAGATGAAATGTTAGTGTGAAAGGGGCTGAATTAACCCAATTTAATGAATTAGGTTAATAGATGCAAATGATGCAATTAATTAATTGGCTAGGCTAATTCAATTAATTTAGCGAAAGAGGATGGCTTTCAAGAGGAAATTATGTTAGTGTCCATTTAAAGTGTGTTATATCACTCATGACATTTTTTAGTGTCTACATTTTGCCCCTCTTTGAAGTGAGGTACTTGCTGCTTTGGTTCAAAGACTAAAACCCTTCAGATTAAAAGTTGCTGCCTAAATCAAAAAATAAAAAATTTCTGATTTTTTAGATGCCCCAGCGAAAGGATAAAGTTGATTCCCTGCCCCCTCAAGAAATTGGATGGAAATTCAAATTTTGGGTTGATTTCTCGATAAAGGTTAAAAACTGCCCTAAGGCGGGTCCAGAAAGGCTCCGGAAAGCAAGAATAATACCAAAAAAATGCAAAATTAGGTTTCGATTGGAAAAATTGGTGAAAATGATGATAAACCCTTGCTTAAAGGTGAAATTATGGCAAAAAACCCTAATTTTCTAGCATAAATAAGCCAAGAAGGGTCACTTCCAATTCATTTGTGCAATCACACCTTGAGGATTATTTTTGTTTTGAACTCTAACCCTCTGATGAAATGGCATGCTGACAGCTTCCATGACACATTTCTGACTGAGTTCGAGAGTATCAACAAATTCCACGCTCAGGACCAATGGCATGTAACTCAAAACTTGATTTGAAATTTGACTTTTTGATGCATTTATTGTGCTTTGAAATTTAAACTTTGGCGGTGTTGCTATATAATGATTCCCATTTGACAATTGGCGATGCTAAAATGAATTATAGCAACACATATGTATATGGAAACACTATTCATGATTTAAAATTAGGGTTTCTAATTTTAAATTTCTATGCATGCTTATATACCGATGCACTTGTTGATTTAGAAATTAGGGTTAGGGTTTCCAAATCTTAAATCACAATGCCCATGTGTTTGGTGGTGCATTTTTCAATTTGCAATTTGAAATTCCTTCATACGTCACAATTTGCAATTTAAATATAGCGACGCTATTGCAAATAGCAACACTATTGTGATTTTTGAGCTGAAAATTCTAAATTGAGTCAAATTTCTTTGATTTGCTGATGTTCTGTGCTTCATGGGTGCAGGAGGTCATTCCACCACTCATGTCATGTGAGCATAGACCCACAGTTTTGGAGATATTGGGCGATTTGTCAGAGTTACACTGGGAGCACCTGGGAGAGATCGACCTTTGGTATGTTGCATATGTGCCCATCATCCAGACTCATCTAAAAATGATGGTTGCTCTATGTGAGATATGGCACAGTGAGACTTCATCATTTCACCTTCCAATAGGTGATACATTGCTCTTGTGACATCACAAATCGACCTCAAGATGTATACAGGTCATGTGCCCATCTTTTAATTGATCATTATAGCCATCATTTTAGGTTTGGTTTCTCCGAACTGACACAATAGAGGGTTCAGCCTAGGATGGGGCCTAACATGGCACATGATGTTGTATAGGAGGATAGTTTGCATGGGGGTCAATGATGCTAGTCTCACTATATCATGATATGCATGAATTTTTTTACTGCGATGGCAGGGCCATTGGTGCAAGGGTGACCTTGCTTCACATTTAGGCATGTGGGAGCACATAGTTTTGCTCCAACCGATAGTACAGATGGTAGATGTCAAGCCAAATGATATTCTGATTTGGTTGTACAAAGGTGCTATTACTTTATAGTACACTGGACAAATTGGGCTCCCATACTAACGATGGATTTTAGATGATATGGTAGTGTTCTGATGACAACCCTGGCTTCAAATGCTAGCATGGTATGATGATGCACAATAGTTATTCTTCACCAAAAAGACTCGATACATGTAGGGCCAAGAGCATACTATTATAGAGAGATATCTACTAGACAAGGTGGTATGGCAGCTTAGTGAGCAGTAGAACAGGCCAGACAATGCTTACAAGGCCATTTTTGTGAGGTTCTCTCGAGAGGTTCCCACATGGGGACCCACCATTCCAACTCCAGAGGTGGTAGACAGTTTCAAACAATTGGTGGCTCAGCCATGGGCCTATGATTAGGGTTAGGTAGTAGCACCGATGATTCTTGCTTATGATGCATAGTTCACACCTCCTTAGCATTTGACAGATCCAACGGGTGCTCCTCTGTGAGGGAGACCCACATGGAGAGGTGCAGGCATGGGTAGAGGATAGGGACAAGAGCAGGCTAGCCAGGATTCCAAAGATGGATAGGTTCCAATAGCACCGCCAGTGGGATAGCAAGTTCCACAGTAGCCACCCATTCAACAACAACCTCCACAGCCACTACCACTAAATGCAAGGGATATTCATATCCAATAGCTGCAGCAACAGGTGCAGGTTTTGACAGGTGAGCGGGATTAGACCGACCAACAGATTTTGGCTATTATTGTTGAGCAGGACCAAGCCAAAAGTATGTGGTGGCCATCACAATAGAGAGGGACCATGCTCGACAGTAGTTACAGACTATGACCGCAGAGAGAGATCATGAGATTGGGAAGCGGCACCAGATAGAGGCTATGAACGTAGCCTCACAGGGCAGGACAGTATTGGTGAGATTATACAGAGGCTATGACAGAGGTAGCCTACTATAGGATGCACTACCATTGTGATGCTCCATAGGGCCTCAGATAACCTGATTTTTCATAGAGGAGCAATTCACAGCCTAGAGCTGAGGAGCAACTAGAGAGGCAGGCTGGCGAGGGCAGCAACCATCAGGGCTAGCTTCTAGTGTACACACACTTTTTGATTTTTTTCCCCATTCTTTGATACAGATATACATTCATGGGCTCATTTTTTATAGCCTCATGGATATTGTATTTATGATTGATATACATGCAGTGATCCAAATTTTGTACCATGACATTCATTTTTTGATATATATATATGATACATATACGGATTTGATATATGTGATGTGTTCATTTTATTTCATGCTTATGATGTATGGATGCATATGATGTGAGATGATATGCTTATATTTAATCATGTATGGATGCACTTTACTTATGCTTATGTGATATGTGATGATATGTAAGATCTCATGAATGCAATGCTATATTCTTTTTCAGTATTTTTCATGATATGCTATGATATGCAAATGTTATGGATGCATTTATTTTGTGTATTTCTTATGCAATTTTTTGAGATGATCATGTATGCATATGGATGTATGGATAGTTAATGTGATGCTTATGATATATGTAATGCATGTGCATGATATGTAATGCAGAGATTTAAGATGCTTAGAATAAAAAATATATATTATTTGTCACAACTTAAATGATGATGTAGAATGTATGATGCGATATGAATTGATTATGCTGATGGATGTTTTATGGTTATGCTATGATTATGGGATGCATATATGTTGATGATTCATGGATGCAAGATGAATGTATTTGAGGATGTTTTTGTTGACTGTCATGATACCAGGTTAGTGCGGAGAGAAGATAGAAGAATAAAGAATGACTTGACCATTGATTTTGATGATTGCTTCAAAACTACAATAAGTCCATGATCCATTGAGACTTTATTAGAGATGCTGACAAGACAATGAAAGATGAAGATGAATGCAGGATGATGAGTTGCTCACATTTTAGGATTGGGATTTTTTGTTGTTCCTTATTGTTTGATATAACACATAGACACGATGCATCAAGGTATTGATAACCAAGATAAAGTTGTATCTAGTGTAATGGACTTTGACTCAACAAAAAAATAGGATAGTTCTTGTTCACACCTTGACATATGAAAACCTCGTTGGAATGAAAGTTAGAAGCTTAGAATATATTGGACCAAAGCATACACAATAGTCAACAACATACTCCAAACATCCTTCCTACACACAACTTAGAAATTATGCGCCAAGATTATTTTACAAGAATAACCACAAGCACAACAAATGAAAGATAATGATCAATGCCCCATTCATTTCTCTCTAAATCATTTTGAAAGATATTATCGAGAGGTCCTTAGAATGGGTCATTAAGATAAATCACAAAAAAATATCAAAGACAAACAGTCAGTCCTATCTATATCTCTTGCCAAATTTAAATTTAGTTAGGGTGATGCCTGATACTGATGTCCATCATAAGAAGGATACATCCTAGGACATGTTGATCAGGTGGTTGTTTGATGTTAGGATGATGATGAGATTTATGATAAGTTGTTGATACAAACTTCACTGGCACACTTACCTATGATCTAGACTTTAGATTTTGACAATTAGGTTTTCACTTTACGACTTGCTATAATTGCTTTCTATTTGTTTTGCCAAAGGTTGGAGGTGATGATCAATTTTATTATGGGTGAAGGTTTATTGCGGGTGAAAGCAAAATGGGATGGATGGTTTTGGATTTTTTGGAATATTTCAATGTTTTTGGTCTTTTTGAAAGTTTATGTGAATGTGTTAGGATTTTCAGTTATCTAAGGCTGTTTAGGGTTTTCTAAGATATTTGAGGATTTTTTTAGATCTTTTGAATGTTTTCTATTGTTTTTGGATTTTTAATTTTAAATTCTTTTTATGTTTTTTGATATTTGAATGTTTGGGGGTTTTTTGAAATATTGGGAAGCTTTGGGATTTTCAAGAGTTTCATCCAAGAACCTAACCTAAAAGACCTATCATAGGGGTCTCGAAAGCTTATCAAAGATAAGCCTTGCCTGCGTAATACACACAAAGACCACGTAGTTCAATTGACTCGACTTATTTACAAGATGAGAAATGCACAAGTGATGGAACGTCATTTTATTATGATGGACTCCTAAAGGAATAACCTAGGGTGTCTTGGGGGCACATCAATGATTTCCTTGCCTATATTCAAGCTCACATAGGACGTAGTTCGCCAAGGGAATTGATTTTTGGATTTTCGATTTTTGACCTTTTTAGGGTTTTTGATGCTTTCAAATGTTTTGATTTTTCCTTGACAATTTTGTCAATGTTTTCAGATTTTAGCTATACAAGTTTTTGATGTTTTTGGATTTTTTTATGAATGTTTTACGAATTTTTTAGGATTTTTGACAAAATTTTAAGAATTTTTTGGGATTTTCAATGAGATTAGGTTTCACAAGAACCTGATGTGATTCATAATGAATTTCCCCCAGCATGACATATTAGACTATTTTGATATAGGTAGGACACACTGACCTTTGGAATGTGCCAAGTAGTACTAAAGGGATATGATATTTCACATCATCAAGCTATGATAAGGATGCGGATGGGTGATGGATGAATGGTAGTGAAAAGAATGATAAGACAAAAGATCCAAAGAATAGATGGAGGTGCTTTAATTACACAAGGCACCTATTTGCAAGGTTTTCACCAAGGTACTTGCCCAAAGTGCCACCAAAGTGGTTTGCACTAGAGGACAATTTTTTTCTTTACTTTTTCAATCCTTTTTCTCATTTATTTTTTGATTTTGATCATTTTTTGACTTTTTTCGTATTTTCAGATTTACACCCTTCAAGACTAGGCATAATTGTTTTCGAGATGCAAGTTGTTAGCTGGCTCTTGCAAGGGTTCACCTTCAAGTGTTGATAGTTGATATTCTCTTGATCCATAACTTGCTATGACGAAAAAGGGACCCAACCAGTTAGGTTTAAAATTTCCTTAACTGTCCTGATCCGGTATATTCTTTTGATTTGCTTTAGGAGAAGATCCCCTACTTGGAAAGAGTGACATTTGATCTTCTTGTTATAGCTTTGATTTAGTTAGTTTTGATAAAATTGCAAGTGATTAAGAGCATCAAGGCGATGCTCATCCAGGAATTCTCGCTCATTCAGTCGAGATACTTTGTATTCTTCATCAGTGATCAGATTCTATAGTGACACTCGCAATGATGGGAGATCAACCTCAATAGGAAGGATAGCTTCTAATCCATAGACCAAGGAGAAAGGGGTTGCACCCGTTGGCATCTAGATATTGGTTCGATAGGCCAAAAGAGCAGGATTTAGTTGTAGACATTAGTCATGACCAGCTTCATTGACCATTTTCTTTAGGATTTGTAGGATAGTTTTGTTTGTAGCCTCAACTTGGTCATTGCCTTGGGGATAATATGGGGTGAAGAATCAGTGTTGGATGTTGAATCTTTGACATATCTCTTTCACATCCTAATTCTTAAAGGGTGTTCTATTGTATGAGATTAGGGTCTATGGGACACCATAACGAAAAATGAGGTAGTTCAGGATAAACTTTGCATTTTTCTTCCCCATTGTGTAGGTCATAGGAATGGCTTCAACCCACTTAGTGAAATAATCAATTGCGGTTATAATAAACTTGTGGCCATTAGATGAGGTTGGGGTGATTTTTCCTCTAAGGTCAAGTCCCCACTGTGAAAAAAGCCAATGTGTGATCATTGGTTACAATTCTTGAGCTGGGGCATCAAGCATGAATCAAATCTCCATGTTGCTAACACTGGACACACTTCTACACATATTGATGAGCTTCCTTTTCCATGGTTGGCCAATAGTACCCTGTCATCAACAATTTCTTAGTTAACATGATACCTCTAGAATGGGACCCATATATGTCATTGTGTACTTTTTTTAAACCGGTTAAGACATCACAGTAATGTTCCTTTGATGCTTCGACGATAGAGGGTATCACCTAGGATCACAAATCGGGATGCCTTTTTAACAAAGGTATTTTTAAAGTTAGAGGTGATATTAGATGGGAGGGTTCCTCTGCTTAGATAGGTAAAGATTTCATGATACCATGAGGATCCAGGACCAAAAATGACACATGCAAATTCAGATTCAGGGATTTTGAAAGTTGGTATGAGAAGTTGTTCTACAAATAATTCACATTCAAAGATGTTGTTCGACATGTCTAATAATGACCCAATTGTTGCCATGGTGTATGTTGCTTTGTTGTTCATGCAAGGAATCTACTCAAAATTTATGTCTATAAAAAGGTCATTGAGATTATCTACCATCTTCTTGTAAGGAGTGAGCTTTTCATTCTTAGTTTGATAGTCATCATTGACTTGGTTGATAACCAGCTGTGAGTCTCCATAGACTGTCATTTCTTGAATCTCCCATTGAACTTCTATTCTTAGACATATAATTAGGGCTTCGTATTTAGCAATGTTGTTAGTGCAAGGAAATTATAGCATGTATGACTTTTGGATACAATCACCTTGAGGGGTGATAAAAAAAAATGCCTACTCTAGATCCATGTTGGGTGAACGATCCATCAAAGTACATCTTCCATTGATCTGTGAGGTTTATAAGAAACATTGATTCATCAAGAAACTTAGATATCAAGGGGTTCTCTGCATAGATAGGTGACTCTTCTAGTTGATCTACAATAACTTGTCCTTTGATTGCCTTGTGCTCCACATACTCTATGTCAAATTTAGTTAAGATCATCACCCATTTGGCCATTCGCCCTATGAGAGTTGCTTTAGATAATAGGTATTTCAATGGTTCTATCTTTACAATGAGCTTGATTTGATGTGACAACATGTAATGCCTGAAATTTTGTGAAGAAAAAACTACTGCTAGTCATGCTTTCTCAATAGGTGAATAGTTAATTTCATAGCCCACCAAGGTTTTTTTTATGTAGTAGATAGCTCTTTCCTTTCCATTTTCATCATGTTGTGCCAAAAGAGCTCCTAGTACTGCTGATGTTGTTGAGATATATAAGATCAGTGGTTTTCTTGGTATTGGTGGTATTAACACTGGAGGTGTTAATAAGTAATCCTTGATCTACTAGAAAGATTTATCATATTTCTCATCCCATTTGTAATTTATTCCTTTGTGGAGAAGATGTGAAAAGGGGTGGATTTTATCTAATAACTATGCTACTAACCTTCTGATGGACTATAATCTTCCTTTTACTCCTCTCATCTGCTTCATTTTTTCTGGTGGTTCCATGTCGAGGATGGATTTTACCTTTGATGCATCAATTTCTATCCCTCTTTGTGAGACAATAAAGCCAAGAAGTTTCCTTGACGTAACCCCAAAGACACACTTTTTTGGATTCAGTCATACCTTGTATTCTTCAAGCCTATCAAATATGGGTCCTAAGACTTGTATGTGCTCACTTCTTTTCTTTGATTTTGAAAAAATATCATTTACATAATCTTCAACTATTTTTTGTATCATGTCATGGAAGATGAGGGTCATTACTCTTTGATAGGTTTCTCCTGCATTCTTTAGCCCAAATGTCATCACATTCCAGCAATATGTTCCCCATGGACAAGTGAATGTAGTTTTATGTTGATCCTCCTTTGAAATAATGATTTGATTGTAGCCTGAAAAACCATCCATGAGTGATAGCATTTCATGCCCAGTTGTTAAGTCCACAATGAGATTGTAACATCTTAGATTTTTCTGCAATAGTGACTAGATAAACAAAGTTAAATCCTAATCTAAATAATCTAAAATCTAACAACAAAGAACGAATAAGTAAACTAAATAATAAAACCAAAATGATCTCATCGAATATGCGTTCACCCTTTCGAATTATCTCTATTGCTCTTCTCCATTTTTCCTTTTCAGTATTCTTGCCCTCAGATTTCTGTGTTTGAATGCAAGTATAGTATTGTCGAGTGTCTAAGAAAAATATCGAAGAATAGTTTCTCCTCTCAAAAGTGTATGATTTCAGGAGGAGGAATAATGATTGTGACAGGCCATTTTATAGATTGTAGGTTTTTGAATGATCGACTCAGATTGAAAGAGAGATCGACGGACGAGATTGATGAATGCCATGCAATGTGAGTTAGAACGCGAGTTAGAACACGAGTTCAGGAAAGACTTCAGATAGAGACTAAATTAGAATGTGAGTTAGAACACAAGTTCAAATCTTAATCTCCAAAAATAGAAGAAATGGACTTTGTATGCAAAAGCCAAAGTTGGAACTCAAAGACTTAATGCATTCGAATGCAAAATAGGAGTTTAGAACTAGTTAATCGACCAGTTATAATAGAGAGTCTTCTCGCAGAGATAAACACAAAGATAACTGAAGAACTAAAAATAGATCTCAAGTCAGAAGGTGAGTGAATGAATTAGATAACTGAATGATAGAGGAATGTGACAATTAATTAATAAATGAACTAAATGTTAATTTAATTTAATCATTTGAAAATGAGACTTTAATTAAATAAATAAAGTAATTTATTTAATTGACTTTTGGAAAGGATAAAATAAATAATTAAATAATAAATATTTAATTATAAATAAAGGGGGTTAAATGAATAATTAAATAAAGATATTTAATTATAGTTGGAAAAGTATGATAAAGGGGTAATTAAATAATAAATTATTTAATTGATAGATAAAGGGGGTAGAATTAATTAGTTCGACACATAACTAAATAAATATGATTTATTTAATTAATCAAGTTGAATAAAGATTTATAATGAATTAATGAATTAATTATAAAGGAGTATTTAATTAATAGAGGAAATATGTGTTAGAAAGGGTAATTAAATAATTAACATTATTTAATCAAGATGACGGACTATAGAAAATTATGTTGAAATGTGTACTCGTAGGCCTAGACCAATTTTCGGTATCTACAGTTTGCCCCTCTTTGATACAATGTTGGTATGACATTGTGTCAAAGAAAATATGCCCTAATCATGCCCCAGCATGAAACAGGTAAGGTATGCCCCCTTGGGAAAATTGACAATTTTTGAAAAGTGTAAAAAAAAATAGGAAATATTGTCGATAAGTCAATTTGAGAGTCAGAAATGCTATGGAGTCAACGAAATTGAATTTGGAGTTAATAAGGATGAATACAGGTCATTAGAAGTTAAAAGGCTATGCAGCCAATAGAGAAGGGCTAAAAAAATGCCATTTTTAACCCATCTATAAATAGGAATTAGGTCAAATTTCAATTCATTTGCACCTGGAGGAGATAGAAAAAGAGGAGTTTTTGCTCTGACTAGCGGACAAAATGGCTCCTATTCCATACACTAGGCATTGAGGATATCGAATCCGGACATTCAGGAGGCCAGCCAATGCAGGACCACCGGTATATACGGGAAAATGAACCTTTGAAAGTTAATTTTGCACGCTTTTCTAGGCATTAGAAAATTAACAAGCAAATGCGGTGTGTCGTAAATGACGCATATGCCGTCGTAATTGCCACATTTGACTGTGAATCGACGCATTTGCAAAAATGTGCTAGGGCTAGATTTTGCTAGTTAGGGAACGACCGCATGTGGAGCATTATGCCCTGCATGTGTAGTTATGCATTGCATGTGTTTTAGGGTTAGACACAAATGTTTTTGTGAACTGCATATGCATCTCTAAGACACATATGATTTAATTTGGTAGGCTGAGGAAAAATGCAGCGCATGTGCAGTAGGTGGAAAGGGTGTGTGGAAACAAAATGCAATGCATATGCAATATGCACCGCATTTGAGGCTCTGTGCAATGCACTTGCAAAAATGCACCGCATCTGTAAAAGTGAGCTGCATTTGACTGGTAAAATTTTTGAAAAAAATTTCCAAGGAAAATTTAAAAAATGCTGACACCATGGTTAAATTGTAGGAGGTGATAGATCCTATTTACACATGGGAGTCATGACCAAACACATTTGACTTGAGAGAGAATTTGACATATGTAGAGATTCGATTGCTATGGGTTCTAGGTCTACCTCACTGTTTATCGATGCCTACCATTCGGGAAAACAGGGGGATGCTAACGGCACTATGCGAGTGATGGCATTCGGATACATTATCGTTTCATTTACCAACTGGGGAGGCCACTATCACATTGGAGGATGTGTACAAGATTTTGAGACTACCCATTAGAGGAGAGCAGGTTACATATGATACCTAGTGAGGGTTGACTGAGTTAGCACGATTCTATCAGGTGGATGACATCAGTAGGCTCGGGATCGAGCATTACGAGATTAGATGGCCAATACTAGCAGACAGATACGATCAAATCGACTGTATCCTATGTACTTTGATTGGGGGTATAATGCTTCTAGACAGACCTAGTCATGGATTTCTAGTGAGATGGGGAGCTATGCTAGTCGGCATGTTGGAGTTTGAGATGAGATATGCATGGGTTCCATGTTTACTAGGGATGTTGTACTTCCATTTACATGACATTGCCTATAGAGATGCATAGTCCTTGAGTTGTGGGATGACACTGTTGATGGTATGGGTTTGGGATTCCTCCAGTTACAGTAGAGAGAGAGGAGAGACGTTCCTATGTATTTTGATATACAAGACAGATTATGCAGACCCATGTGGGAGACACAGGGTACTGGCAACACGCTTTGGATATTCTTGATCAGTTCACATGGAGACCATACATGGATTGTGAGGAGTGGGTGGATGAGGATATACATTTGCCATTCTGCAAACAGCCATAGTATCTCATTGGGAGGACTGTTTCTAGTGTTCACATTATCGAGAGACATCTACCAGACAGAGTTCTAAGATAGTTCAGGGAGGTTTAGGATGACACTTGAGGTAGAGATGAGTTCGCTTAGTCATCGAGAGAGGTTCCATGGTGGGGACCCATGATTCCAGTGGCTACTGCAGAGGTAGACATACAGGCATTATAGCTAGTACAGTGGGGATGGAGAGATGGATTAGCAGATCCAAGGACTATAGCTGCATATGATGCATGGTGGGTGGTTCATCATCTGATTCCTTATACAGATCCTGACTAGCCAGCACCAGTTGAGAGACGAGGCACAGGATTGAGAGGACGATAGAGAGGTGGAGGTGCCAGAGTGGGTAGAGTGGGTGGTAGAGGTGATGGAGATGACAACAGAGGTGGAGGTAGAGGCAGGAGACAAGGATGGAGAGGACAGAGAGGGGGTCAGGCAAGTGGACATGCACCTATGGCACTGGATGTACAGATGGTAGACATCGGAGGGAGAGTGGATATACAGGCTGGGGGTAAGCATGCTGTAGCGGAGGTGTTAGTTGAGGAGCATGTAGAGATAGATGTTGGAGTAGAGGATTTCGCAGAGGATTTGGATGTAGAGATGGCTTTAGATCCTCTGGGTGTGTTGGCCGGATATGGAGAGGATGCACAGATGGAGGAGCAGGAGAGAGAGCTCCAAGATTGGATTGTAGAGGGGAGATGGGATGATGATGCTCCTAGAGATGGTGATAGGGAGGCCTTGGAGGAGAGACTCAGACTTACGACTACAGATTTTGAGGCGATGAGACTAGAGAGGGATAGTGCTCTTGCAGAGAGGGACAGTGCTCATATAGAGAGGGATAGTGGTCTTATGGAGAGAGACCAGGCTATAGCACTGAGGCATGAGATAGAGCAGTAGTTCACAAAGGTTAGATGCCTTTGTAGTGGGTCATCATCTGATGGTATGGTGTGAAAGTTGTTCATATCAGTGGAGAGAGCCACTTACTACAGGGATCTTTATGAGGCAGTGGTGCCAGCAGAGAGATGAGCTCCTAGCTTTTCAGAGGTGCGGAGTCAGAGATCACAGGGCCAGAGTCAGCGGACACAGAGCACTGAGGAGGTGGTAGGACCATTGAGGCCAGGTCCATATGAGAGGCCTTCCACTTCGCAGAGAGCACTGCCAAGTCTTTTCCCACCATCATCACCGTGTGATAGCAGGGGTAGCGGGACACAGTGATAGGGTTACATATGTAAACATCATATTTTGATTAGAGAGCCTGCGAGCTCATGTTTTTTTAATTTATGGATACATTCAGACATTGTACTGTGACACACTATTTTGAGCGATATATATATATGATTTTAGCAGCTTCTACATGATATGCAGTTCTATTTTATGAATGATGCTTTATTTCTACATGATTATGTTTCCTAGATGATGTATACACATGTATTATGAACAAAATGTTTCTATATGTTATGATGTATGCATTTAATAATGATATTATGATGATTCTATTTACTTATGATAACGGATGCAAATGTTCTATATGATGTTTATTTATATGTGATGGTGATATGTACATTCAATGTTGACATTATGTATGTTATGATGATACAATACCTATGTTGTAATGATGAAATGCAATGTAATGCAACTATGTGAAATGCTCATTAAATGTATTCTAATGCAAATGATCTAATATTGTTATGGTGTCACAGGACTTTATCTTTATGTTTAAAAATAAATAAAAATGTTAGGATGAAAATGAATTCAGAATGTTAGGAAGAAATAATTAAATTCGATTGATGGAGAAAAAGAGATAATGAAGGTTGATTGATTGAGAAAAAGACATAATCTTCGATATATTGCCAAATACACTATACTTGGTTGTTATCATCATTGGGCAGGAAATGACATAGATGGATAGTATACACTATGATATGAGATAGACCATAGTGTACAAACTCATCCATCTACGAAAAATAGACAGTCACAGACAAGGAGTGTCTTAACTAATACTAAGGATAGTATTTGCCCCAGTTGTTTTGTCAAGACAAACCATAGACAATAGACAAATAAAAGACGGGTCATGAGACGTCATTGCTCCTCTAAATCCTTGATAGGAAATCCTTGAGGAAACTAGTAACATGACTCAAAAACCAATGTTAAAAAGATAGTTGACAAATAGCAGCCAAAGAAAAAGAATCCTGAGACATCGTTGCTTCTCTAAATCCTTCAAGGGACATCCTCGAGAAAGCTAGTAACAGGATCTTGCATAAATCAATAAAAAGATAAGACAAAATAAGATATAAATTCATAAAGCCAAATAAATGTATTCGCCAAAACTTGATCTTGTAGGATTGTTTGATGTTGATGTTTGACATAGTGTAATGTGAAAGAATGACACATATCGCATAAGACATTGAGTATGGTTTCAACTTGGTGACTCCTGTATAAGGCATGACAAAGCCTGGTTTTAGAAAGACACGTGTTGTATGAGACGTTGAAGTCTAATGACGTTTAAGTGACAAGCCACATGAGACTATGACAATTTGATGATGTCCGTTGACAAGAAAGACATATCTTGCGTAAGACATAGGTTGATCGCTTTGACAATGTGTTTGATATTGACTTGATGACAATTTGAGATGTTTTGCCTTGTTGATGCCTGACTTGTTTTGCTTCTTTGACTGATAAAAGTGTGTGCATGTTGATAGTGTATTACAATGTATGACATGAAATAATACCTTAAACTATGATATGCAACTTGTGTGAAAGTGATTGTGAATGAACCCTATTGGACTGACCTAGTGTGGTCTTGGGAGCTCATCAATTGATTAGCCTTGCCTACGTTATACACGCAGAGACCTCGTAGTTCGACATGACCAATGACTTTGAATATACAAAGCATCATGATTTAAATGTGTGTGATACATGACAAACCTAGACTGACAGACCTAATGCCTCGGGGGCACATCGATTGATGGCCTTGCCTACATCCCAGTTGCAGAGGAAATGTAGTTCGTCTATGACTGTGACTGACCTAACATGACTAACTTGACATGATTGACTTGACATGATGACTTGACTCTATTTTTGGGATTTTTTGACATTTTTTGATTTTTTTGGATTTTTGAAGTTTTCTACTGTTTTTGGTATTTTTCAGGACATTTTTGACGATGTGACATTATGTACATGATGTTAGGGCGTAGAACAAGGATTTTCCCCCAGTCGGGAATAAGATTTGGAAGATCTAGTGGGTAATGTGATGGAATGGATGCTAGATGTCAATCTTTTCAAGGAATGGACAAGACAACTATTTATTATGAATGATGGTGAAAAAGTTAGATTAGAATGATGGTAGACGAAAGAGCAAGCTTGACTACACGTGGCACCTGTTTGCCAGGTTTTCACCATGGTACTTATCCATAGCGCCACCGAAGTGGTTTTCACTATTGGACGGATTTATTTCACTTTACTTTTTCTTTTTTTTTGGTGTTACAAAGACGCCTGTTTGCCAGGTTTTCATCTAGGTAACCATTGTTTTTATTTTGTTTCATTTTTTTTTTGTTGTTTTCATTTTTTTTGTATTTTTCTAGATTAAGACACGGATTCTCAGAGACTAAGCATAGAACCTTTTTAGATGTAGACTGTTGATAGGGGACAAAAGTGGCTCTCCTTCAGGAGTAGAGAGTTGGTACGCTCCTGATCCAAAGGCTTCAGTGACTATATAGGGCGCCAACTAGTTAGGCTCAAACTTACCTAGTTTTTCTCTTTCAGCTTGGTTCTTAGGATTCTCCATTAATACCAAGTCACCAATGTCAAAATGTCTATTGAGAACCTTCCTATTGTAACTACGATGAAGACGATTCTGATATGCTTGCAAATGATCTAATGCCTTCTATCTTTGTTCATCCAGCAATTCCAACTCTTGTAACCTTGAGACATGACCCTTCAAGGATACCCGTAGAGAAGGTATTTCAAGCTCGATAGGTAAGATAGCTTCAGAACCGAATACGAGGGAAAATGGAGTGGTACCGGTGGGAGTACGGATGCTTATGCGATAAGCCCATAGAGCAGGATTAAGTTGTAGGTGCCAATCATGGCCAGTGTCATTGACAGTCTTCTTAAGGATTCTAACAATAGTCTTATTAGATGCCTCAGCTTGGCCATTACCTTGTGGGTAATACGGAGTGGAAAAATAGTGTTTGATGTGGAATTCTTCACATAAATGGCATACTTCTTGGTTCTTGAATGGGAAGCCATTGTCTGTGATTATGGATTGTTGTGCACCAAAAATGATATAGTTTAGGATAAACTTAGATATTTGTGTTTCGGTTATGTATGTCATGGGAATAGCTTCAATCCATTTGGTGAAGTATTCGGTGGCGGTGATGATGAATTTATGGCCATTTGATGATGGAGGGTGTATCTTACCTATGAGGTTGAGTTTCCATTGGGTGAAGGGCCATCGTGAAGTAATTGGATGAAGCTCCTGCGCTGGCGCTCTTATCAAGTCTCCATGTATTTGACATTGTCTACATTTCTTTACAAAGACATATGAATCTTTCTCCATTGTAGGCCAATAGTAACCTAGTCTCATAATCTTGTGGGCTAGAGTGGGACCACTCGAATGAGATCCACATATACCCTCGTGTACCACTCACAAATTTGTTTGTGCTTCTTCAACATTGAGACATCTCATAAGGGAATTATCTAAGGTGCATCTATATAGGGTTTCTCCGATGATGGTGCACTTGGCTGACTTTCGAATGAATGTTCGATGTTCGTTATTAGACAAATCTTGAGGTAGGGTTTGGTCAGTGAGGTAATCAAATATGTCTTTATACCAAGGAGACGTAGGACCAACAATGGTACACACTATCACAGTATCGGGGACATCATAAGCAGGAACCAAGAACTCAAACTTAGGCACATTACTCGGAATATCCAACAAGGAACCCACAGTTGCCATTGCATCTGCAGCTCTATTTTGGATACATGGTATTTGTTGAAAGGTTATGTCTTTGAAATACTATTTGAAACTATCATCCATTCACTTGTATGGTGCAAGCTTCTCATCCTTAGTCTCATAGTCATCATTTACCTATCGGATTACAAGTTGAGAGTCGCCAAAAACATGTAGGTTCTTAATTGTCCATTGAATTGCCATTTTCAACCCTGTCACTAGAGCTTCATATTCTACTATATTGTTGGTACAAGGGAAGGAAATCCTGAATGATTTGGGAATGGTATCACCTTGAGGTGTGACAAATAAGATACTGGCTCCTGAACCATGATTTGTGTGTGATCCATCAAAGTATAGTTTCCATTATGTTTTAATGTCAATGTTGAAGAGAAATTCATCTGGAAAATCTACCACTAATGGATTGTCTGCCTTTATAGGTGCATCAACTACTTATCCGCAATCACTTGTCCTTTTATAGCCTTCCTTTTGACATACTGAATGTCATACTCACTAAGTATCATGACCCATTTAGCCAATCGGCCTGTTAAAGTTTCCTTACTTAGGAGGTATTTAAGTGGATCAATCTTTGCAATTAACATTATTTGTTGATTGAGCATATAGTGCTGAAGGTTTTGGGTAGCAAAGACTACCGCAAGACAGGCACGTTCTATTTTGCTATAATTCAATTCATAGCCCACTAAGGTATGACTGATATAATAAACTGCTCTCTCATGACCTTGATCATCGTGTTGTGCGAGAAGAGCCCCTAATGCTGACTGAGTTGCTGAGATGTAAAGTATCAATGGTTTTCCCTCTATAGGTGGCATTAAGACTGGTGGAGTAAGCAAATAGTCCTTGATTTGCTGGAAGGCCTCTTGACATTTAAGGTTCCATACAAATGGCACTCCTTTCTTGAGTAGATGCTGAAATGGATGTATTTTATCTGCCAATTGTACTATGAAACGTCTAATTGACTGTAATCTCCCTTGTAGGGTTCTAAGTTGACCAATACTAACTAGAGGAGGCATTTCTATGATGGCTCTTACCTTCTCTGGATCGACTTCAATGCCTCTGCAAGAAATGATATACCCTAACAGTTTCCTTGATTTGACTCCAAAGACACACTTCTTCGGATTTAGCCTGACATTGTAATTCTCAAGTCTCTGGAATATCTTGTCTAAGACTTTCAAATGATCTTCCATTGTTTCTGATTTTTCTATGATGTCATCTACATAATCTTGCATGAAAGTATGTACAAAGTCATGGAAAATTGTAGTCATGGCCCGCTGATAGGTAGCTCCTGCATTCTTAAGGCCAAACGACATAACATTCCAATAGTATGTGCCCCATGGACACGTAAAAGCTATTTTGTGCTGGTCTTCAGGTGCTATTTAAATTTGGTTATATCCAGAGAAATCATCCATGAGGGATAGCATCTCATAGCTTACTGTAAGGTCTACTATCATGTCGATATTTAGCAAAGGAAAGTCATCTTTAGGACATGTCTTGTTGATGTCTCTAAAGTCAGTGCAAATGTGAATGCCCATAGTTGGCTTAGTCACTGGTACAAGATTTGATATCCAATCCGCATAGTCTATTGTCCTTATGAATCCTACATCCAAAAGTTTCTTAAGTTCTACCTTGACCAATAGAGCAATTTGCGGATGCATCTTCCTCAACTTCTACTTGACTGGCTTAATACCTAGATGTAGTGGTAAATGATGCAATATTAGGTTTGGATCTAGCCTAGGCATGTCAGCATATGACCATGCAAAGTTTATTTATCTCTATCCTTGGGTGCCTCTGAGAGGTTTTCACCCTCGGATACATCCTTTATTTTATATTTTTCTTCGTCCAAAGGCGCCTTTCGGTTTTCACCTAGGGACTCATCATTTTTCTTTTCATTTCATTTTTATGACTAGAGGTGTAAATAGACTCCCCAAAGTATGCCTTATCGTCCAAGTCTATGGTAAAACCTGCTTTATGGCCCCCTCTTGGTATGCCTTCTCTAAGTCCCATGAACTCAGAAATTTCTTCGTCGTTCTCAAATGTATCTATTATAGGTGTACCTTGTTGATCCCAGTCGATGAGTTCGGGATATATAAGGGGCATGTCATCATCAGAGTTTTTAAAGGTATTTGCTGAAAAGGTGAATACAGAGTGGTTGACATGGTCGCATAAGTTTTGGACCAATTCCTTCTTATTCTTCTTCCTAGGTGTAGGTATACTCTGATGTTGGACTATAGTAAGGGCAGATTCGTCAGAAGATGGATTTTCAAGCACCCAAGATGCATGATCAAGGGTTTCCCAATAATAGTTCTCTTACCATTCTTGTTTGGACAAGTGCTTCTTAGGACGAGGACTAGATAGTTTTGGTTCAGGTTTCACATTGAGGTCCAATTCTCCAAATAAGGCATCTATGTTCATAGTACTAGTAGATGAAAGGGACTCCCATTCACCATCGCTTGAGTAAGGGGATTCATCAAAAACTGGAGGTTTTTCATAAATTGGGGGTTTGTCGTAAACTGGGGGAAGTGGTTCATGAGATGTCTCGATGTTTGCATAATCATTCACTTCCTCTTGAAACGATAACGAAGTACCAGGAAACCCGATTCTAAGTGGTTGACAACCTAGCCCTAGATATTTCAGTCGTGGGTAGATAGTAAGTGGCTCTGTCCTTCCATTCTGATATAGACCTAACCCATTGTGCCCATCATAGCCTTCTTTTTGCATTATTTTAAAACATTTTCCATACTGGTCCTTGGCTATTTGAATAGATGGGGAGGGTTATTCATGTTCTTCTTGATACAACCAGGAATCACCTTGATCCACAATTTATTCACTTAACTCTTCCCATTTGGTTAATTTCATTGTAGGGGGAACATGAAATGTGACCACTGACTGTCTTCTATCTGCCATGGGTAGGCCATATGCCTTAGGTGGAATCAATTCACTAACATAGTATGATGCCTTTATTTTGTATTCGCCACAACCCTTGTCTTGGATCTCAAGTATTGGAGTGGATGATGGTGGTTCGAATGAAAGGGACTTAGTGAGATGTGAGGGGTCAATGTATTGGGATAAAGTGGATGAAGAAGCTTCTTGGTTAACTAGCACTTGCCGTTGTGGAATTTCCTTTAGGCTTGTACAATACTGAAAAGGATCTAGATCACCATCAATGGTGATCTCTGTGCCATTATAGGGTAATTTGAGACATTGGTGGTATGTTGAAGGTACAACCTTCATTGCATATATCCAAGGTCAACCTAACAACAAGTTGTATGGGAGGGTGAGATCCAAGACTTGGAAGCTGGTGTTTATGATTGTTGGGACAATTCGGATATGGAGTGTGACAACTCCTTTGGATGATCTTTCCTCATCATCGTAAGCCTTGATGACTATACTTTTAGAGGTATCTACACAGTCTTTTGAGAATCCTAATGCTTTAACCAATTTAAGGGTACATAGGTTCAAACTTGCTCCTCCATCTACCAAGACTTGTCTCACTCTGGTTTCATGGACTAAGACTTCAAGATGTAATGGGTCATTATGATCAGACTTTTCTATTGAGTAATCCTATTGGGAAAATGTGACATGATGTGAGTTGGTCAAATATCGCACCATCTCTTTGAAACGATTGACATCTAAGTCAGTAGGGATAGTTGTGTTTTGTAAAGCTTTGTTGAGAATGGCTCGATGCTTAGGTGACAAAGTCAATAGTTCCAAGATAGATATTTGCGTGGGGGTTTTACTCAATTGATCAAGAAGGTTGTACTTGAACCTAGAAGCTTGTGTAGATGGCTTAGAAGAAGGACCTAGAATAGTGATCTTTGTTCTGCATGCGTTTACACTACATTCCGAATGCTTCTTAATGGTGAAGGTATCGACATGCTCATTTGCAGCGTGGAGGCTATATATGATCTTTCCTTTTCCATAGTCATAGTTGGTGTCGATGTAATTGGCTGATGGATTGTTCTTAGGTCCCGAACTGGAGGCTTTTCCTTTCATGTGGTCATGTAACAGGTCTTTGAAGACCTTATGATCACTGTTCTTAGTGTTTTTCTGCCCACCAACCTCTATGGTTCCATTCTCAACAAAGTCTTGTATTATGTTCTTGAGTTGACGACATTGTTGGAGGTTGTGCCCTTTGGTCTGATGATATTCACAATGGGCTTTGTCATCCCACCAAGAAGGTTTAAACTGTCCATGATCATACTCCCTTGGTTCCAAAGGTTTGATGAGATTGTGTTTAATCAACACTTTGTAAATAACCTCGATTGGTTGTCCTAAAGGTGTAAATTCACGTGTAGGAAATCTCCTTTGTTGTGGTCTTTGTTGTTGTGAATTTTGGACATAGTTAGTGTGTTGATCTGGACTATCTATCGTGTCTTGATTGGAGTTGTACCCTCTAAGTGTGACAACTGGTCTTGTATGTATGTTTTTAGCATCAACAATGTCGTCATTTGTAACATTCTTGTTCCTAGACTAGAATTGCCTTCTATCATTTGGCGCGTTTTGATTTTGGACAATGGGGTTTCTGCCTTGTGCCTTCATTTCTCCTTTGTCTATGAGGCTTTTCTCAAGGATGATTCCCTTTTGTACCAAGTCTAAGAATGAAGTACAACAGTGTACCCTTAGATCACTTCGTAATTTGGGGTTGATGTTCTCTAGGAATATTGTGACCTTTTGTTCTTTGGGTATTTCAACTAAGCACCTAGCTAGACTTCGCCACCTCTAAAAGAAAGTGGTGAAATTTTCACCATCTTCTTGTGTCATGTGGCATAAGGTTGCAATTGTTACCTCATTGTCTATGTTAAAGGCGAAATGTTCGATAAACTTCTCAGCTAATTCGCCCTAAGATCGTATACCATGTGGTAATTTAGAGAACCATTCTAGTCTTTTCCCAACAAGGGTTCATGGAAATAGTCTCATCAAGTATGTGGGGTCATACGCTATGTCCATGCATGCTGTTGAGAACTATCTAATGTGTTCTATAGGATTCTTTCTCCCATTATACTTAGGAAAAATTGGTATAATGTATCCATGGGAGAAAGGTGTCATGTAAAGCGCTTTGTCAAAGGGACATGGACATAGGTCTTGTGCTAAGATAGTTCATTTTCTGGACATAGGTCTTGTGCTCCATCTGCTCTTGAAGATTTTGCATCTTGTTTTGAAGGACATCGACTTGCGTCAAGGACATGGTGTTCGTGATATTTGGATCAATGTAAGCATTTTGATATGCCATGTTCTGTGACAGGTTGTGATTAGGTGAGGGAATATATCCTGTCAAGATATTTTGATTCGATATAGGGATATTCCCTATTTGAATGCTTTGAGTAGGTATAGGAATGCATCCTGTCTGAAATGTCTGATTTGGAATAGGAATGCTTCCTGTTTGAAAGATTTGACTTGGTATAGGTATATTTCTGCCAACTTTGGTTCTCTTACCAGTCGTGTTGGTGCCAAAGGGGTTGGAAGAAGTTTCCCCCATAGTGAATTGTAAACCTTGTGTTATGTTGAAAGGGGTTGTGTTTACAATTGACGATGTTTGAGTTGGTATACCAGTTGGTATCGCTGCGGTTATTTGGGGAATAGAGATTATTGACATTGTAGTTTGGGATAGTTGAGTTGACTCTATTAGCAAAGTATGAATATCAAACCCTATGGGTAGTTTGGCACCTTCTACTAGCAATTTTGCTAGATAGCGTTGGGGATCATTTTCCAAACATTCATCCATGAAGGACGCAAATTCAGGATCTTGTACTGCTGCATCTATGTCTTCTATATAAATCTGACCATGCGTGTCCCTAGTGACATGTTTTTCTAGCAAAGGCTTATGGGGTTGTTTACTTCCTGACGGTTGATTTGCGAATGGATTAATGAATTCATTTGGGTCTATCATTGCTTTGTGTTTCTTTTGGGACCTTGTTTCAACCATGAAAAAGTTGCTCAAAATGGGTAATGCAGACTATGCCTAAAAACTGATATGACCTATGTCTATGTTTTTGGATTTTTCTGACGATAAATGATGTAGCGAAAATGGTTTCTAAAAGACGTACACTAAGATGACGTATGATAGGAAGGATGATATGCAAGATATGAGTATACTATGATGTGAAATGAGTCTAAGACTGTATAACCTACCACCTATGGGATAAATGCATGCAAAGACTTGTTTTTGACCAAGGAACTTGATTGTATGACAAGGATAGTGACAAGATGAATTTTTCAAACTAGACTAATGAGCTAAAAAGATCCACTAGATGGGACTAAAGTGACAAGATTCAATGATTTTGACAAATTGACACATGAATGTTTCCAATGACGAGGAAAGTTATCTAATATGTTATATGCAATTTCCTAGGGAGTATCCATATGCATGCAAGTTAGGATGACTATGACTAGGATGTTTACCATGACTAAGATGTATATGACACCTAATGATGGTAACTAAGAGTTATATGACACCTAACGATGCAAGGTTTTGAGCAAAATTTACCAGTTTCGAATCTAAGGTTGATCTTAAAAACCTATTGCAAATTATGACAATGATGTTTTTGGACTCAGCTCGTGGTTTTTGATGTTTTCTATTGATAGGAAAATGTGGTTCTCCTAACAATTGCAGTTCAAATTTTGACAAATACGGCTTTTTGATAGTGCATTCGGTGTTTTTGATAGTTGCGGTTTTTCCTATGACAGATGCGGTTTTTCGATACACATGCGGCTCGAAAACTAACAGATGCGGTTTGCATGCACACATGCGACTCAAAAACTGATAGATGCGACTCATGATATGTAGACCATGAAAAGTGAAAATTTTGACATCCAGATGCGACTCGCTAGTATGTATGCAGCGATTAAAATTACAAATGCGACTCGATTTTCTGACAGTTGAATTTTTCCCGAAAGTTGAAATTTTCTCAAAAGTTTTTGACTGACTTTGTTTGTTTGATCAAGATTTTGATGAATATAGCAAAGAGAAAACACAGCAATCAATGTATTTTTAGTTTTTGTGATGGTAAGGACTTGTTCAGACTCGAAAAACAATTACAACCTAGGCTTTTAGGACAATACTTGTTGAATTCTTATTTGGATTTCTCTAGCTATGCATATTTATGGTGAATGACTAGTAGCTTGACCCCACTGGCTCCCCTCCACGACACTCACTTATACGAGGTAGTCAAGCTACTGTATCCATGAAACTCCCATGGCATACATTTCATTTCCACACATAAATCGTAAGAATATAAGACGGCTTCACAGGGTCGACCCTACTGCTCCAACAAGTAGGTAGGATTTTGGTAACTCTACAACAAGGTGTTTAATAAGGGCATTCCGTTCGTGGGACACTATCCAACATCGGCGAGAGTCCATTTCTGTCCATCTCGTCAGAATAGTGCACATGATTCTTGGGCTTTCCCCAAGAATCCACCTTTCTATATCAGCTGGAAGTCGCTTGGCTTTAGCGTGCTACCGGTCTGAGTCGTCTTGGGGTGAGTAATTTTTCCCACCAAGACAGGCCCAAGTTCTAGAGTCAGCAACCATTTCTCTTACACCCAGGATCGCATGACTATGCAAGGGGAGAGGATACTTCGGTGTACTAAATCATAAGGGTTACAGATACGTGCAAAGCACCAAACAAAGAAGATAGTAGTTCTTTTTAATCCAAATGACAAATTTCTATCTATCAAATAGAAAATTCATTTAATCCCACACGATGATTATCTATCTACCAAACAAAAGCTTGCTTAAATAAATGAATTTAACACAAAGGCATTAGGTCCTGCATGCAAATTCATCAGTAGTTCATTGTTCTTCTGCTTTCGTCCTACAAAAAATATGTCTTAGGTTTTTATATGTCTTCTATGCTTTGTCCTGCAAACACTATGTTATTCCTCCTTAACACAACTGACACAAACATTAGCAAAAATCCAAAAAAACTCAAAAAGTGAAAGTGAACATATGGATGCATGAAAATCGATAAAAAAGTGAAAAAGTGTTACCAAGCAGATGCAGCATTTGGAGCCACTAATGCGGTTCGACTGTTGACAGGTGGATGCGGTTCACTAATTTGTTGACAGGTGGATGTGGTTCACGAGCTTGTTGACAGGCGGATGCGGTTCATGACTTTGCAAATGTAGCTTTTGATGATAGATGCATCGCTATTTTTCACAGATGCATCATTTTGCGGAACAGATGCACTACACTATACAAAAAACCTGCAAAAAGGAACAGAAAATGGAAAAATGGAAAGATGAAAATATGTGTGGATTTTGAAGCGTGTTCATGTCGGGTTCACCAAATGTAACATCTTAGATTTCTTTGCAAAAGTGACTAGATAAACAAAGTTAAGTCCTAATCTAAATAATCTAAAATCTAACAACAAAGAACGAATAAGTAAACTAAATAATAAAACTAAAATGATCTCACCGAATATGTGTTCACCCTTTCGAATTATCTCTATTGCTCTTCTCCATTTTTCCTTTTCAGTGTTCTTGTCCTCAGATTTCTATGTTTGAATGCAAGTATAGTATTGTCGAGTGTCTAAGCAAAATATCAAAGAATAGTTTCTCTTCTCAAAAGTGTATGATTTCGGGAGGAGGAATAATGATTGTGACAAGCCATTTTATAGATTGTAGGTTTTCGAACAATCGGCTCATATTGAAAGAGAGATCGACGGACGAGATTGATGAATGCCATGCGATGTGAGTTATGTGTCAGATAGAATATGAGTTAGAACATGAGTTCAGGAAAGACTACAGATAGAGACTAAATTAGAACGTGAGTTAGAACACAAGTTCAGATCTTAATCTCCAAAAGTAGAAGAAATAGACTTTGTATGCAAAATCCAAAGTTGGAACTCGAAGAATTAACGCATTCAAATGCAAAATAGGAGTTTAGAACTAGTTAATCGACCAGTTATAATGGAGAGTCTTCTCATAGAGATAAACACAGAGATAACTGAAGAACTAAAAATAGATCTCAAGTCAGAAGGTGAGTGAATGAATTAGATAACTGAATGATAGAGGAATGTGACATAATTAATTAATAAATGAGTTAAATGTTAATTTAATTTAATCATTTGAAAATGAGACTTTAATTAAATAAATAAAGTAATTTATTTAATTGACTTTTGGAAAGGATAAAATAAATAATTAAATAATAAATATTTAATTATAGATAAAGGGGGTTAAATGAATAATTAAATAAAGATATTTAATTATAGTTGGAAAAGTATGATCAAGGGGTAATTAAATAATAAATTATTTAATTGATACATAAAGGGGGTAGAATTAATTAGTTCGCAACATAATTAAATAAATATGATTTATTTAATTAATCAAGTTGAATAAAGATTAATAATTAATTAATTAAAAAGGAGTATTTAATTAATAGAAGAAATATGTGTTAGAAAAGGTAATTAAATAATTAACATTATTTAATCAAGATGACGGACTATAGAAAATTATGTCGAAATGTGTACTTGCAGTCCTAGACCAATTTTCGGTATCTACAGAGATCAATGGTAGGAAGAGGGAAATCATCCTTCAGGCATGCTTTGTTTAGGTCTCTAAAATCAGTGTAGATTCTGATGCCTTCAGTGGTTTTTGGGACTAGTACCAAGTTTGAAACCCACTCAAGATAATTTATCAATCGGATGAATCCAACATCAAGAAGCTTTTGTAACTCTAGTTTCACCAAGAGTGCTATCTGAGGGTGCATATTCCTTAGTTTTTGCTTAACTGGCTTGGCTTCAAGATAGACTATTAAGTGATGCACAATTACTTTAAGATCAATGTCTGGCATATTTGTTTATGACCATGCAAATTTATCTCTCTTCTCTTTCAGGAATGTTGCTAGGTTCTTCTATTCTTCATCTAGTAGGGATTCGGCATAAAAAGTGATTTGGGGTGCTTCTTATGTTCCCACACTAACTGGACTGGCCTTTTTTATTAGCACTACTAACTTTTGGGGATGCATTGCACTAAGGGGGAGATTGAATCCCTCATCCTTGGGCACCTCAGAGAGGTTTTTACCCTCGGATAAATCCTTTATTTTTAATATTTTTGGATCAGAGAGTGCCACAGTGTGGTTTTCACTCAAGGATCTACATGCTAGTTGTATTTCATCAATTTTGTGATTGAAAGATTCAATCATCTCCCCATAGTATGCCCCTATGTCTAGATCTATGTCAAAACCTGCTTTATGATCTGCCCATGATAGGTTGTCATGGATTTCCATGAATTCTAAGATCGCTTCAGCATTTTTGAATAAATCAAGAATCAGTGGTCCTTGTTGGTCCATGTCAATAAGTTGCAAGTATACTAGGCATAGTTCAGTTGGCTGATTGCTTAGAGAAAAGGATGTAATGAATATCATGAAGAGGGAGTTATTATAAAATAGGTCATCAATATCATGGGGGAATTCATCTAAGGTCATATCACATGGTGTAGGTAACCAAGAGGAAGCCTTGACTTGTTTAGCGGAAGTACTTTTTCCAATAAGGGTAACTTTGCTCGTGGTACAACCTAGACCAAGATTCTTTAATCATTTCTTAGGAACGATAGGTTCTAGAAAGCCATTATCATTCTGGCATAGCTTCTCATTCTTGTTATAGCCCCATGCCTTCATTATTTGTAAGCCTTTATTGTCATCTTCCATGGGAAGAATACGGATAGGTCGTTCAACATGATAGAGTAGTTTAGAAACATCCTCCTCATTGATATCTTCTTGATTTATATCCCCCCACTTGGTGAAGGTAGTAGCTGCCATCTTGATTGTTTCAGGATCTTTGGTGCTATATGTGGGTTTCCCATGAGATTGGGGAGAAATAGGTAGCTCTCCTAAGACAAAGGTATCTTTAGTAGCTTATAGTTTCCACAACCATCATCCTGGATCATTGCTTTGATGTCAGGAATTTTCTGCAGAATGGGTGTATTCGTTGTTGAGGTAGATGCAAGGGATGACAAATCAACAAATGAGGTAGGTGTGGGTGTAGGCCCTTCATCATTTTTAGGCACCTAGGGTATCTTATAAAACTTGGCCTCAAGATTCTTACACTAGTAAAAAGGCTTAGGATCTCCATGGATAGTAATTTCTTTTCCCTCAAAAGGAAACTTGACACGTTGATGGTAGGTCAAGGTGACACCTTTTAAGGCATGGATCAATGGTTGGCCAAGTAGGATATTATACAGAAGATCAAGATCTAGCACTTGGCATGTACTTTCTACAATGATAGGTCCTTCTTGAATGGGTAGTGCAATGATGCCTTGGGATATCCGCTCTTGGTCATCATATGCTCTGATGGTGGTAATTTTTGTTTTCTCAATAGTATCTTCTGAGTAGCTCAAGTCTTTGATCAACTTAAGGGTACAAATATTCAGACCAACACCTCCATCTACTAAGACTCTTTTAAACTTCTTCTTATGAATGAATAACTCGAGGTGTAAAGCACTATTATGAGGTGGTTGTGATGGTAGGTCTTTCTTGGAGAAGATGAGAAAGTGATTGGTAATATGTCCTACCATAGCTTGAAACTGATTTATATCAATATCCTTGGGGATGGATGACTCCAATAAAGATTTCTATAATATTTCTCTTTGTACGGGGGATAGCCTCAATAGTTCTAAGATTGATATCTATGTTGGGGTCTTCTTAAGCTGGTCTAAGAGATTATACTTGTTTGGATTTGATGTTGGAAAAGTAGGTTGTGCCCTAGACTGAGATGGGACTCCTTGGATGGTGACCCTTCCACATCATGTGGTGACTCCACATTCTACACTAGGTTCTTTGATGGTGATGACAGTGATGATGCTATCACAGGAAGCAATGACATTTGAATAGCTATGTTTTATGTTTGTGTAATCCTTATCTTTTTCATTGTTGTTCCCTTTGTTATGATCTTGTATAGGGTTCTTGTATATCTTAAGATCTTGATTCCCAACTAGTACCTCAGCAAATATGGTGTCATTTTCTATGAGGTCTTGGATGATATTCTTGAGTCTCATGCAATTTTCCATTTTGTGTCCTTTGATTTTATGAAAGTCACAAAGATCGTTCTCGTTATACCAAGATGGTTTCTCTAGTGGTTCTTGGTAGTTTTCAAAGTTAAGTAATGTTATCAAATTTGACTCTACCAAATTTTTCATGATGGTTTCAATAGGTTTAGATAATTGTGTGTACTTGCACTTGGGATAGTTGTTCATGTTGGTATTTTGCCTTTATTGCATCTTGGTGTTGTTGATTTGATTGTTCTGAGGAGGTGTTTTTTATTGCACAGTTTTTTGAATGTTAGCAACTTGATTTTTGTTGGGTCTAGGAGAACTTAGGACCACCTTAGCATCCACCACACCATTATTTGTCACATTTTTGTTTTTAGCCTAGACATGAGGTTTTTCATTTGAATTGGTTGATGGTCGGTTGTAAGCTTGATTATTTCTCTCTGAGATTAGAGTTTATTTGATGTTAAGGGATCTAGGGACAATATCATCATAGGATGTGATGCATTGCATTTTCAAGTGGAAAGAGAGATCGGGATCCAAATTTTCTATGATGATTCCCACTTGTTGTTCGTCGAGAAGGGTCCACTTGATTTTACTAGCTTTTTGTCTCCATCGTTGCAAGAAATTGGTGAATGATTCTCCTATGGTTTGTTTGAGAGTGTATAACTCTTCTAGACTAACATCCATGTCAAGGTTGAAGGAGAAGTGATTGATGAATTTATCATTGATTTCTTGAAAAGTGTTGATGTTGGGAGACAGATGAGAAAACTAATCCATAGCATGACCTATTAAGCTTCAAGGAAAGAAATGCATTAAATAGGAATCATTGTAAGCCACCTCCATACACATGATGCTGAATTCTTTGACATGGTACACAGGACTCCATCTCCCTTTGTATTTATTGAATTTGTGGATTTCAAATCTAGGAGGGAGTGGCACCATTGTGATGTTTCGGTCAAATGGATAAGGACATAGATTTTGTGTATGGGGCTTCTTTTCCTTACCCATTCAAAGGTCCTGTATTTCTCGGGATAGCACCTTGAATTGCGATGCTATATCATCCTATGGGTTTGGTGGAGGAACATATGATGGGATGATGGATGAGTTATAAATGGGATTCTGATATGTTAGTGTGTTGTATGGGGTGTATGGTGGAGTGGGGTTATGTGAAGGTGATTGAGGTGTTGATGTATATGTTCCTAATGCATTTGTATTGATGATATTCTATTGAGGATTATAGTAGGAACTTTTTTGTTGTTGTTGTTGCTGATGTGGGCATACTGTTGAGCTAGTAAAGCTGCTTGTTGTTGTTGCACCACTAGGGATTTCTATTGGGCTTGATGTTGTTGCTGCACCATGAGGGCTTGTTGTTGGGCCTAATGTTGTTATTGTGCTACTAAGGATGCTTGGTAGACTTCTTGTTGTTGTGCTACTAAGGATGTTTGATAATCTTCCTATTGTTGTTGTTGTTGTTGTGCATCTAAGGTTGCTTCTTGTTGTTGTTTTTGTATTTGTTTTGTGGCTAAGGCTGCTTTTTGTTGTTTATGTTGTTGGATGGATCGTTGATAAGCTTTCTACGCTTGTTGTAAGGCTAAGGCATGTGTTTTCAATATATGACTAGTTGGTTGTTGAGACACTTGTGATGGATTATGGGCATTAATGTTTTAGATGTGGTGTGAGTTGGTGATGAGAGGTTGGGAGTTTCCTTGGTTCAACATTCCTTCTAATATGGTGGATTGAGGTGGATGAATGTAGGTTTGAGGTCCCATTTCATTTTTCATAGTGAACGGGATCATGGGGAAAGATGAGGATGTTTTCATTAGATTTTGCAATGGTAATGACATATTAGGACCTTGATTCCATTGATTGATGCTTGGGGGATTTCTTTGTGCTTTGGATGCGGTCAAGGTATTTCCTTGATTGATGGGGTTTATAACCAAGGTTTTTTTTTTAATTTGGTTTTATGATAGATGGTTTGGATGTGTCTTGTAGCACCAATGGTATAGATGAACCCATGGAAGGATTGGGTAAATATGTCCCCATTTGTATTGAGGGTTGACTCTTTGATATAGTATTACCAGGCCCCTATGTACTATCTTGAGATACTTGGTCGATACTACTTTGCGTGATGGTGGGAATACTTGTGGTACTCATAGACGTGTATGAAGAGGGGTGTCCTTGATAGGTGGAGGTTGTGGTGGATTAATGAAGGTCAAGAGGTTTATGTAAATACTTCTAATTTTTGGGGATGGGAGGAGCACCAAAGGTAGGTGTCTAAGTGGTTGTTGGAGGCGGAGGATTGGTATCAAGGGTACTGCTTTCAAATGGAAGAGTCAGACCAAATTCCTTGGCAAGGCTAACTACAAGACTAGGAGTAGATGTTTAATTTATCCCTAATGGTGGAGTTGTGAGGCCTCGTACCAAATTTTGTGCAAAAAATGATGGGGAAATAGGAGCTATGTTTTCAAAGGCTTAATGTTTCATGATTTCCTCCCTAGTAAGCTCAAAGGGATTGTTTATGATGTCCTCTATCTCATATGGTCTTTTCAAAGATGATGGTTGTTATGATGGAGTGACTTGACTTCTTGGATCAAATTCTATAGGATTTGGATCACTTGAGGTAAATGTGACTTTGGTTTTCTCCATGATTATCTTGTATTGTGATCTTTTCTTTACCATGAATTTGGGGTCACTTCTAGGAGAGTTATGTTGGGATTTGTAATTTTTGAACTCCCTATTTGACTCAAATCTAGGTAAAAGAGATGCTCTAAGTTGTTTTGGAGCAATGATGATAATGGGGATGAAAATATGGGTGAAGTAGAGAGTGATCTTTGCACTAATTTTGGGACAACACTTTTGTCTTGAGTTTGTTTTTTGATGTTAGGATAAAGGATGTTTATGAACTTGAAAATCTTTAGGGTAGACTTGTGACCTTCAAGATAACTAGTTCAAGGATGATAACTAACTTCACCAAATGCATGGAAAAGGATTCATTTCACATACAAACTAGATAAGTTAGGGGTTGGTTTGATAGATGTTTAAGTCAAAATATGTTGGTATATTCAAATTTTTTGCAAAGTTTGGTGAAGTGAAGGATGAAAATTGATGAATGGGTTGATGAAATGTTTGATCCAATATTGACTTAGAATGAACCTTTGTTTTCCAAGACCAAGGTAGTGAGAATAATGCTAGACCTCTAAAATGTTCAAATCCTAAAGACACAATGTTGAATTATATGAGAGGATAGATGGGGATGTTTAAACCTGTTTGCTTCCTCCTAGCTCAAGTATAGTAGTTTCTTAACAAGAGGTTACGATTGCAGTAAATTATTACAGCCCACTTCTTGCAAAAATTTGAATTATGATATCTATGCTTGTACTGATGGGATGTAGATCTTACATTACGGATTTTGATTATGTGATAGATCATTCAAAGAAGCTCAATATCGTGAAAAATACCAAAGTTTTGACTCCAAAAGAATGCATATAATTCTAGATTGTACCTTCAAGTGTGTCTATAAACATTTTCTACCAAATTTCCTCTATTTTTGTGAAGTGCTAAATGGTGTTTCTTGAGAGCTTTTGGTTTAAGATGTCTAAGTTTAAAATGACGACCTATAGATCTTATTTTGGGGATTTTGATTTTGCATGAGATCATTAAAGAAGAAGAAGGTATTTATTTCCATGTGGGAGGTGGTAATATAGACCTTTTGGTGAAAATATTAGCTCTTCATTCTTCTTTATCTAAGATGGTTGCAGCAATTCTCCACTGATTGGATGTTTCCTTGGTTTCAAAAGTGAAACTTCTCAAACTGCTAATGATATTTGTTTGTTCTCCCTCAATGAATTCAAAGTTTTGTTGAATAATAGCACCTATAAGGTTAGGTTGTTGAACGGGAGCGATCGGTCTCCAAATGGTCATGTGGGGTTCAATTGTGTCAATTTTATCTTGCTTAAGTGAATTGATTTTACAAACACTCATCTTGATTATGTTTTCAAACTAAATGTTTATGTCAAAACAATCATAACTTTCACAATGTCCATTTCATGAAAATCATGAGATTAGAGCTATAATTGCCTATGTTGTCTTTGGGAAATATGGATTGAGATTAAGTCAAGATATTTAGAAATTTCTAAGGATAGAAACCCTTAGGACAAGCAGTAATATCAAGACTAAATCAAGAGGTATCCATATTTAAACCAAAGTGTTTGAAATTTTGAGGAAGATAGTGAATGTTTTTGTAACATTTTGAAACCAAGCAATGTATCAAACTGACTCACAATCATTTACAATCCTAGGTTTGAAATTGCCATACTTATTGAGTCCCAACTTAGATTTCTCCAAACACTAAACAATGCAAACAGTTAGAGATTTGGTGACACTGGCTCCCCCTTTCTTGGCACACAATTCTTGGGACCACCAAATCTCAAAATCCTTAAAATCTGGAGATCAAAAGGATTTTTCTATCTCTACAACTGAATAGTAAGAATGTGGGGTGGATTCAGAACAATTATTCTTGCACCAACAAGTATTAAGGATTTTGGATTCTAAGAAAAGTTTTGTAATAAGGGCTTCTAGTTTAGGGGATACAATGATAAACTCTATCAAGAGGTCTCCCAACCCTTAGAACAAGGGATTTACACATCATAAAGATACTAGGGGAGAGCTATCATGTATAGCATGCCATTGATCACAATTTTCATTGCAACCACACATTTATATAGCAGTTTGGAAGAACTTGGCTTTAGTTCATTACTGCTTGGGTCGTTCCCTCCTTTTGAAGCGGGGAGGCAAACCCTCAAAAGATAAACAATAGAAAGGAAGTACGTTTGTAGTTCGATCATATTTTCTTGTATGAACAAAGAGAGAACACATGCCACGTCTTTTACTCACACTCGCAAAGGGGTTCAGTTTTAATCCAAATTGAAAGATGTAGGTGATCTTCCAAAGTATTAAGGAATGTTTCTATTTCTCAAGGTCACCAAATGGTGCGAGAGAATTGCATACGCATCCAATAACAATGTTGTAAATCAAGACACAACAAACACTTGTAAATTTTAACACCTCAAAGTAGTGATGAGTTCATTTTAAGCACCAAATAAAATGTTAAGTTGCCTTGTTCAATTTTAAACCCAATTGAAGATGATGAAATGAGGGTTCAATTTTAGTCCCGTTTGAATGTTCATTTTAAACTCAATTGAAATTTAGTGGGGTCCTAGAGCATAAAGTAGAAAGCATGAAAATTTGGGTTATAATTTCCCCGAAGCGTTAAACACTTGTTACAATTATAGATTTTCAAGAAAAGATAGCTTTATTCACTTTAGCTCCATGTCGTTCAACCTACAAAATCTTGTTAGTCTAACAACCATAACAATGTTATAAGTGTATTAGTGATCTGATGAATCGAGAAGATTAAAGCACATGTCAAAAAAATGATCGTAAAACTTCTTACCCTAGTTCGGCGTCATTGTACATGATAGCGTCATGATTTGAAATTTGGGTGTCACTCTAGTGAATTTGGGTGTCGCTTTGTGAAAAAATAGAGAGCACGATAGCGTCATAATTTTGTCGGGCGTCGCTCTAATGTGTTTGGGGGCATCATCGTTTGAAGTCTTTGATACCTCTATATTAAATTGGTGTCACAAGATTTAAATTAGTTTCAATGCATTTATTCAACATGTTTCAAATTGAGATAGCATCACTATATGGAGACACTCTTCAAAGTGCATCATTGTATTTGATTTGGGCGTCATTGTAACTTGCAACAAAGAAGACAAATAGAATTTGAGCTAAAAATTGATTTAATTATCAGTATGCCCTCTTTCTAGTGCTAAAATGTGAGATGAGTATTGTCAAGGGAGTCAATTACACTTGATCCATGATGAATCAAAGCATAATTTATCCACTAAACCTCAATCTTACAAACAAGATCATTCAAATTGAAAGTTTAAACTAAGCATTTATTGAAACTGAAAACTATAAACTACGAAAGCAATTAAATTCCTACTCTAACCCATTTGAAACTTATCCCATTTTGGAATTGGTGTCGTGTTGATGTGGAACAATGACCCTTTCCCAATCCTGTGATTAGTGAGCATGTTTCAATCAATTCTATGGAAGAGAATTGATGAAACCATTGTGATAAATGGATGAAAACTTGATTTATGCTAAAATGAACATGATGCAAGCTAAATTAACATGATTTTATGCTAAGATTGATCTAACTATGCAATTGCTAAGCTAATTTAAGCTACTTATAGGCTAAAAGATGGAAACCCTAATTTATAAAATAAATTAAGATGGATGCATGGAAGCCATTAATGGATGTCTTAAGCTATTATGCAACAAAAAATGAACTAAAACAAGCTAAAATTGAGTAAATTGAGAGTGTGAATGCAAGTGAATTAAACAACATAAGTTTGCAATTGAAATATGGATCCATTTGTCTCCCAATAGGGTTCTATTTATAGGAGATCAAATGAGAAATGGAGGGTTGAGATTGAAAAAGCTAATCAATGGTCAAGGATGGAGGAAATAGGAGGCATGGATCATGGATTCTCATCAATGGATGAGAATGCAAGATGAGAATTAATCAAGGGCTCACATTTGTTCCAAAAAAACACACTTTTGACCTGCACACACAGGTCACAAGGTGACTTGCTCAAGAGGTTAAAGGTTTATCTTGTTCAAAAAGCCAAGTGAGATGATTGGAGGAGAGAGAATATTGTTTAGAATATTCTCATGGATGAGGATAAATATATTTTGCAAATTAAAAGAAAGATTTAATTGTGCAAAAAAGGAGATAAGGGATATTCCATAGGAATATTCCCCTTTTAGAGGAAAATTAATTTAATTTCTAATTAAACAAGGTTTAATCATGCAATTAGGGATTTGAAGAATTAAAGTGATATTCATTAGAATAAATAATTTAATGAATGGGGGGAGATGAATTGATATTTAATTAAATAACTTAGGGTTATTTAATTAAATTAGAAGACTTCGGGAATAAAATTAAATATTTTGATTTATTTAATTAATAAGATGAAATGTTAGCGTGAAAGGGGTGAATTAACCCAATTTAATTAATTAGGTTAATAGATGCAAATGACACAATTAATTAATTAGCTAGGCTAATTCAACTAATTTAACGAAAAGAGGATGGGTTTCAAGAGGAAATTATGTTAGTATCTATTTCAAGTGCATGATATCACTCAAGAAATTTTTCAATGTCTACATTTTTCCCCTCTTTGAAGCGAGGTACATATTGCTTCGGTTCAAAGACTGATGCCCTTCGGATTAAAAACTGCTAGCTAAATTAAAAAATTAAAAAAAATGTATTTTTTTAGATGTCCCAATCGAAGGATAAAGCTGATTCACCAGAATGTGAGACAAGTATTTTTAGGGGGGGTCGATTACACTTGATCCATGATGAATCAAAGCATAATTTATCCACTAAACCTTAATCTTACAAACAAGATCATTCAAATTTAAAGTTTAAACTAAGCATTTATTGAAATTTAAAACTACAAACTATGAAAGCAATTAAATGCCTACTCTAACCCAATCCCATTTTGGAATTGGTGTCATGTTGATGTGGAACAACAACCCTTTCCCAATTCCATGATTAGTGAGCCTATTTCAATAGATTCTATGGAAGAGAATCAATTAACCCATTGTGATAAATGGATGAAAACCTTATTTATGCTAAAATGAACATGATGCAAGCTAAATTAACATGATTTGATGCTAAGATTGATCTAACTATGCAATTGCTAGCTCATTTAAGCTACTTCTAAGCTAAAATATGGAAACCCTAATTTATAATGGATGCATGGAAGCCATTAATGGATGTCTTAAGCTATTATGCAACTAAAAATGAACTAAAACAAGCTAAAACTAAGTAAATTGAGAGTGTGAATGCAAGTGAATTCAACAACATAAGTTTGCAATTGAAAGATGGATCCATTTGTCTCCCAATAGGGTTCTATTTATAGGAGAGCAAATGAGAAATGGAGGGTTGAGATTGAAAAAGCTAATCAATGGTCAAGGATGGAGGAAATAGGAGGCATGGATCATGGATTCTCATTAGTGGATGAGAATACAAGATGAGAATTAATCAAGGGCTCACATTTGTTCCAAACAAACACACTTTTGACCTGAACACACAAGTCACAAGGTGACTTGCTCAAGAGGTTAAAGGTTTAGCTTGTTCAAAAAGCCAAGTGAGATGATTGGAGGAGAGAGAATATTGTTTGGAATATTCTCATGGATGAGGATAAAGATATTTTGCAAATTAAAATAAATATTTAATTGTACAAAAAAGAGATAAGGAATATTCCATATGAATATTCTCATTTTAGAGGAAAATTAATTTAATTGCTAATTAAACAAGGTTTAATAATGCAATTAGGGATTTGAAAAATTAAAGTGATATTCATTAGATTAAATACTCTAATGAATGGGGGGAGATGAATTGATAGTTAATTAAATAACTTAGGGTTATTTAATTAAATTAGAAGACTTGGGAATTAAATTAAATATTTTGATTTATTTAATTAAATAAGATGAAATGTTAGCGTGAAAGGGGGTGAATTAGCCCAATTTGATGAATTAGGTTAATAGATACAAATGATGCAATTAATTAATTAGCTAAGATAATTCAATTAATTTAGGGAAAAGAGGATGGGTTTCAAGAGGAAATTATGTTAGTATCTATTTCAAGTGCATGATATCACTCAGGATATTTTTCAGTGTCTACAAAAAGATACAAGCATTATAAGAAAATTCCCAAATCCGCACAACCCGAAGCCAAACAATGGAAAAATGCAAAGAAAATACATTTCTCCCATGCCATAGAAAATATTGCTAAAAAATTGGCTCACACATTTGTGAAAATATCTTGCTCTATACAATGATCCAAAAACCTAAATTCTGAATATAACATCTAACAACCATGAACAACATAACAGATCTACACAAGCATATGATCAATATAGAAGAAGTGTGGAGCACAATACTAGAGCACACTATGAACACTTGCACTTACTTCATTCCAACTCATCTTCAGACACTGCAATAAAAAGATAGCTCCATGTACTCACAACACTTCCTCAATATCTCAACTACACATGCACATCCTGAAACAACTTATTTTCCTCTTTTTCACAACTTCCTCAATATCCTCCGTATGCAAAAAACTTCCTCAACACATAGTTGAAATCAATGAAAACACCATCCAATAGACATCTTGTTGACATCAATGAAAACATCTTCACACTTGCAACAATAGTTTCACGTCCTAGTCCCATAAACCATCACAATGTTGCATCCTTTAGAGTAGCTGGAAAGTGTTTTTGCATTATTGTGATAATCATAACAATGACATAAAACATCAAATTCAAAGAGAACATATCAATGTCTTCCATGGAAAGACCTCAATAGATAGGAAATGCAACACAAGGTATTTTCTTCATGGGGGCATCCTCTTCTAGATGGGAAATGGAAAACTCAAAGGTAACAGGACTGTTGTTAGCCAATGCTTTTTTGTCATTGTTATTGTTGTTGTTGTTGTTGTTCATGGTTCCAAATGCCTAAGGTGTGTAGAAAGATATGAATGGCTTAAGGTATCTTGGGGTCTTACCACTTCGGAGCTCGTAAGAATCTTGAAATAATTTAGCAACCTTTTTAAATCAATCTTCAAGAAACTCATGTTGGACACTAGAAGGATATTCAAAGGTGGACTCAATGACACTTGTTTCAATATCAGGTTCAACTAGTTCCTTCTTGGATGGTATATTCACAATTAATGACTTTAATTCATTTTGTGAGTTTTCTTCTTATGAACTATTTCTTATATCCTTATTAACAAATATTTCTTTACTATCTCTAATATGATTCATGCATCTATATGATCTATAACAGAGAAAACCATGGTTAATTATCTAGGCGAGGTTGACAATCGCGCAAAATTTTACCTTGATGCACTAGTCCTAACTCAATTCACTAGGGTTTTAGGCTTTTAACACCTTTCCCTAGCAATGGTGCAAAAATGTTTGGACAAAAAATGTAGATGAATATTGGGGATAAACTATCCTTGTAATTCTATCAAATTGGTTTAATATAATTGAATCAATCCTTG
Source organism: Sequoiadendron giganteum (assembly GCA_007115665.2). Taxonomy (NCBI): domain Eukaryota; kingdom Viridiplantae; phylum Streptophyta; class Pinopsida; order Cupressales; family Cupressaceae; genus Sequoiadendron; species Sequoiadendron giganteum. Next base: position 50,161,624 of record CM021103.1, on the reverse strand, counting down.
GGAATTTCGTGTTGACTTCCTTAGTTTGTTCCTAAATGTAAATCAAGGTATCATAAGCTCATGAAAGGTGTTGTGGCTATGTACCAAAGGGGTGAAATAAGCAAGTTAAGTAGGGGTGAAATGCATTCTATGAGAATAAATAATCAAATCTAAATGATTTTAAATAATTAAATTAAAAGAACTCTTAGATTGTTTGATACTAAAGAACTCTTGAATTTGTAGTAGTTTGCGTTGAGATAATTTTGGTGACAGGACTTTTTAATTCTAATGATAGGACCTATTAAATCTGGCGACAAGAATTGTGCAGCAAATATAGTCTTAGAAAACACAACTGTTAATCCCAAATACTATTCCAATATTAAACAAAATGTAGTAAATCAATTAAGACATAAACCACACTCGTAAATAAATAACAATCACATAAATCATAATAAAAAGATAAATAACAATTAATGAATTATGCATAAATCATACTAAAAAATAACCTAAAAGAAAAATCAACTGGTGGCTGAAGAGTGGGACCTACCTCTGTTGATGGTTTTTTTAGCACTGCAACAACGTAGATAGAATACAAGTATCCTATTTCTCTTGAAAGGTAGATTTCTATCAGTAAGCCTCAAGAAACAACCCCAAGGTCTCTAATGTCAGGTATTGAAAATGCACAAACAACGTAGTGATGATGTGATTTGCTGGCTAACACAAAGGGAATTTATGGTAAAACAAAAGTTGAAGCTATGAGTCAACAATTTTCCCAGATCTATGGTTTGGAAATTATGCTTTCATCAAATATATTAATTCAGTGATGTTGTGAGGCAAGGTCAAATCTCACTTTATAATTATTTAGTCGGTGTTCTTGCTGAGATTTGCAAGGTTAGATATTTATTTTTTCCTAGAAGAGGAGATAATATAAAATCATTAAATCATAAGGACTATTTCGACTAAATGTTTAAATTTTGCAAAATAAATATTATGATTTAAATGTTAGAAGGTGTTAATATTTATATTTAATGTTTTCAAATCCACTAATGTTTCAAATAAAGTGTTGCAGGTGTTCCATACATTTTCCTGTCATCTTCGTTAATAATAGTAGCTAACTTCATGTGATTTCTTGGTAACGTTTATTTTTACAATGAAAAATCTGCTAGCTATAGTCCCAGTTTGAAGCCCTCATTGTGTGTTTTGATTCAAAATATCTACCTTCCCTAACCGTGGTTGTTACTTTAATCATCTCATAAACCATCAAATTTTTTTGGTAAATGTGAATAAGTGGAATAAGCAGATAGTTTTGGCAATATTGTTTCTAAAGAATTCTTGGAAAGTATCGCCTATTTTCATTATACACCTTGTAGTTTCCCTTTTGATTAATTGCAACGTTACAGGTAAATAAAATCCTGTTAACACATGGTTGTCACTAAGATGTTTCAATTATAGCGATATGTGGGTAAAATCCTAAGGCAGATAAGTAAATAAGGGATTGGATTACGATTTTTGGGGAGTAGTGTTTATTTAGAGTGTGGAGCTGATCATTTGGGGGAGGGAGAAAAATTGATGGAATAGATTTCCCTATATAGATCAGGGCTTTCCATTGATCCTTTTTAGTGATATCCTTTCGCGACACCGGACACTTTTGGCCCAACCACATCGGTAGTTATTCCTTCATTCTAATTTATGTTGTTTCATATTCTTGATAAATTGTGTAGAAGATGAAAGATATGATCTTCATTGTTGATCTATTTTGATCTTTAAAATAATAAAATTATGCGTTGAGTTTTGATATTTATTTTACAAAATATAACTCTTCAGGTTATAGTAAGAGCTTGGTGACATCTCCAAACTATAATGGTCTCATTCTATTATTTTCCCTCTAATCAATAGAAAATTTTATTCTGAAAAAGGCTAGTTATACATTTATTATTCCATTTCTGGCATGTTCGAGTATTTAAATGGGTTAACTCATTATTTTCCTTTCCTCATTATATGCATCCTTTGTATTTATTTTCTTATATATCAACCATTAGTCAGTCCGCCTCATGTGTTTCTGGTAACTATTCCATTGTTTCTTATATTTAATAATGAAACAGTGTAGTTTCTTTATGTTTTAGCTTGGTTAAAAAGATATTAACATTTGAAGATTTTGTAGCTTCTCTTGGAAATATATTCTCTTCTATTCAGAAGGAATTGAGGTGTAAAATTGTTTGTTTCTTTCTTCAATTGTCTCTTCTTACATAAAATGTTAATAGGTTCCTTTAATCTTCCTTGGAGCACAGGGTGTATCGATATTTATTTACTATTCATAATTATATTTAGTAGTGTATTGTTTACAACTATAAGCATGTTGTTTATATGAGGGCAAGGAGTCTTAAAATTGGTAGCCTCAGTCAATACACCCTATCATTTGAAAAATATATATATATATAAAGAGGTCCATCGATATTGCAAGTAGAATAAGGACTTCTTTACACAAACAATCTAGTTCAATTTACTAAATGAAATTAATTAGAATAAGAATTAACTTATCTCATAGTAAATGTCATTATTAAGTATACAAGGATTATTCTACTTGGCTTACACAAATTAGTTGAAATTGAAGATTTAATCAAATAATTATGAAGATGTAATAACACCATTTGGAAATATATAGAAGTTATTAATGGAATTTAATTTTCATTGTATTTCAATCATGGATTTTATCTTGCACAGTCTGATTATTCTCGACCTTTACTTAAAACATCTTAGCCAAATTTGTGGTGTGGTTGATATCATTACTTTTTCTTGATAATTGCTCTTTACGATTTCACCTTCATTGTGTAGTTTATGATTTATAATGACAATTCTATTGTTCTATAGCCTCATGCATTTAGTTTTTTAACTATTTTGTTACCTCTATCGGGTATATTCGCTTACTAATTGCACTTTATTATGGTAGTTTTGTTTTAAAATGATTAGAAACTCATAAATATATATACATATATATAGATCTTTAATTTAATTACTATGGTATAATATACAATACACATAATCATTATATAAAGATTAAGACAATAGTATTGGAGTTAATGTTTTATTTATTTTTTCACAAAAGATTATTTCTCCTATGGCATGCATCTTAAAATCATACTATTTAAGCTCAAAGCTACATCTGCAACTCCTTCTTGATAATTATAAAACAAGCAAAAAATTGAAATAAAAATAGAAAATCAAGAACAGAATAAGAGACAAGATCTTATAGTGGTTTGGCAATTTCCTACGTCCACTCTCAAGCAGAGAATCATTTTATTATCAGTTATCAATAATACATCAATACATGATTTTTCACATATTTATACAAAATTGGGAGAATATGAATGGTCATGTGACCGTTGGGCTTCACATCCCAACAATCTCCCCCGTGAAGTCCAACTGGCACAACCATGCACTGTCATCCCCTGCATTTCCACTTTGAACTCACATTACAACTAGACCCATTGATGATTTGATTTTTTCCAATGACTAATCATGAACATAGCGAATCAATCTTCTCCATGCCAAATCGGAGTTGAAAATTTGCTGCAATTGGACCACCTAGTATTGCGCCAGTAGCAGCTCCCTCTTCAGAGACTTTTTTTCTTCATGCATCTTAGACCTGTTAGAAGTGCTCCAATCCTGCCATATATACCAAATTTCAACTATATTTCTAAGCTTTTCCAAGGGTTTCACCTCCCTTGTAATCATCACCACTGGCAAAGCTTCCTTAAACATATCAAAAACAAGTATAGTTTTGTTATATCCCATCTGCTCAAATGCCTTGCAGACGTTCCATATGCGTCTACTCGCATACACATTTAGCTCTGACATTTTTTCAAACACTTGGTGTGAAGTGAAATTTTTCCCTATCCAGACAAACACATGAAGTGAGCCAGTAATTCGTGCTCCCTTAAATGGCTGCGAAGGGCCAAACTCAGCCCTGTAGGCCATGAGACCAAGCATTTACACTTCTGCCAGATTGATCTCCATACGACTGAAGTCAGCCAAAGAACTTGAACCTACTACCTCCTTTACTGCCAAATTCCTCCTTATTGGATCCACATTTAAACCTGGTGAAATTGTGAGTGCCACAACCTCCGGCTGAAAAATACCAGTCCTCATGCCTAACATCAGATCCTCTTTCATTTTGAAAGTGTTTTCCCATCGACTGCCATCGCTCTTGGATTCTATTTCCAAGTCCTCGAGGTACCCAAAGTCATCCAGATTACCCATTATGTCATTCAACACACTCTTCTGTGTGCCCTCTGGTGAAATCCTTGAATGGTTTTGATGAATAGTTTCCTACCAATCTTCCTCTTCATGAGATTAATTATCTACAAAAACCTACTCGAACTTTCCCTTATTAGGCTCTCCAACCTCACAATTCCCACCAACAAATTTTCTGAAAAAATTATCCCATGACTCGTCCACACTCTGTGGATCCTCCTGGTCTTTGATCTCCCTCTGCTACTCTCTATCCTTTTTTCTCTTAGAAGATACATGGTTGGGCATTGGATGACTATTTAACCCATGGTATTCCTCATCGCATACTCCAACATAATATTCAGACCCCACGGAGGATGAAACAATGGCAGGATTTTCATCAATTAACTCCTCTAGATTCCTAATGCTCATGGAAGAGCCTCGCAAATCATGGACCTTGGACCAGTCTTCTTCATTCTTCGCCTGCAGTTTGAGGTGCTCTTGGTTTGCCTTGAACTCATCTTCTATCAGTAGGTAAAATTTGATTCTATCAAGTCAAAATCCTGTGTCCATTGTTGTTGTGTCCTTACTTTTCCAAATGTTGAAATATTTGATTCAATTGTTTATTTTGAACAGTAATGGTCTAGCTTAATACGTAGCCTATACATTGATTTTCCTTGTGGTTTTAGCTCAAAATTTCCTAAAGACTTTTAATCTTTGTGTCATGTGTTATGTTAGCAATTGTCTTGTATAATCCTCTGAATCTACTTTTTTGTTTGTCATGGCTTTTCTCCTTGTTTCTTGGCCAGATATTCGATCCAAAATTGTTGTGTAGTTGATTCTTTTTTGTTTGTAGCATTTGAATTTATGTGAGTTGTTACCTCAACTGTGGTTTTAAAATATCAGTTATTAGTTTTGTACCTCTTTCCTTTCTATCTTGTGTGTCCTTAGTTGTAACGTATTCTTTCTAGCATTGAATAGGAACCTTTTGATTAGTAACTAAATACCATAGTAAAATCTGCGGCCTACTCATGCTGAGTGGAAAACCCGTTCATGTTGTTTATATTTCCTTGTTCAAGCTTAAGGAAAGTTGTTGTGGTTTATGTCATCGTGCACTTATTATAAATATTGTCCATAGAATCTTGACATACTTTATTTATGGTAAGGTTATTGTTGTTTCTAAAAGAAATCTAAAATAGTCTCACCTAATGATTTTGTCTTTATCCTACTCTCAGTAGCCAATAGTATGAAAGGTGAAAAGGTTGAGCATCCGAATCATTTCAATAATAATTCAATCCCATGGAAATATAATATTTACAATTGCAATAAGTATAGGTTTTCAAATGCATTCGGATGGTGCATCATAGGCTTGGGTATTTCTTCTTGTTTGGAGGTATACAACTCCTCAAATGTGTTATTATTTCATCATGAAGATTTTTTTATTCACGCACTATGACTTATTAATTCATTCATGTGTATCTCATAGTCGTCCTTCTATTCAATCAGTTAATAATCAAAGATATGTAAATATTAAAATAGTTGTCAAGTATTTCTATGATGAGAATAACCATATATCATATTGTATATTAGCGTAAAAAAATTATTCTTGTTTAATTGTATTAATGTGTAAGAGAGGGGGACCAACCACGTCAAGGCTCTAGGACATGGAGAGCCAAGAACAAAGGTTGTCCCTAACTTACCTCACTCTAAAGGATGGGGATCGAGAATGAAGAGCACTCTGTAGTACTTTTATCACTTTTCAAACCTGAATTTTAGGTTTAGGCCAAGAGAGATGGTTTTTGGAGTCGGTATTGCATCTCAGAAAGCTCTCTATTTGAGGACGGCAATGCGGTTCTGGGATGACAATGTGATGCAATGGCGTTTCTCTAGCGTGTTGGCATCCGTACGGCTATAAAATGCAAAGTACAATAAAGACTACCTAAAAACTAACTAATAGTGTAGCTAGTTGATCATGACAGGAAGAACATAATGATAAAATACAGAAAGTAAAGACGAAGATGATAAAGCAAATAAATAAAATCTAGGGTGATGAAGATAATCTCACAAAAGTGCTAGTTCTCCAGCTAGTTCCACACGCACGTTCACCTAGACACAAATGAGAAGGGGAAAATTTTTGGGGCTGTATAGGGGCCTGCCTCAATCAGACCCTTATTTTGGTGTTTCCACCTCCATAGCCAGCCAGAAAGAAATAGAGTAGAATATGTGATAAAGAAAATAGAAAGTAAAGATTACAATGAACACTACAAAACAATACTATGCTACTCAATCAAATCACAAATGAGAGGAGTCAAGCATTACCACCTCCACCCAAAAGCTCACTAACCAATGGAAGGAGAATGCAAGGTATGGACTTGGAAAAGTCACCACAACCACAACCACAACGATGATGAAGGGAGGTCTCGCAAGACTCCAATCCCACACTTCTTTGGCTTGTCTCGCACTTGTACTGTGGATTTGATGGAGATTCAAAGCTGCTACAATGCTCGAAAATGGAGTGTTAGGATGTTGCTTGAGAGTGAAGAAGTGAAGTGATTGCAAGAAGAGTGTGTAGAGAATTACTAGAGAGCCAAATGAAGTAAGAAAGAATGTTTTTGAAGGTGGGATGGGGAGAATTTTTAATTTTTGGGGTCGGTTGGTCGAAGAGGGACATTACACTTCAACCCTAATCGGGTGTGTAACTCCTCTACCAAATTCAGATACAGGAATCTGTCAGGTATGACAGTGCACTACACGGACGTATATGTGCCATGCTTGCATCCTCGATAAATATTCTCTCATTGACACATAGGATAGATGCCAAGTGGATGGAAGGTAGTGTTGATGGTGTTTTTTGCATAGCAACAACTCAGACAAAATATGATATCCTATCTCTCTTGAAAGGTAAATCTCTATGAACAAAGAGATAACCCCAAGGTCTCTAATGTCAGGTCTTGACAATTCAAATAAAACAACTCGGAGATAATATGAAAGTGTTGGTAATCACAAAGGGACCTTACTACAAGAAAATGTTGAACTCAAATTTATCAGATCTAGCAATATGATGATACTTCGGATCTTGAGTCTAATCCAAGTAATCAAGGAAATAACAAAAGATAAGGGTTTCAAAGAGAGTTTTAAGATTGATTCTAACCCTAATATTAACAATGTAAATGATAAAATGTTTGAAATGGACCAATCCCTCATAAGCTAATTCCTGTTTGACCCAGATAAGTCTGCAATCTTATAGAAATAGTGCAATCTTCTAAGGAGTTAAATATTTTCAGACTATGCATATTCATTCAAAACAACCCTATTGCAATTGAAATGGACAAGCATTCATAAATGAACTAAGCAAATTTTTTGTAAGATTGCAAACTTATCTGGGTCAAATAGGAATTAGTTTCTGATGGATTGGTCCATTTTTATCATTTAATCATTTACATTGGTAATCTTATGGTTAGACTCAGTCTTAAAAATCTCTCTAAAACCCTATCTTTTGTTATTTCCTTGATTACTTGGGTTAGAATCAAGATCTGAAGTATCATTGTATTGCTAGATCTGATAAATTCAAGTTCAACATTTTCTTGTAGTAAGGTCCCTTTGTGATTACCAGCATTTTCACATTATCTCTGAATTATTTTATTTGCATTGTCAAGACTTGGCATTAGAGACGTTGGGGTTATCTCTTCATTCATAGAGATTTACCTTTCAAGAGAGATAGGATATCATACTCTTTCTGAGTTGTTATTGTACAAAAAACACCATCAACATATTGGTGCTAGAATGAGGGCTTGAATAAGCAAGGTGGATCGATTTATGTCTGCCATTTCTCCTTAGAGGTTCAGAAGAAGAACCAGATCTACTCTAGGAGAAGAGGAATTTCATGAATTGCAAGTTCCTACTAGGGAAAGAAGGAACAGGAGAAGGGGAGAATCATCATCCACCCAGCCACTCCCATCATCCCCATCATCCTTATCCTCATCCTCATCAAGATCATCCTCATCAGATTTTGAAGCCATTCCTATTCTGCATCCCCAACCAGCCATAAATCATCCATTACCACCTCCACCTCCACCTATATATTTCCTAGCCAATAACCCATCTCCCTTGATCTTCAATAATTACAATGTCATGCCCAAGAACCCTGAGCACTTTTTCTCTAATTTCCATACTAATGAGCCCAATAGGACGACAGAGGATCATATCAAGATTTTCCAAACTTGACTGAGGGATGGAGGAATCAACCATGAGGATGTTGCATGCAGGCTTTTCCCTTATTCCCTAGGGAAAGAGGCCTTTTATTGGTATAATCACTTACCTGCCGCTTCTATCCATAATTGGATAGAACTGGAGACCTCATTTCTATAGAAGTTTAAAATTCCCATTAGTGCTAATGAGCTCTACATGTAGTTTACCAGAGTTAAGAGGGAAATTAATGAGCCTATGGGGTCATTCAATAATAGGTTTCATCGGGCATACACTAGACTTCAAGCACCTTATGTTGTAGATGATGCCACTTCCCTAGAGGTCTACTTTGAAGCCTTTGACAACCTTGCATCCACCTTCCTTAAATGGAGGACTAATCCCCCAACTACCTTTCTCACTACATAGACAAAGGATATTAAGGTCAACATAGATCTGAGCCAACATTTTTCCAGACCTTTGTCATCCTTAGGACCTGTTTCTCATACTGGACAAGTCCAAGCTCTCAACTAGGCTTTGACTAATCATGATCCCATTATGAATCTAGTACCACCATTACCTTTGATCCCATACCCAGGTCCTCCAATAAATCAAGCTCAGCCAATGACCTCTTATCCTCAACAAAGAGCCAACCAACCCCTTCACCCATAGCAGCAGGCTAGTTTTCCTACATATTTGTAGAATTCACAAGTCTTGAATTAGTTTTATGGTTTTGGAGGAGCATCAAGATACCCTCTCGGTAATGTGAATTCAATGCCATGCAATGGTCTAGATAAGGAATGATGAGATGAGTTACCTAAGCAGGTGAAGAAATTGAATATGGAGGTGACCTATCTAAGAAATCAGTACAACCAACTCCAGGCTGCGTAGAAGAACATGCAATAAAACTACAATAGAGAGAACAAAGATGTTGCTAAGGGACAAACTTTGATAGAGGGCAGTATTTTGATAGAAATAAAAAATTTGAAAGAGGACAAGGCCCTGGCTAGAACTTTGACAGGGGGCAACCAGGTGGATAGGGGTTCGACAGAAGGAAAGCACCTAGATAGAATAGACCATGGAATACTAGACCTAATAATAGAGGAATTCTCACTCCATTGGATCAGCCTTCTACCCAAGAGAAGCCTCCAAGTGGTGTGTATCTAGCCAAAGCAGATTTGTCTGGATGGTGCAGGCTCTATAAGACATGTCAACATTCTAAGTTAAATTGCTCTGAGTTTCAGACTGTTGCATCCATCTTTTAGTATGAAGTTGAAAATAATTCCAATAGTCTAGAGATTTTTCCCTCAAATCCTTATGATTCCCCAGTAATGGTACTTAACCATGCTCCATTCCCAAAAGGTGAGGAGAATGAAATGGAAGAAAAATCCAGTGACCAAGCTAAAGAGACAAAGCAGGTGTTGAATGAGGATGAAATTTCTCAGTTATTTAATGAAGAGAATGAGAATGATAATGGCCCTTTGGATGAGGAGGAAGTTGGTGTTGAAGAAGTTCAAATGTTTCAACAACCCATAAAGAAATATGATTTGAGAAACAGGCCTAACAAGAGTCCACAATCTGGAGGCCCTTTCACTACTTCTACCCCTCCAAACAATTTCACTACTCCACCAGATTCGCACACCAATAATAATCCATCTTACCCTCATGTGCCAACACAGTACTTTGTGAAGAAAGGACAACCTGATATATCAAAGGGAAACAATTTTGAAGTATCAAATGACAAACAAACTAGTTGCTGCAAGGAAGCTCATGCTGATATGAACTTGGAGTAATTGGGTGAATATGTGACTAAGGAATTTAGAAAAGTAAAGGTAAGTCTTTTTTCTTTTGAATTATTAAGAGTCCCTTCTATTAGGAATGATTTCTTGGCATCTTTCAATTCAAATACAGCACCATAGGGAGTAACTACCAATGAGGCAGTTGTTAGATCCTTTAATTCATAGGCACCCAAAGGCCAGGGCTAGGCCCCACCTATGGACAATGGAAAAGATAAAGATAAGAGTCAGGTTGCACAAGCCGACACCCAGTTGAGTCTATTCCAAGGCAAGATGGAAACCCCTCTCTTTCTGATTTATGTCCGTATTTTTGGGAAGAATCTGCATAATTGTCTGTTGGATTCAAGCGCATCTACAAATGTTATGCCTTTTGTTGTCTGTAAAGCATTAGGTATTACCTCTATAGCCTCTCAAAATAATTTCACTCAATTAGACAAGACGGATATGAATGTAGTAGGAGAAATGAACATGATTTCACGTAGGTTACATCAGATCCTAGGGTGCAACAGGTGATCAACATTCAAGTTACCGATATTCCTGACACCTATGGTTTGATTTTGGGTCGAGATTTCACTAATGCATTAAATGAGTATACATCTACAAATTGTTCTCACATGTGGCTACCATGGAAATGAGTCCCAAATCAAAATAGGATTGAAAGAGAGCCAATAATGAAGTATCTAATCACTGAGTACTAGAATACTTCAAATGAGATATTAGTATCAGAGGTCAGCATGGGGAACTATGTGTTGGCTGCATTAGTCTTGGATACAGAAGAGGTCTTTATGTTGCAGGGCCCATTTTATGAATCTACATTAGAATCCGATGGGTCAGAGGAAATCTTTATGATGCAAGATGAGTCCATCAGTGATTCTGAAACACTGAGTGAGAAAATAGATGAAACTAATGACCAAGAGGATAGGCAGCTCATTTTGTTGGATAACTTCTAGGAGCTCATCCAGAGGTGTATGGAAAATCAGATCCAGCTTGGTAGGAATATGAATTTTGAAGAATTATTGTTTCCTAATTGGTTTTGAGTCCATGATGCTCCCCACATTAAGTTGGAATGTCATGTATGTCAGACTATTGTGGAGAAGGTACAAAAGTGCATTAACCCATCCCAATTGATAGGCTAAATATATAGGGAGAGCGAAATAATGACAAGGGTAAAATCCCAATGCTTCCTGAAGAGCCTCCTAGTTGTAGTAAAATGAAAGATGACTCGAAGCAATTGGGGACTGATGGATTTTGGACGTTAAGATTCGATGGATCCAAATCTAAGAAAGGTGTTGGAGCAGGGTTTGAATTGATCAATCCTAAAGGAAAGAGCTATTTTGCTGCTCATAGACTACAATTCTAATGTACTAATAATGTGGTTGAATATGAAGCTTTAATCCATGGGTTGTTAATGGCATCGAGGTAGAAAGTTAAGATATTACAAGTTTTTGGGGATTTTGAGTTGGTAGTTAGGAAAGTGAGGAAACAATATTCATGTCATGACAGAAGGATGACTAATTATAGACATAGAGTGTGGGATCTTATTGAGGGATTCAATTCTTTCAACATCTAGTTGATTCCTCAAAGTAAGAACCAAATTTTAGATTCTCTGGCACAAGTGGCTAGTACATTGCAACCTTTATCACTTTCAGGATTCAAGAAGTTTACTATGGAGCTCACTCCAGTACCTGACAATGTTGCCAATTTCTAGGTATTTGAATATGATAAGCATATTCTTGATTTCATTACAAGTTTGATGTGTTTGCTTCTCAAGTAATTGATGAGGTAGAGCCTCAAGAGGTAGAAACGGACTTGGGAGGGGTCATCAACTTGAAGATTAACACTATCCCAAGAGGTATGGTGCAATTAGAATGAACTTTTGATTTGGATAAGATTAAAGACCAGGAACAACAAGTCAAAAGGGAATCTCTTAGTAGTCAATGTGAAACATGCAACATGGGGACACAAGATGATGTAAAGAACATTTCTATTGGTAAGGTATGCACTCCCGAAGAAAGGAGAGGGATTATTGATGCTATACACACATATCAAGATGTGATAGCCTAGAGTTATGAAGACTTAAAAACATACGATACTTCAATCATTACACACACCATTCCCTTGAAGTCAAATGTCAAACCATTCAGACAAAGACAGAGACCAACTAATGTTCTGTTAGAACCCATCATTCAGAAAGAAGTACAGAAGCTACTTTCAACATGAATTATATTTCTAGTGAGGCATTCAACCTAGGTTGTGAATCCGGTCCCTGTGAGGAAAAAGAATAGAGAAATCAGACTGTGTGTGGACTTTAGGAATCTCAACAGGGCATCAAAAAAAGATAATTATCCAATTCCTTCATTGGATGAGGTACTTCAGATTGTCAATGGATCCCAGATGATGTCTTTTCTAGATGGGTATTCTGGATACAACCAAGTCATGGTACAATATGAAGACAGGCATAAAACTACCTTCACTACAAAATGGGGAACTTTTTCTTATAGAAGAATACATTTTGGGTTGATCAATGTTGGAGCTACATTCCAGAGGGCTATGGATATTTCTTTTAAGGACATAATTGGTAAGTGCATCATTATTTATATGGATGATTTGACAGTATTCTCTAAGAAGTGAGGTAATCATATAGCAGATTTATGCAAAGTATTCCAAAGGTGTAGAGAGTTTGGCATCTCACTTAATCTAAAGAAGTGCATTTTTGGGGATTACAAAGGGAAAATTGCTGGGAAATATTATTTCAGAATAGGGTATCACCATTGATTCCGAGCGAATAGAGGCTATTTTGAAGATTCAACCTCCTACAAGCAAAAAAGAAATGAAGTCATTCTTTGGGAAGATTAACTTCATTAGAAAGTTTATCACTGGATTTGTGAAGATAGTGAAGCCCTTGAATGCTATGCTGAAACAAGAGGCAAAAGTGGAATGGAGTACAGAAGCCAAGGAGGCATTTATAGAAATTAAGAAAGCTATTGTTGAGGCTCTAGTGTTGGTAAGTCCAGATTACGCTAAGCCTTTTTAGATATATTTATTTGCTTTTGATCACTCCTGTGCTGGAATGTTAACTCAAAAATTTGTTCAAGGCGATGAGCATCCTATAGCCTTTATGAGTACCCCTTTAAAGGATGCAAAGTTGAGATAGTAGAAAAGCAGGCCTATGCTTTGGTCAGAGCAATGAAAAATTTCAGACACTATATTCTAAGGAATAAGGTTTTTTCCATAGTGCCCGATCCTACGGTGAAGTTGTTGCTAATGCAGAATGAGTTAGGTGAATACAGAGCTAAATGGGTAACTATGTTGCAGGAATATGATATTGAGATTCAAACCATGAAATTAGTGAGAGGGAAGGGACTGGCGAGGACAATGCCTGAGATATGTCCTAATCTCACAGCTCAACATTATCATCTCCAAGAGGTATCTCTAGGAGTTTGGTATGATGAAATCATTTATTATTTATTGAACCAACAATGTCCTGATCACCGTAGTGCAGTTCAAACACGGGCCCTATGTTTGAAGAGTGGTAGTTTTATGATGAAAGGGGTTGTCCTGTATGAGGGCATGTATTTAAGATGTCTGGGGAAGGAAAAATCTACCAGAGTGATGATTGAATTCCATGAAAGATATGGCATGGGCCATGGTTCTGAATCATCCACTGCCAATCATATCCTAAGGGCGAGCTATTATTGGCCTACTCTATTTAAGGATGTGCACAACCATGTGAGGACTTGTCATGTATGTCAGTTTACAACAATGAAGGAAAAACATGCAGCCCTTCCACTTCAGCCAGTCATAGAGGTGAAACCATTTGCACAGTAGGGAATGGACTTTATAGGTCCAATCAACCCACCCTCTTCTATAGGCCACCGGTATATTCTAACCATAACTGATTACTTTACTAGATGGACTGAAGCTCTTGTATGTAAAAAATGTACTTCTGATGTGGTAACCAATTTCATTGAATTAGGTATTATTAATCGTTTTGGTTGTCCATTGTCTTTAGTTTGTGATAATGGTTTCGCATTTGCATCACTGAAACTTTCTAATTGAGCTTTTGATCATGGAATTGTCATAAAATTCACATCCAATTACTACCCTCAAGGTAATGGTCTAGCTAATTCCTCCAATAAGAACCTTTTGATGGTCATCTATAAGTTACTAGAGCAGAATCCTAAGGATTGGCACACCCAACTTAGATTTGATCTCTGGGAAGACCGTACCAGACATAAGGCATTCATAGGAACCAAACCTTATCACCTAGTGTATGGTTTGGAACCTGTATTCCCCATCCAACTGAAGATCCCTACCTTTTAGTTCATTAATGAATACTATGATGAGGAGGATAAGCATGAGGCATGTCTGGCTGAGTTGTTACACCTTGAAGAGAAGAGAGATGAGGCCCTAGAAAACTTTGTCGAACACTAGGGTGTAGTGAAAAGATGGTTTGACAAAAGAGCTAAGGTGAAAGACTTTAGAATCTCTTACTTAGTTCTCTACTAGGATAAAGCCCATGACCATAAGGGAGAGCATGGTAAATTTGACAAAATCTGGCTTGTCCCTTATCAGATTTTTGAAATTTTGGGAGATAATGCTTTTCGCTTGAAAACCCTCACTGGTGAGGATATCCCGCTGCCTGTCAATGGGCAGTATTTGAAGCATTACTACCAATATTGAGTTGTTTACAACTCTCTCTTGTACATAGTTAGACTAGGTTTTTCTTTCTTCTTTGTTTTTTTGGTTTGGTTAGTGTAGGTTTCTTTTCTTTTGTTTTATTTTTTGTTTTGGTTAGCATAGGTTTGCTTCGGTTGTTTTTGCTTTCCACTTTGCTTTTGCTTTTGGTTTCTAGATTTCTTGGGGTTGTTGCATTTGTGTAATGGGTTGCTCGCCTGGGGTTGTTTTGGAAATTTATTTTTCAAACTCTAGTCATTTTTTTGGATTCAAGTGGGGGAATTCCTTTATCTAATGTCCCTTGTACTTAGAATTAGAGTCACTTATTTCAGTTGAATTTTGGAATGTACTTGGGTCTCACATTTTCACATAAATTTTTAGGATTCTGGAGTTGCATACTATTCATGTGTAATTTGGTCAAGTGAAAAATCTTATATTCTGCTTCAGTGCCACTGTGGTCCTCATCCCTGAGTGTGAGTTTCATTGCTTACAAGGTGAAAGGAAGGTTTAAAAGAATGTTAAAAAAAAAAGAGAGAGAAAAGAGAAATTATGGAAAATCAAAACAAATTTTCACCTTATCAGGGGTATCCTAGTATCTCTACCGAGGCTATAGATTCCTGGCTGGTAGTAGAGCTATGCTTGGGAGGGTCACAATGATAACCTCGTCAAGGCAATGGATGCTTGACTGGCAACGAGGCTCTATCCAGGTTGCTTTTGAAGTTAGAACTTTTATTTAGCCCGGTCATACTAGATCCGGTTCCTGTTGCACCTAAAGAATGGGAAATGAACGCAAATACACACACTTGGACCCTAGTACAGGAAAAGGTTTCCTTGCTTGTGATTTATGAAATTTTTTTCATAGGTGACCTAATGTAAGGGCTGAAACCAAAGATTTTGGGTTCTTGATTCCAGTTTTTTCTTGAAATTCTCTTGAGCATTTCCCTAGCAGAGTCGCCATTTGTTGTGCACTTTTGTACACACACCCCACTAAAAGTAGGGACCCTCTTTCTTTCTCTTTTTTCTTTCATTCTTGGTGTTTTGGCCCCTTTGGTTTTGAGGATTCGGTTGCCTTGACATATTCCCAAGTGGTTATCTTACTCGTGCAAATGCCCCTTGAGGGAGGCACTTTGAAAATTTTGCATTCTGGGATCCATCTTGGGTTTCTCTCTATTTTTGAGAAAATTCCCCTGGGGTGGAATTCCTCGAACACCGTGGAAACCTGACGGAGGTTGCTTTGTATCATTTTCAGAAATTTTGGGGCTTCACGAAATTCTGCTTGGATCATATTTTCCTGAGATTATGTCATGCCTTCAGATCCTCGGGGTCATTATCTTGTCTATGCATTTAAGTGCCTCGTATGGTCTTGAAATTTGCCTTTATTGAGTTTATTTGCATTTTATGACGAGGTTTATGTCATTTTCCTTATTGTGAGATTTGAGGAGTTTGATTTTGGATTGTGTGTTTGAGCTCCTGGTCAAGGGTTTCAGTCGAGCTTTCCTATGATTTTTTGGGTCTCTTGTCGACTGTCGCCACCTCAATTTCTTTTCCCTCATGGTATGTACATGCTACCCTCCCTTTTGATAAACGAATTGAATCTACTTGAAGGTTTGTGTGGGTGTATGCTTTGAGTCAGGATATCGGTGTGGCATGGTCTGGTAGCAGTGCTAGGCTTACCGATTGTTGGCTTGATGCCCTTCCTCATGGCTCACACATCCTCTCCTTCTGCATGATTATAATTTGAGCAGGTTAACCATTGCTTTGCCTCAATCTATTTAATTTCAAGCTTCCCTATTCTGAGCTCTGGTTTAACCTGAAACTCCTTGACCTATGATGAAATCACATCTTGGGCGAAATGAGACTTGTTACTATCATCCAATTTGATAATTTCCCTATCATTAGTTGAGTTGTGTGAGGGACAGTGTAATGAAGACAAAAAATCAAGATCCGAGTTGTGTTGTCATGGTGATTTCCTAGGGTTTCCTCTGTTAAAATCCTCCCTCTTATTGAGTGGATCTTATTTTGGTCGATTTGAGCCTGGATTTTTCATCTTGCATTATAATTGATCTGAATCCTGGGAGAAATCTCCAACTTCCTAATCATTTGATTAATCTAGGCGAAATCTTGATGAAGTCAAAGATTTCAGGTTTTTCGAGCCCCTCGTGGATTTCCTTTACCTCAGGATTTCCCTAATTTATCCGTCGACTTATCAATTTCCCTAAAGTGGGTTCAAAGCGTGAAAATTGCATTGACTTCATGAAATTCCGCGCCTTTGGGATTTTCCCAGAATTTGTAAATTGTTGTCATTTTCGGGGATTTTCGTCCAAGGCAGAATTCCTCAAAATCTTGTTGAAAATGGAGAATTAAGAGAATGTATGAAAGTTTGGTTGATGATTATGCATCTCATGATTGATTTGAATTGTTCTAATATGTATCATGTGGTTTCTTGGTTAATATGATTGATCAAATGATGGATTGGAGGTTTCTTTGTTGTCATTTCACTGGATTCCGCCTGGTTCAGAAATTCTCGAAATTCCTCTCTAGCCTAAATTTTGTGAGATGGCTAAAAACCCGAACATTACAATAAGTGATTCTTATGGGGTTTTGGGGGGATTTTTCTTATTACGGGATTTGTTTAAGGAATGGGTATATCATTTTTGATGGATTTAATTGAATTCTATGCTATGATGGATCTTTATTTTGGTGTATTTTTTGTATGTAGGCAGAATCAAGTCAGGTTGTTGCTAGGCAGAGCAAGGGTAAGGTAATGGATCCTGAAGGCTCTGCTATCTTTGAAGAAAAGAGAGTTAAGATGGATTTGAAGAGTAGAGTCTCAGAGAGCAATCTAACCTCCATTTGGTCAGGGATCACTGATACAAACATTGGGCTATCGGATTATGAGGAATTTAAGGAAAGAATGGCAACACAGAATCTCTCTCTATTGGCCAAAAGAATTTACGATTTGGGGTTGGCACATGCGGCTGGATTTCCTTGTACAGTCTAGTGTTACAAGTTGGTTCTTGAATGTGCTAGGCACTATGAAAGGGGCACACAAAGGATAGTTGGTCCTCAAGGAAGAATTGTGGCAAATCTTAACCATGTGTCCATTCCTTAGACCCTTGACATTTCTGATAGGTCTCATGTTGTGGGCTTCGATATGGATGTAGCAAAGAAGTATTATGATGAGAATGTCATCAAATCCCAACAAGTCATCAATTCCTAATTAGAGAAACCCAAGTCCCACTTCTTCAAGTTACCCAAGTAGCTATTCAGAGCTAAGTTTAGGAAGGAATACTATGATATTATCACACTCCTCAGCAGGGTAGTGGGATTGAAAACTGCGAGAATGTTTGAGAACTAGATGTTACATGTCATTGTGATGATGGAGCAGGGTATGGACTACCACTAGGTGGGCATTATAAGTGCAATGATACATGAGTAGATGTGTAATGTTTTACAGATAAAGACCTTCAAAATGACCTACTATTTGGTGTATGCACTTGCAAGGTATCACCCATATAAGGGACTGAGCACAAGGGGTGTGTTTGGGCAGGATGTAATTTATGAAGTGTACCCACAATTAGACCTGGGTGGCACAAGATATAGGAGGGTGAATGATGCATTTACCATGTACATCACCAGGCTATTGGAGGGTGCAAAACATGTTCGGATCTCAGACAATGCCAAGGAGTTAATTAAAATATTTGGAGCCTAGTTTATCCAGTTTCCCACCTTTTCATACATCAAAATTGATAGCTGTCAGAGGGCTCTATACAAACTCCCTAGGCACCCCATGGATCATGTTGTACTTCTAGAGGTCACAAGACAGATCTCTGACTTTGATGTAATTGTGAAGAAGGAGAAGCACAAGATTGGATTTGGTGGTGATTTTACTTTGAGAATAGGTAGTGATGAGGCATGCCCTTCTATTAACTCAGCCCATGCTTCTGAAGAAGAGATGAGTACTCTTGGTCTTTCCTTCCATTCCAAGAGATCCAAATTTTACATAACTGGTGAAGCACATAGGAAGGCCAACAAAGAATACAATCACAAGGATAACATAGAATATTATTGGCCTAACATCAGTGATGAGTTTGAAGTCAGAAGGAACAAGTTCTCCAGGCTGCTAGTGAACTTGGTCTGGCTATACAACGTAAAGGCCATTTCAGATCAAGTTGAAGAAGATGGTAATTTGATTCAGGGCCATAACTTTGAAGCTGTGAAGGATGGGCCAGTTGGAGAAGTGGATTGGCTAGAGGAAGAGAAGATAGAATTAGAACAAATCATGAATCTAGTAATCAGGTACACCAAGCTATGGCTCAAGCATAAGATGTTGGAGTTAGAGAGTGAGGGTGTGCAGTGCACCTATGATCTAATGGGGGACTTGAAGTCTCACTCCGCTTCTGAGGAATCACCTTAATAGGACCCCAAAGGTAAAACCAAGGTGGACTCTCCTTCCAAGATTAAAATTAAAGATGTTTAGGTAGAGGAGGCAGGGAAGAAAAGAAAGCCTATAGCCAAGAAAAGGAAGCATGTCTTGTAGAAGAAAAAGGTTGAGAAGGATGAAGAACAAAAAGAAGGGGATTCCAGTGTCCCCTTGCCCAAGAAAAAGAGAATTTTGAGGTTTTCATAGAAAGAGAAGGAGACCTCTAAGGCAGATGAAGAAGTTGACCCCCTGGTGGTAGAGGTGGAGAGCTCGGGAGAAAAGAAATAGGTATATACCAGAAGATCAAGGACTCCATCTCCCAAGGATGGTGCACTAAAGGGAAGTAATCCCATGACTACTCCTATCACTGAGCATGAGGATGTCCCTCCTTCTTAGGATACTAACAATGTGCCAGATGAATCAAAGGATGTTGAGGATCCCCAGGATTAGGGAAAGGAATAATTCCAAGAGGGAGAACTCTATAATGCTGAGGCAAAAATGGAGAAGGTTATGCAGTCTCCTTTGGTGGCTTGTGAGGATTCACCTATAGGGGTTCATGAGGATAGACCTCCTTAGAAGGAGGAAATTCCAGCTATGATTCTCTCACCAATGCATGAAAAAGGGGAGCACAATAAAGGAAAGGAGGATACAGTTGAGAAAATTCCTGAGAAGAAAAGTTTGGATGAAGATGCACCAAATGTTCAATAGGATGCAGTGGGACAAGATAATGTACAGTCGGATCCCATAGTCCTAGGGTGGTTGGAAAAGCAGTTGAAGAGTAAAAAAATTGTGGTGGATGATACTCCTCCCAATTGGGATGAATTAATGGCGAACATAGGAAAGGAAAAAATAAAGAAGAAAGCCAAGGTTATTTCCAGAATCAAGAGAGATGAGCCAAATAACAGACTGGTCCATATTTCTACTCCCGCTCCTAACAAGAATAAGGATAATGTGACTAGTAATGATTACAATGTGCAAACATTCAACCTAGGGCATGCTTCCATGGAACAGGATATTGAAAAATATGAGGGTTCTAGTGTTGTAATCCTTGGTAGATTAAGGAAGGAGGTGTAGACCAAGCAAGAATTGAAGAAGGAAAATGACAAACTTAAAATATATTTGCAAGAGTTGATGAAACCCTTGCAATCCATTAGCTCTCATCATCTGCTGCAGGCTTCCTGCCACAAGAAACAATTATTGAGTTAGAAAGAATGAAGGTCACGACCCATGTTACAATGAGCTGGTTAGAGGGAGTGCAAACTTAGGGAGACAATGCCATCAAGGATATTCTTTCAACTGGTGGGGATGCTATGAGGTTAATAGATTGGTTAAATAATGTATTGGCCCAGGATAGGGAGGATATGGATCTTTTGCTGCAAAAGACTAGAATCATCATGGGCTACACTGAAGAGAAGCTGGTAGGAGATGGAATTATTCTTTCTTCCAAAGTAACGAAACCTTGGGGATGGTTTGAGGTTTTGCAAATAGGGAAAATGGTTTTGAAGAAGATGCATAAGCAGGGGAAGCAAATTGATGATGCCTTGACTGAAATTTACAACAAATTCATCTCCTTCTTCGAGGTTATGACAAGGAGAAAAAGGTTTGTTCTGAAGAATCTGAGCCTGGAGCAGTTGAGGAAATGGTGGCGAGAGGTTTATTCTCCAATCAATGAAGACTAGGTCACCGAGCACCTGTTGGATGAT
Source organism: Sequoiadendron giganteum (assembly GCA_007115665.2). Taxonomy (NCBI): domain Eukaryota; kingdom Viridiplantae; phylum Streptophyta; class Pinopsida; order Cupressales; family Cupressaceae; genus Sequoiadendron; species Sequoiadendron giganteum. The sequence continues at coordinate 50,140,637 of CM021103.1, read as the reverse complement.
GCAACCACATACATTGCAGTAATTGATAAATAGAGGACCCTGAAGGTGGACTGGGATAGGGTGGTAAAGCAATCAAGGGATGACATTAATTCCATTGAAAGGAGAATGAAGGTGTTAGTTATGCCACCTATTGTTGACTTGGAGAAAATATTTTTGATGATACAAGATAGGGAAAATCAAGATAAAGAGAAAGGGGAGGGCAGTTAATACAACAACTCATTGGGATTTGTGCTTCCCTATTATTCCTCCTCTTCCTTTGCATGCATTGGATCGGGTTATGTTGGAGATCCCAGGCCAACCTAGATGAAATTGGTGCATTTAATGCATATTTCCTTTTATTTTTGAATTCCTCTTGGCCGACCTATTTTTGGCCGTTTGTTATTGTCAACCTAATTGGGCTGACATGTCTTGGGGGTTTTTCTATAAATTTGTCATTTTGCCTCATTTGTAGAGAGACGATTTTTTATATTGGAGCGAATTGAGATAAGAGAAAGAGTTAGAGTTAGGATTTAGTTTTATCTTTCAAGCAAGTGTTGTAACAAAAGATTAGAATTTTTTCCACTTTGGATGATTTAATACAAGTAAAGACATTGTGATTTGGTGCCTTCCTTGTGTTGATTTTTATCTGGCATGGTTCTTGATATTCTATCTTTAAAATTGCTTAAGTTTATATGATAAATCTGATGTTAGATGATTTGATGATGTTTAAGGTTTGATGCTTGAAGTGTTTGTAGCAATCTCTAGTCCATACTTTTTTCCGTTAACTAATTGTTAGCCGCTTTGCAAAGTTAGCCTAGACTTAAAATTGTGCTTAGTTCAATTATGAATTCTTGTTCATTTCAATTGCAATAGGGTTGTTTTGAATGAATATGCATAATCTGGAAATCTTTAACTCCTTAGAAGATTGTAGACTTATCTGGGTCAAACAAGAATTAGTTTCTAAGGGATTGGTCCATTTCGAGCATTTTATCATTTACATTGTTAATCTTAGGGTTAGAATCAATCTTAAAACACTCTTTAAAACCCTTATCTTTTGTTATTTCCTTGATTACTTGGGTTAGAATCAAGATCTGAAGTATCATCATATTGATAGATCTGATAAATTTGAGTTTAGCATTTGCTCGCAGTAAGGTTCCTTTGTGATTACCAGCATTTTCACATTATCTTTGAGTTGTTTTATTTGCATTGTCAAGACCTGAAATTAGATACCTTGGGGTTATCTCTTTGTTCATAGAGATTTACCTTTCAAGAGAGATAGGATATCATATTCTGTCTGAGTTGTTGCTGTGCAGAAAATACCATCAACAGGTAGGTTGGTGATGTGGAATTTTTCCTTCAGATTTGGTTTTCTAAGGTGAGGATAAGTGAAAGGGGAATTTTCCTAAGGGGTGAAAATTCAATCCTATAATTTTTCTCCCACTTTAGCAAGCATGAGTACTGATGAGCGCTCAATAAAGTAGATCAAAAGGTTAGAAATGTATACCTGAACCATCAAGGAAGCAGACCATGATCTAGCAAACTCAAAAGTGCGAGGTAGGAAAAGGACTCCATAGGTGCTCTCCCTGGGGAGTTTCAAAAAAAAAGGACTCCATAGCCCCACAAAACTATGAAGTTTCACATAGTACATCAAAGGCCCCCAGACCAATGATGGACAAATCCCTTAGGATGTAAGCCTCTCAAAGGCCCACAAACCTACAAGAAGGAAACCCTCAATTTCTCTCTCATGAAGGAAGCCCAATGTAATAACTACCTTACAGGCTCATAGACATACAAGGAGGCATCCCCCAAGTTATCTCTCATGAAGGACACCCATTAGAAGGGGACTTCGTAGAGTCAGATTGGAAAGCGGCTTCACAGGTGCACCTAAAAAGTAACATGTTAATCTGCAAATAAAACATGCCAAAGAACACAAAGAAGCCACATAGGAAAATAAATAGAAATTCACACAGATAGTCAACAAGTAGGGATCCCTTGGGAACCCTTCAAAATAAGAGGGGTCTACTCAAGGGATGCACTGCTTAGAAGTGTAATAGAGAGATTTTTTTCTCAAATCAATTCATCATCAAGGAATCCTTTCGAAAGATGTTCACTTCATCAAGGAATTCAAAAGGAAGAAAATGCCCCCTCTTGAGGGGAAGGTCGAGGCTTCTCCCATAGGAAAAAGCTTCTCCCACCTCAGATGAAAGTTCTTTCTTTGCGAACCCATGATGAAGGAGACACGTTCTGCTAGGGGTCCAAGTTGAGAGTGTAATTTATGAAAAAGCTTACTAGGATTTTTGAGAAAATATTTTTTGGTAACGAATGTATTTTTTGAAAATTTAAGCATCATATAAATGATGTTGTCACACATGTGAGGGACAACTCAAGCAAAGAAGAGAGAAAGAAAACACAAGAGATAGGGGGCTTTGGTTTCATGGGGTCAAATCTTCTCATGCTTATATAAATAATAGGTAATCATGATGCAAGGTGAAAGATGATCAATCCCCACTAGATCAAGAGGAATGCATGAAAGAAAAAGTGAAAAATAAAAAATTGGGTCAACATGGAAGGGAAGCCTAAATGCCCCCAACACCATGCATCATCCCCAATTTTCCAAAAATTAAGGCACAAACATGGAAGAATGATGATACAGATAGAAGAAGGTTTACGACACAATATCAATCATGTATCCAAGCACCAACAAGGGTGACAAAGGTCATCCAGGAACATGTAACACAAGCATGGGGGAACACATCACAACACACACACACCTAATCTAAATATAAAGAAGAGGTTTCCCTCTAACACTCATCGACCTAGAGGTCATTTGCTTCCCAATCTAGATCATTATAAGGAGAAGGCAGACAAGTCTGCAATGGTGGAATATTAAGGGGAGGAGGTTCTGACCCTCCCACAAAAAGGGCTAAGGAAGAAGGCCCTACAAGGTCTTCTCCACTAAGCTCTTGTGGAGATATGGTCAACAATTTTGTGAAGATCACTGATAAGGCTAGGACTTCATCTACAGAGTTGAACATGCACTTTATAGGAGTGCCATGTTGTACCTCAATGGATGGAGAGGATGGCACCTGAGATTCACTGCTTGGCTCACCAACCAACTCAGGAGTAGTGAAAAACTTAGGGGAAGCCGTGACTTCTCTGTCAATAGAGCAGAACAAGCTAGCATAGGGCCACCCTTTAGAGAAGGTGGGCTTCTCTTATGCCCTCTATTGTTGGAATGGCCAATGTCTACCTTTTGCTTCATCGAGGGATGTGAACTCCCCATAAATGACACAAGAGGCACAAAGGAGGAGGAGAAAACCGTGGTGGACACCACCGAGGTATTCACCGTGTCCATGAGTTTAGGGAAAGGAAAGATGTTGGGAAGGGACACCAAAAGGGGCAACTCGACTAAAGGAGCAATATACACCTACACCATTTTAGGGTTAGGTCCACTCACACTCACAATAGGAGTCGGAAGCGAGGTTGAACCTGATTGAATGAAAGAAAAGGGGAGGAGAGAGGAGGACATAGTAGGAGGCCCTGAAGCATGGGTGTGCATCTCTTCTTCCTTCTTCTGTGAAGCAGCCTGCTCAGCTAGCACTAGAGCCTTTCACCAGAGCTTGCACTCACAAATAAGGTAATTTCTATGAATCTTCAATCTAGAGGTCAGGAGCTACAAAGGGACAAAAGGCTCCTGCTCATCCATAGGGGTATCCATCATAGCCACTTTCGATGGAGGGACAAACTCCTAAATGGGAGCAAGAGGAAGAGATTGGGAGATAGCGGGGTGATTCAACTCTAGCGCCTCAGGGGTGGGCCTCTTCTCATTCACTACTTTAGGATCAAGAGTGGTGGGAGGCCAGGGAGGCTGAGACATAGAGGATTCCCCTCAGGGACCCTTCCTTCTACCGTATCAAATGGGCCTAGGCTTCGTGGGTAGAACAAGAAGCTCAAATGTAGGACACTTGGGCTTTCAGCAAGCGGGCACCATAGAGTTCTCCTACAAACATCAAACAATATTTGATGGTGCCGATATAGGCAAGAGGGGGCATCAAGCTAGATAGCGGAAGAGGAGGAAGAGGGGCCTTAAGAGCACTTATCTTCTTCTCTTCAACGTTCCTTTGTGGCATCACTATTGAATTTTAAGTAGGCCCTATGCAAGACAACATAAGGAAATGGAGGGTACCTCACCTTAGGTGTTAAGCACCCCTTCTTATACTTTTGATATGTCTAGTACAAGAGGTTATTCCTAGGCAGAAGGGGACCAACGTGTGCAAGCCAAAAGCGATCTAAGGAATAGCTATCATGCACAACTTGTGGTGTATAACCAGTGTCATGAATCACATGCATTGAACCCCCACGAATAAACTTCAGACATTTATGCACAACCGAGGGAACTGTGTTCATAGCTACTAGCCAAGGGATGCCTAGCTTCACTCTGAAGAGTTCAGACCCTGGGATTATGTCAAATAGTAGGTTTACAAATTTAGGTCTGATAAGGATTGACAAAATGATACTACCAAGGGGAGGTATGGAAAGCCCGCTATGCATACGGATGGTTCTCACAAGTGCTTCGTACCCATCTTTATGCAAGAAGTTAATTAACATAATCTCCTCGATTATGATATTCACCTGAGACATCGAGTCAACAAGAACACCTGCTATAGTGTTTTTGTTGATTCACATAGGGATATAAAGAGGACATGGTTCTCTATTAAATCCCATTGGTAGTTCCTATGAGGTGAAGGTTATACTTGGACCACTACTCATAGGCTACACAGAGGGGATAGGAAAATGCGAGAAAGAGGCCATCACACACACTAAACAATACTCTCACAAATCCCCCCAAAGGTTTGCAACCAGTTAGTGACCCAACTAAGGCTTTGTTACACAAAACCTAAAAAACCATCTAGCTACATCTACTAGGGGTTGCAGGTTGGGTTGTAAGGAAAAAGGCCTCACAACACTCAAACCTACAATGCTCCTAGAACACGGATGAAAGGAGCTTTCAATAGTACAGGATGAAACCTAAATGGTTCACATCAGGTTCCAAAAATGTAAGAGAGGGGGACCAACCATGTTGTTGGTGGTTTTTTTGGGGGGGAAACCACCTAAACTCTAAAGTCCTCTAAAAGGGAAACCGACCATTTATATTCAAGAACATTCAAATTTGGTGGCCAACAAACAAGTAAGGATTTACAGGCCCTTACTCCTACTCTTTAGGCTCTTTGGGACCTAGGATTGTGTTCCTATTCATGTTCATTTGATGTCAAACTTATCAAGAACACTTCTATACATAGATTAATTCCTACAAAATGCAAATACATTCAATTTAGTAAAGACTTGGCTAGTCTTTGAACAAATTAGCATCTATTGATAGGAATTAGGTAGTACTTTAGATCCATTTATTGTAATTGAAAGTTTTAATAATTTGGTTCTCATTTCAAATCAATATCTAGGCATACCCATAACCATTCACTCGCAAGATTTACTTCAAAAATAGACCAATGCTTCATCAATTGGGAGGATGGAGTCAGATATACAAAAACCCGTAATATACAAGCTACTGATTCAAATATTGGTGGACTATTTCCATAGTTCTTTGCAATACAAAAATTCACAATGCCTAAAAAAAAACTTCTTACCAAATCCTATGCAATTTATCACAAATCTACAACCCTCTTTTAGCATTTAATCCACTCTTTGAGCTAAAGCAAGAAAAAGAGTCATACATCCAGTCGAACAACTAAAGATGAATGAGAATACCCTTGATATTTTTATTGATAACTTGCAAAAAGGTACATAGGAGAGTATATGTATCAGAACTAAGATTTTTTTTGATATCAGTAATTTCTTTAAAACTAATTTTAAGACTATCATATATAATACTCATACCCAAGACAATGTATTCTTATATTCATACTTGTATTTCCATAGTATGCTCCTAAGCCAAGTTTCTACTTGAACTATCTATGACTTCAAAATCTAACCCCTGTAATTAGCCTTGAAATCCATTTTATAGAGTAAGGGAGAAACAAGCATTAGGCTAAATTACAGTTACATTTACCCAAAATTCACTTTAATTTCACTAGTCTTCAAAATATTCCCCAGGTAGTTCTAAATCATCATTTACAGCACAAGGGAGAGAAAAATATCAAAAACTGTTTGCTGGGGAAATCCACCAGCCTTCCAAAAGGCACCACATCACAGCATCAAAATTGCATATTCATGTTGACCACCTAAAGTCACTATCAATAACAAAAATCAGAAGACAACAAGAACCCAGATTCACACACACCAGCCCAGAGAGACATGTCAGCACAAAGAACAAAAAACACCTGAGCAACAGCTCAGGAGGGGATCAGGGTTATATTCTTCTTAGTCAGCAAAATAAGAACACCTGATCAGTGTCCTTATAGAAATTGGGGTGGCCATTACCACCTCATCCTCAAAGTTAGTCAAATCATTCAAGGCCACGAGATACTAGTGATAGCCAGAGTCAGTTTCATCTCTGCTATCAGATGGATCATCCAAGACTTCGATGGGAGATTGATGTTGTCCCATAAAAGCTTGGTGATACTTGTTTTTCCTTGCATCCTCTCTCTTGGGACATTCTACCTTCTTATCCTTTCCTTCGAACAGCTCCTCAGATATAATTTAGCTCCTTAGATGATATGCATGATTGAGAGTAGCATGTGCAGACTTCTTTTCAACTCTTGCCTTTTTCGTCAATGTTATAGGAACCTCATGCACATCCTGCTCCTCCTTAGACTCAACATTCTAATACTCAAGAAGTCTCCTAGACCTATGTGTTGGGATAATAGAAACACTCACCTTACCCATTGTTTGATGGAACAATTCTTAGACAAACTACCCTCCCACGTACAACAACAAGCTCAAATTCTACAACTACTCAAAAGACCTCATGCACTCGCTCCCAGAATCTTAATTATCTCAAACAAAAAATGGTGAGAATAACAAGAAAGGGGTCACTAATAAATAGGCCAGCTACAACATGAATTCATTAACGTGTTCCAAGGAAGCTTGCACAAGAGAACCACCAACCAATTGCCTTGATTTTTGAATTTGATCCATTGATCACATACCATAACAAAATCAACGATAAATTAGCCAGAATGGTTAATTATGACATAATTAATTTTGCATGTGCTTGATACTTTTTCCCAATCAGATGTCTCAAGTGGATAAACACCACTCAATCTACATAATTAATCACATACTTAGCCTAATGAAACTTGTCATGTCACATTTACCCATTCACCCATGGGAATTAATTTGCTCACAAATCACCACCACAAGATAGTGGGAAGTGATCATGATTGATCCTCAGAGTATCAACCAGTACTCTATGTTTCCTCAAATTATTTATCCCATGTGTACCAGCATCTAACAGAAATGATGGCCGCAACTACAAGCATCTCCCAAATATTGAATGTGTTCCAATGACTTGGTTGAAAGTTGGCGACGCTCTAAATTTTAATACATTTTTGACCAAATTTGGGAAAAATTTCCTCTACTAAAGTTTATTAGACCATCTGAGGTAGTCCACGTGGTAGTCTCCTACTTGCTCGCTAAAAATATGAGGTACAAATGCGCCCCCCATGGGATGGCAGAGATTGGACAGATTAGTCCACATCACCTGCCATTGACCATCGATCTGAGACCCTTCAATAGTGCAAGTCTTCATTAAGACCTAGCGGATTCCTCCATTAGAGTGAAAGATGTCACTGTGCCTGCTAGCTCACTCCTAATAATAAGCATTAAAATAAAAATTGATAGGGTGGCGATGAACGATAGAGATCAAGCCACGTTAATTTGTAATTACTGTAGACCTACTTTTTCGCATCATTTTCTGCTTGGAGAAGATATATGGCCCACCTTCTAAGATTCCACATGTCACCATGCCCGCGTGCCTGTGTGACTTCTTCACCCTAATAAACAGTACGAACAAGTGGGCAGGAAACTGTTCAAATGATAACACGTGTGGCGAGGCATGCCATTGATCACCTTCAAACCCATGTATATTGACTACATAGAAATGTGGGGCCCACCACTGGTGATGATAGATGGCAACCGCCTGCCAACCCATTCATTTATTTTAATAAAAAATAAACAAGAATGGGCTAGCAGGGAGCGGTGAGGATGTCACCATGTGTTTCATAGATCAACGTTAATTCATTTTGGTATCGCCTGTAATCTTCAATCAAACATAGGGCCCACAAGACACATGGCTTAAGCCCGCCAGCCCATGTGAATAAAATAATAGGGCCAAAAAATAGAACGGGCACGCGGGGAACAATCGAGATTCATCCTTAGTGATCGAATGACTAGATTAAACCTCCATTTTTGCACATGCTGAAAAAGTTAGTCCATAAAACGGGGCCACCCCTAGATCAAAAAGATTTAACCCTTAAGGATGAGTACTTTAAAACCTAATCTTTAATCATAAAATACTAGGCCCGACCAAGGTAAAAATTTAAAACGGCTAACTTGCAGATGGTGGCTGGCAAAGCTAACATAAGGGGCCGGTATGGAGAACGATCTTAATGGATCAAAACACAACTTAAACAATTAAAAACCTAGTACACAGGTCAACAAAAGGTTATAATGCTCAATTTTGATGCCAATAGAAATTTTGAAAAGAGGGTTTTCAACCTAAAACCCTAAGGACTAACCCCAAGCTCAAAAGCATAGAATAATGATAGGGCAAGACATTCCCCACATTTTCAAAAAAAAATAGGAGCTCTACCACACATCAAGGCTCTAGGTCACAAAGAGTCAAGAGCGGAGTGCTGCCCAAACTTACCTCACTCTAAAGGATGAGGATCAAGAATGAAGAGAACTATGTAGTACTTATATCACTCTTAAGACCCGAGTTTCATTTTTAGGCCAGGTGAGCTACTTTTTGGAGTCGGTACTGCACCTCAAACAACTTTTTGTTTGAGGATGATAGCGCATGGTTCTAGGATGACAGCATGGCTTGTTGGCATCTCTCTGTTGTGTTTGCATCCGTATGGCCATAAAACATGAAGAACAGTAAAGAATGCCTAAAAACTAACTGACGACCTAGCTAGTTGATCATGACAGGAAAAACAAAATGAGAATACATAAAGTAAATATGAAGATGATAAAGAAAATAAATAAATCTAGGGTGATGAAGATAATCTCACAAAAGTGCCAGTTCACCAACTAGTCCCACACGCACGTTCACCTACACACAAACGAGAAGGGGAAAATTGTTGGGGCTTTATAGGGGCCTACCTCAGTCAGACCCCTGTTTTGGTGTTTCCACCTCCATGGACAACTAGAAAGCAATAGAGTAGAATATGTGATAAAGAAAGTAGAAAGTAAAGATTGAAATGAACACTACAAAACAATACTATGCTACTCAATTAAATCACAAAGGAGAGGAGTGAAGCATTACCACCTCCACCCAAAATCTCACTAGCTAATGGAAGGAGAATGCAAGGTATGGACCTGGAAAATTCACCACAGCCACAGCGGTAATGAAGGGATGTCTCACAAGACTCCAAGCCCAAACTTATATGGCTTGCCTCACATTTGCAATACAGAGTTGATGGAGCTTCAAAGCTACTGCAATGCTCAGAAATGGAATGCTAGGATGTTGCTTGAGAGTGAAGAAGTGAAGTGATTGCAAGAAGAATGTGTAGAGAATTGCTATCGAGCCAAATGAAGTGAGAATGAATGTTTTTGAAGGTGGAATGAGCAGAATCTACTATTTTCAGGGTCGTTTGTTTGAAGAGGGATGTTACGCTTCGACCCCAATCAGGTGTGTAATGCCTCTGCCAAATTCAGATGCAGGAATCCGTCAGGGATGGCACCATGCCACGTGGATGTCTCTACACCATGCTTGCATCCCCGATAAATATTCTCTCACCGATGCACAAGACAGATGCCAAGTGGATGGAATGCAGGTTGGTGATGTGGAATTTTGCCTTCAAATTTGATTTTCTAAGGTGAGGTTAAGTGAAAGGGGAATTTTCCTAAGGGGTGCAAATTCACTCCTATACATAATGCTATCATAATTTTATTTTTTTGTGTTATTTTGATAATAGATTTTAGTTTAAGGGTTTGAGTTTCATTATACATATTGTTTCTTTAATCTCTCTCTTAATATGTAAGTTGGATTTTATTTTTGTGCATCAACAAAGGTTTCAATTAAATTATAGTCATGTCATTAAAAGTCATTAAAACTAAATTAAAGATTAGTAGTTTAACTTTCACTATTTATTTTATTAATATTTACAAACAATTTTTTTGTTTAGTAGCTAGTTTTAAGGGAGGGCATTACAGATGCTTAATTCCTATTCTAACAATAATCTCAAAGAAATATAAAAAAGATGAGGGTTTAGAGAGATTTCTAATCTAAATCCTGAATGCAATCATGGAAAAAAAGAGCATTCAAGGTGGAACAATCTTCAATAACCATTTTTTGCTTATCCAAGATTAGATCTTATTATAATAGAAACAATGCAGTATCCAAAGGTATGAAATATTTTCAGATTGTGAAGCATACAAACATTCACCCAAGACAACATGAAATACATAAACACTCACAATTGAACTATTACAATAAGAATAGGCCTAGGCTAACTTTACATAGTAACTTACAATCAACAAGCCACCAAAATTATGGACCAAAGATTCCTCAAACACCTCAAACACTTTATCATAAACATGAAATAAGTAAGCTAAATCTAAAAACTTTAATCACTTAAGAATAAATTTGAAACATAGGAACCATGCACAGATGAAACAACATAGAAAAGAGCACCAAATCAATGTCTTCTCTTGTATTCACTTCACCAAAATCTTGCAACAATTTGAGGATCGGTCCTTACAATGATGAGAGAACTCATATATATAGATTTTACACCAACATGTCGGCCTAGACAAAAATAAATTAGTGCTTATAATTTAGGTCAGCCTAAATAGGTCGACCTTGTATACTTTTAATTGCTCATTTAATTTTTTGAAAAAAAGTATTAAAAATAATACATCAATAAGTCCTTTGACACAATTCTCTAGGCAAGGCCGAATTGAATCTAGATAGTTGATGGAGGAGGCACAAAAATCGAGTTAATCACTCTCGATCTTGCTAGATTATACCTACATCTGGTTAGAAAAGGATACCATAATTACTAAAATGTAGAGAAAAACTAACTACTACATCATTGCATCATTGAATTTAACATCATAGCCCATATGCAAAATGAAACCAATCATATTTAATCACTAAAACCCATAAAATCAAGTTACAAACCTTAGAATTCAAGCTTCTAACACCTTTCGGGTTTTTAAGAACTTTGGGGATTTTGGCCTATGATGGATTTTGGGGAATCCAGACTCTCAAGGATTCCATGAAACACAAAGAAACTTAGGAAAATAAAATGATCAATCATGTAATCCCATTCATATGACTTAATTGCATTCAAAAACAAGATTAAATCATTGTAGTGCAATTCATATATCCATCATATCACATTTCTCAACATAAGGAAAGCTTTGAAATCTTGGGGAACTCGAGCAGGGATGGAATCCATGAAACGCAAGAATTCGAGCAATTCGAGGCAAAGATAAATTAGTGAAGTGCAAAATTTAGGTTTTTTGTAGGATCATGGAATTTACAAAGAACAACACCCCAGAGAATCCACACATTGAAGGATTTCATGAACATGCACTGTTCAGGTTATCTATGGGCCGAAGAATTCTGTGAGATACAATTTATTGGGCTTTCCAATAAGTCACATATTTATTGACATACAAACCTCAGGTTGTTCTCAGTCTCGTAGAATTTGTGAAAGACAATGTACTTCAGATAATCTAAGCATGGACGAATTTGGAAAAATTTCATAACTTGGATCATCTAACAAAAGATAGGTTCCATGAAACACGAATGCCAAGCTCTAATCTCTCAAAGATAACTTGATAAATAAAAAAGTTTAGCAGCCTTATTTTCCAATTTTATCATCATCTACCAGGTTTTGACTAAAAAAAATATCAAATCATAGCAATAATTCAAATCAATTACAAACCCTAGCATACTATCTTTGATGATCATTCAACACTCTAATTTTGGTTTGCAAAATAATCAACCTATGGTTCAACATGAATGCATCTAGTGACCTCAAATCAATATGAGGGAAATAAAATCTATTAAGAATGACAATTCAAATGCAATCCATCAATACCCTAATTCATTCCAATCCAAAGTCAAAATCAACCAATTCATTGAACAATAAACCCTAGTTTAATCAAATGATGCCCTAATTCAGTTTCATAGTTCGAATGCATAAAATCAACATAATAATAACCATTTCAAAAACTAAATCAAATTCAAGTCCAAATGCAAAATAAAATCAAAGTGAAATGTGCACAAATCCATGCTTTTGATGCTAAACATAAAATGTAATTCGAATTGCAATCAAAAAGCAAATAAACCACTCAAATCAATGTTGAATCTGTTCACAAAATTCAACAACATAGTTAAAAAACCCTTACCTTCTGATCTAGATGATGAAAATAAAGCACAAAACTCATGCTCAAAAAACCTTAGCTAGTCGATCAATAAAATCCCCACGTAAGATGTAAAAATCCTAATCCTCAAATCGCTAAAGCACTTCAAAGCTCTTCAAAATATAAAATCCTAAGACATCAAATGCATAATGATGTTCAAAAGACTTAAATCGCACCACAAATCTACCCAAAATGAGCATTAATGGCAACTTGGCCCTTTGCAAAGATCAATAAATGAAGCAATAAGACATTTCGACGAAGCTTAGGGAATCCATGATATCAAGGATTCTATAAAAATGGGGATTTCAAAGAATCTACATGGAGCTAGATTTTGTGAAAAAAAAACATCTTCAAAGATTATGTCTCAGCAAGGATTCAATGAAAAGAGACTTTGAGGAATCTAGGTGGCATCAAATTTAGCGAAAATCAAAACCTCAAGGATTTTGGACCTTGACGGATTTCCCAAAACTCATCCTTACTTAGCCAATTTTGATGCTCAAGTAATATTCCAAGGAACCAACTAATTTCAAGTGTCAAATATGAGGCCAATTATTGCAAAACAAACTCACCCAATGTACAACATGATCATGAAAATCCAGTAGGTGAATTGAACCAAAATTCAAAGGACCTATCCTTTAAGGGGAAAAGGAAAAACTAAAGCAAAATGAAAGAGAAAAAGAAAGCAAAGAGGGTTCCCACCTATGATAGAGCATGTGTGCAAAAATGGCATATCAAATGGCGACTCTATTGGGGAAATACTCCAGAGCATTTTGATGACAAACTGGAATCAGGAACCCATAATCTCTAGTTTTGATCCTCACACTAGGTCAACCATAAATTAAAGACTCAAAACCACTAGATGAGCTAACCCATCACATACTGAAAATCCAAGTGTGTGCAAGTGCATTCATTTCCATCCCTACTCTACTGTAGAAACAAAACACGGTCAAGTTAAGCTACATGAATGATTCTAACTTCAAAGGCATCTTGGATAGACCCTCGTTTCTAGTTAGGTGTCTATATCCCCAATGAGGTTATCATTGTGATTCTCCCAAACATATCTCTACTGCTATCTAGGCATCTATAGCCCCGATAGAGATAGTCAGATTCTCTTGAATAGTTGAATTTTCTTTTGATTTTTAGTATTTTCTCTTTTCTTTATTTTTGATTTTTTTTTTACTTCTTTTCATTTTCAACCTATAAGTAATGAAGCTCACACTCAGGTCTGAGAATCATAGTGGCTTTGAAGTATAAACCTAATATTCTTCACTTAACAAGACCTTACTAGGAACCTATAGCAACCTCAGGGTTCTTAGGATGTGTAAAAGGTATAAGATTTTAGCATATTCGAGAATTCATTCAACCCGATGACTTATCCTCTTTATATGTTTAGACCATGTGACACTGAATGAAGGGCCTTCACCATCCATTTCAAAAAATGTGATTAGAGCTTCTCAAGGAAATACTCAAAACAATCCCAAATAATAAAATGAAGATCATGATTGTGCATGCAAACACTCCCACAAGGAAAACCAAGGAGAACCCCAAAACCAAAATCAAAGTGAAAAACCAAACCTAGACTAACCAAAGAAAAAACAAAACAAACAAAAGCAACCAAAGAAAATCTAACCTAAGGAAAGGAAACACCTAAAATAACTATATACAAGGCTAATCTGAAACAACTCAAGCAAGGAAGTAATGCTTCAAGTATTTCCCATTGATTGGCAATGAAACATCCTCTCCAGTGAGAGTCTCTAAATGAAAAGCATTATCTCCCAAAATCTTAGATATTTGAAAGGGTCCAAGCAAAACTTTTTCAAAATTTCCATGCTCCCCTTTCTTCTCATGGGCTTTGTCCTAGTATAAGACCAAATCAAAAATCCTAAAGGCCTTGACCTTAGCTTTATGATCAAACCAACACTTAACGATACCTTGATGTTTGGAAAAGTTCTTTATGGCTTCCTCTCTCTTTTCTTCCAACTAAAGAAGTTTAGCCAAGCGAGCCTCAAGACATTCCCCCTCTTCATAGTACTCATTAATAAACTACAAGGTGGGAATCCTTAGCTGAATAGGAAAAATAGGTTCTAGACCATAGACTAAGTGATATGGAGAAGTCCTAAAGCAGCCTTTTGTCATGTATGATCTACCCAAAGAGAAAATCTTAGTTGGGTATGCCAATCCTTCAGGTTCTTATCAATCAACTTATAGATGATTTTCAACAAGTTCTTATTTGTGGACTTGGCTAGGCCATTACCCTAGGGATAATAATTTGAATCAAACATAAGAATACACCCATGATCAAAATCCCATCCAAAAAAAATCAACGATGCAAAAGTAGAACCATTATCACACACTAGAGAAAAATGACATCCAAAACAATTAATAATATCTTCCTCAAGAAAGTTAATTACGACTTTTTCTATACACTATCTGAAAGAAATAGCTTATGTCCACCTAGTAAAGTAATCAATAGCAATTAGAATGTACTTTTGTTCTACAAAGGAAGGTGGATTGATTGGACCGACAAAGTCTAGCCCCTACTGTGCGAATGGTCTTACCTCAACGACCATTTGCAATAGAACATCAGCTTGTTTCTCCTTAGTG
This sequence comes from Sequoiadendron giganteum, assembly GCA_007115665.2. Lineage (NCBI taxonomy): Eukaryota > Viridiplantae > Streptophyta > Pinopsida > Cupressales > Cupressaceae > Sequoiadendron > Sequoiadendron giganteum. The sequence goes on along the minus strand of CM021103.1, from coordinate 50,125,496 downwards.
TTGTCTGTTTGACAAATATGGCATGATATTATGTGGTTGTGTGTGTCCTTGAGAAAATTGGGCTATTAATACCTTGCTCATAGAATCTGGTTTGCAGTGGACAAAGTTGAACCATGACATGTCCCAAACTTATCATGGAACTCAATAATTACATGGGCTACTTCTTCCTTCCTGAGACGACAAAGATAAAAACCTTTGTGTTTCTTCTTACATAATATAGCTCCTTTCAGCATATAGCTAACACTCTTCAAACACAATACTCTTCATTGCACCATATTTAGATGCGTTGGACATTTTTGATTAAGCAAGTAATACACAACATCTTCATACCATTCATCTGGTGAAACATCTTCAAGGTGATACTATTGTGTCATAAGATTTGGACTAGTTTCAGTGATTATTATGGACAATTATTTTCCTCTTACCAGCTTCATGGGTTGTATCTCTATATCATACTCCTATAGCATGGTTACCCATTTGGCTCGTCTCTCACCCAGCTCATTTTGCATCAATAAAAGCTTCATAGCTAGATCAGGAACAATTGCAAACACCTTATTATTGAATATCTAGAATACTGAGAGGGGGGTGAATCATTATTCGGCTAACCAAATTAATTAGTAACCATCCAATTATCAATCTACATTTAATAGCAATAGTGAACCAAAACATAAAGGAGATCATAACACTTTGACACCAAGATTTTTACGTGGAAAACCCAGAATGGGAAAAACCACAGTGAGGATAATCTCACAATATATTATAACTGGTTATAAGATATTAAAGGGCTCACTTCTAGGACTCACTATCCTTAGAAAGGCTCACAACCTGAATACAAAAAGTGGCTTAATGCCAAGATACAAAAGATGTGGCTCATTACCAAGAATGAACTGTAGAAGTGCACCTACATAGTGTTGAATGCAATTTTGATTAATCTCTAGAATTTTTGCTCTTGTTGGTTGTACATAAAACACTATCAGTAGCTTTAAATTATTACCCTTGTCACATAGCTCACATATCACCTTCTTATTCTTTCATCGCTTAGGCCATCATAGATATATGCAAACATAGCTTCCATTATTAATTAGGCCAGCCTAAATAAGGAAATACATAGAATACAAAAGATTTTGTCGCCTTAGTATAAAATTTCAAAACGTTTTTTCAAAAGGTTTGGTCGGCCTGAACCTAAAGAAAAATACATACAGAAGATATACTTTTTTGGACAAAAGAATACCGAAGTCCTATCATCAGGGTAGACCAACCAAATCACAAAATTATGTTGAGAACACATGTATACCTGTAGCTAACACACCCGATCAACATATCATTGAATTTCCTCTTACTGCGAAGACTTTTGGACCAAGGTACATATTCCATAAATAGTTACCAACCAATGTTGGCATCAATGACAACCAAAATAGAGGGTACCTTCTTCATTCTTCCAACAATCTCCCCCTTTATCATTGATGGGAACATGTGCCAAAAATGAGATTTGCCTCAGAGAAAAACACATGCACAACTTCACCTAACATATGTACAGAAAAAACTATTTTATCTTTCTCTTTTCTTCTCTTTTCTTCTCCCCCTTTGACATCAAGGACAAAGGATACGAAAATACTTCAAATTCAGGAATTGGGGGCACCTTGTAATTCTTTGAGAATTACCTCCCAAGCAGGCTTTCCATCATCCCAAATGCATTTTCCCTAGAGAGAGTTTTATGTAGAGATTATATTTTCACCAGGCATTCTTCTCCTTCTTCTAGAGTGGATGGGGCAACATTCATTTTCTCAAGATTTTTGGCCTCCATCAGAGCATGTGATACAACAATATGTCTGGACATGACCATATTTCCAAGCTGGGCATACTTCCTCATAGCATCTTCCTTTTGCCTCTATAGGATGATTTTTTTTTTTTGTAGATTTGCAATAGAAACCCACCTAACATAGGTTCTATCATAGGAAATATTATAATCTATGGAGGTACCAGAAATTTGAGACTCAATTGAGTCCATTAGATCCTTGATACCTTGAGTGGCTTCTAGCCATTTCATACAATAAACAAATAGCAGTTGGGCTTCTTCACCATAATATCTTACCTCTTTCAAAGTTTCCAGAGCTTTTTCACATGCAATAGTACACTTATCTTGCAAAAACAACAACCTTTTCTCAAGCAAGTTCAACTCAACTTCTTTTATGGTCTGCATCTTAAGATTGGATGTGTATTCTTTAACAAAATCAACAATAAGATTCAAATTTTCAATCGGAGCTAAAGAGTTGTCAGGAGTAGCATCGGGGGTTGTTTCTTGTAGAGATTTGATAGCTTCATTTATTAGCTCATTGCATTTTTGATATGACTCTAAAGCTTCCTATGTGATAGAGTTGATGAAAGTGTTACATAGTTTCATTCTATCACAAGGTGTGATTTTTGTCAAATCCATAAAACCTAGGTGAGATGGAAGCTTGACTAGATGAGGTGGAAGCATAGTTTGGATTATAGCTTGTCTTGAAAGAATACCTTTAAGAGTACTTCCAGATGATTCTCTGGATTTCTTTGATGATTCGAGGCCTTTGAGAGTTTCACCTTCAGATGGAAAGATTTCCTTATCTTCTTTTTCCTTTTCATTTCCATCACCAGATGACTTTATATTTTATTTCTCTCTTTTGTCTTCATCATCCTTATCTCTATCATTTTATTTTTCTTTATTTCCTTCATTTGCATTTTTTTTCTTCTTCTATATTCCTAGAGGATTCTTGATGTTCTTCTCTATTTTCATCAGATTGATCCTTATGATGATCTTCATACCTCTTACTATTAGTTTCATCTGTTTCCATTTGAGGGGTAGGAATTTCTGGAGCACTAAGTGTCTCATCAACAGTTTCCAAGATAGGATTGTCCATTAATTTTGTAGCTATACAAGGTTCCTGAGTCTGAGCAGTGTGAGATGAAGAACTGGTTCGTGTCCCATAGCTCCTTGCTATTTTCCTAATTACATCATGAGTTTCTTGCCTTACCTTTTCAACATACTCTTCTTCTTTATTCATTAACATGTTGACCCTTTGCTTGACTTTGAACATTATGGAACATTCTTTCAATAGATTTGCGGATTCTATCTCTGACTGGGTAGAACTAACAGATTTTATAGCTTCTCTTCTCATCTTGTCTTTGACTTTCAATGATTCCTTTCTTCTAAGTACTAAATATTTCCACACATTTTTAGTGAATTTTGATTGTATGGTATCCATGTTTATGTTACCAATAACAACGTACCGAGCAAAGACATTTAAGATAGTATATTTTCCTTCATCATCAACCTCACCATATAGCTCAACAGTGGTCATGAGTTCATTATCAATCAAATGATTCACCAAAGTTATAAGAACTATGGGTGGATGATGTCTTACCAGAGGACAACCGGGTATGGTTTGCACATGGTTAGTTGAGCCTTCTTCATTCTTCTGCACATGAATACGGTAGGTATCTTCCTCTATTTTTGTCTCCTCATTAGTGGATATCTCTACACTAATTTTGACTTCTTCATTAGAGGTACTACCTCTTCTATCCCTTTTTAGCTGATGCTCCTCTTCAAGACCAAGCTCAATTTCTTCTTCAACAAAATCACTCAAATTCATTTTCCTGTAAGCCTTTTCTTTTACTTTGCTTCTTCTTTCTGAGGCAGTAGATGATGCAGTAGAAGGTATATTATTTTTCTTAGGTTCCCTTGTAATCACACAGACATAGGGATACTTTGTTCTTTTCTTTTCCCTTTCACATATTTAGTTGTACTAGGTGCAACAAAGTTGGAAATAGGTGTTGGTGTAGCACCAGAAGATAGCCTTTTTTATTTTTTGGGTCCAGTGAGTAGATCCCTAGACTTATCTTTCCTTTTGTCAAGGACCTCCTTCAATAATTCTATTTCTTTCCTAATGTATGTTATGTCTTGGAAGAAATCTTCAACTTTATTTCTTCATTTAGGTGCAGAGGCTTCTAAGTGAATTTCATTAGATTTCTCCTCATATGTACCCATCTAGGTAGAGAGGGGTGCTTAGGATTGGCCAACAGAATCTCAATGTATCCTTCTACTAGCTTCTCTTCAATATCACATCCTAGTGGTTCAATCCAATGAATTCTAGGTTATAGTGCTTCAATGATGCATTAATCGATAGACACAAGAAATGTTATCTCCTTTTCATACTTTTTCACTAGACTTCTTGGAATCCTATCTCTTTCTTGCATTTTGTTTTGAGAGACTACAAAGAAAGCAGTTAGGGAATTGTTCTATGTACTAAATTCTTCTAGACTATGTAGATAATCACTGATCTAATGAGCAACCGGTTTGGTATTATCCCATATTATATTATTTCTTCTAGGTAGTTCTCTTGGAAAATAAAACAACATGTAGACAACAAGAGTTCCAAATTTAAAGACATGTCTCTTCGCCTTTGTCATACTCAGATTTTCCATAAGTTGTAGTCTTAGCAACTCAAAAAGATCAAAATACTTTCCATTTACCACCATTTCATAGGCTATGTGAATTTTTGTGGCCGATATAGATTTTTCTCTATTGGTGAAGTAGACTTTTTGCCTAGTCATAATGGCAGCATACTTGACGGAAGGGTTTGTAATAGATTTTATGATTAGGGCTCTTCCGTCAAACTTGGCACCAGTTAACCTTGTGACCTCATCATTTTTCACTAATTTCAAGACTGGAATGGCATGAGTGTCACAAAGACCAGTAACTGCATGAGTTTCCTCCTTATTGATAATACATGTTTCATTTACCCACACAAGATTTTTGTGAACCCTACTTAGGGCCATCCTGACAAATTTTGTATCACTTTCACTCGAAAAGTTCAAAAACCAATTCCAAACACTCAACTTCATATGAACAAGGTTTTCATACTCTATCTTCAGTAATAAATCATCAGTCAACTCATTATCTCACAAATCCTTCATCTCCTGGTGATTGAATTCTTTGAGCTTCCCACAAATATACAGTCTTGGGTCTTCGGTGGGTAGTAAATTTATCAGAATGTGTGAGAATGCACCCATTGGATCATTTTCGTACACCTTCCATGAACATCTTTTGAATTTTGGTTGGGGCCTCTCGGCAATTTCTACAACAGTGGGAGTGGCCATATTTCTCAAAACAAACTTAAATAAAAATGATTCTTCAATTTGAAAAAAATGGAATTTAGATGACAGAGAATACCTTTCGGCCTGAGAACTAGGGTTTCAAGGTACATTGCTTGGAGTCACTTCTCTCTTGCTTCAACTTGCACAACTTCTCCCAATTTTTGTGCAAATTTTATTTTCCTAAACTTAGTAGCTTGCTTTATTATTTATCATTTTACCCTAATTTTGTATTTATTACTTTTCCACTTTAAAGCTATTAACCACTTTGTTACATACCCTATACACCAGAAAGAGCTCCACAATTTTCTTGATTTACATGATTTCTGCCAAAATTTTCTTTAACACCATCAAAATAGAGATTCATATCACTTGTCTTTGTCTCATCACTAGACACCTCATAAATCGGGGGCTTGATATATTTTTTTGTGTCTACTCCCCCTAATGCCATTACTAGTTTTAGTTCATAGAAGAGGTATATGCACTGAATGTAGATATAGGATCATTTTTTTTATCCTTATCCTCGGGTTCTTCCTTTTTTCTCCAAATTCTTTCAATTTTTTTCCTAACTTCTTTGGGATTTACCTTGCTCATAGGCTTGTTCTTTTGATCCAAATTTGATTTCTTCCCAATATTGCTCTTACAAAATCTTGAGATGTGTCTTGGCTTGTTGCAAGAGTGGCATACAACATATCTTTGATCAAAATATTTTGTTTTCATCCTTATCCTACACTGATTAGCCCTGTTTCCAAAAAAATGCATGTATAATAGTAGCCTTGAAAGGAATGAAATCTTCTACCGCTATTAAACCTGTTCATAATTACCTGACTTCTACATTCGGTAGTTTTATGTACAAACTTGTTGCAGACATAACAATGTCCACCAAAGAATCCAATATTTTGACTCATTCTATTTTGGTTCATCATACTTCTACATTTTGTTGCTCTATGTGCAAGTTTATTGCATGAGTATAAAAATCCATTAAAATATGGATACCTTTAAGCATTAGGCTATTGGATGGGAATCCTTGTGGTATTGATCCTTTGGTTCTTGCTTTCATAGGAATTCCTTTTGGGTTTCCTTTGATTGTCCATATCGTTGTAGATCAGTTTGGTTTTTGAGCTTTGTCCTTCTTCGAGTCCTAAACCACCTTTATCATTTGCAGGCTTTTGAGATGAAATTAATTCATCAAGCATTGTAGAACTTGTCTTGAATCTTCTTCGTGTGCTTTCACTTTTTCTAGATCAGCCCTTAACATTACTACTTGTTCAAGCTTTATGCATTCATTAGTTTTAGTCTGGATCTCAACTTTTTGGCATTCCTCAATTCTCTTTCTTTCTTCTATTTCAATTTTTAGTCTGGTAATATCCTCATTAGCCTTCTTCAGCTGATCACTAACTTCTTTATGTCTGTCTTTGAATTTTTTTATCTGTTATCTCAACTTTCTAATACACTTATTTGCTTCTTTCAGATTTCCTTTCAAGGTTTCTTTTTCATCCTTTCTTTTGTTCAATTCCTCTAGGGCAACATTGATCTCTTTAGATATGTAATTTTATTTTGGAGGATTAGAATGATAATTGCCAACCATGTATTCAATTTTTGGGACCTTCCTGAAGTTGTTAGACTTCTTCCGAGGAAACGGAGTTTAATACCAATTGTTGAATATCTAGAATACTGAGAGGGGGGGTGAATCAGTATTCGGCTAACCAAATTAATTAGTAACCATCCAATTATCAATCTACATTTAATAGCAATAGTGAACCAAAACATAAAGGAGATCATAACACATTGACACCAAGATTTTTACATGGAAAACCCAGAATGGGAAAAACCATGGTGAGGATTATCTCATAATATATTATAACTGGTTATAAGATATTACAAGGCTCACTGCTAGGACTCACTATCCTTATAAAGGCTCATGGACTGAATACAAAAAGTGGCTTACTACCAAGATATAAAATATGTGGCTCACTTCCAAGAATGAATTGTAAAAGTGCACCTACATATTGTTGAATGCAGTTTTGGTTAAGCTCTAGACTTTTTTCTCTAGTTTCCTATACATAAAACACTATCAATAGCTTCTCATTATTACCCTTGTCACATAGCTCGCATATCACCTTCTTCTTCTTTCATTTCTTATGTCATCATAGATATATGCAAACATAGCTTCCATTATTAATTAGGTCGGCCTAAATAAGGAAATACATAGAATACAAAAGATCTTGTCGACTTAGTACAAAATTTTAAAATGTGTTGTCCAAAGGTTAGGTTAGTTTGAACCTAAAGAAAAACACACACAAAAGATATACTTTTCTGACCAAAATAATACTGAAGTCCTATCATCAGGGTAGACCAATCAGATCAGAAAAAGTATGTTGAGAACACATGTATACCTGTAGTTGACATGCCTGATCAACATATCATTGAATTTCCTCTTACTACGAAGACTTCCGGATCAAGGTATAGATTCCATAAATAGTTACCAACCAATGTTGGCATCAATAACAACCAAAATAGAGGGAACCTTCTTCATTATTCCAACACTTATTTCTCAAAATATAATAAATAGAATTATTCACACCGCAAACTAATGCATAAGAATGCTTCTCAACATTTGGGTATCTCAACTTTGCATCCTTCAATGGGACACTCATAAATGTAATAGGGTGTTCATCCTCTTGATATGATTTATGTGTCAGCATGCTAGAACATGAATTTTCTAAAGCAAATGAATATGTGTAGAATGGCTTAGAGTAGTATGGACTTACCAAGACATGAGCCTAAACTATTGCTTTCTTTATTTCTTTAAATGTTTTATTTGCTTCAGGAGTCCATTCTATCTTAGAATCTTGCTTTAACATTGCATTGAGAGGTTTAACAATCTTAGCAAAACTAGTAATGGTTTTTTGACAAAATTGATCTTAACAAAGAACCACTTCATTTCTTTCTTACTATCTAGAGGTTGGATTTTCAATATAGTCTGGATACACTCAAGGTCAATAGATATGCCATTATTTGAGATAGCATGACCCAACAGCTTGCCTTCTATTACTCCAACAATAAACTTTTTTGGATTCAAGGAGATACCAAATTCCCTACATTTTTGAAATACTTTGCACAAATCTGAAATATGGTCTCCTCTTTTCTTGGAAAATATGGTCAGGTCATCCATGTAAATAATAATGCAATTACCAATCAAATATTTGAATGCAATATCCATGTCCAGATAAATATTAATTAATCTGAATGATTATACTGAACCATCACTTGATTATAGCCTAAATATCCATCAAGGAAGGACATCATATGAGAGCCATTAATAATTTGCAATACTTCATCTAATGATGGCGCAAGATAATTTTCCTTCTTAGATGCACGATTCAGATTCCTGAAGTCTACATATAGCTTGATTTCATCATTCTTTTTATGTACTAGAACCAAATTTTCTACCCAAGTGGAATGTTTAATAGGAAAGATAATACAAGAAGATATCAATTTCATTACCTCTTTCTGAATAATAGGCTCAAGTAATGCATTTATTGGTCTTTGTCTCTATCTGAATGGATTTGTATTTGGCTTAAGAGGAATTGTATGTGTGATGATTGATGTATCATATGTATTAAGATCTTCATAACTCCAATCTATGATATATTTATATTGGTGCAATGCATTGACTATTCCCTATTTCTCCTCAAGGGTACAAACTTTACCAATGAAAACATTCTTTACCTCTTCTGTGGTACCCATGTTGTGAGTATCACACTGATTATTTTTTGAATCTTTATTGTCCTACTAATCCTGATCTCTAATCCTATCAAAATCAAATATTCTCTCCAACTGCACCATACCTCTTAGGATTGTGTTGGTCTTTGGATTAATCACTCCTTCTATGTCCAATTCCACTTCTTCCAATTCTATTTCATCAATAATTTGTGAAGCAAAAACATCTGAACTGGTAATGAAGTCCAAAAATATATTTTTTATCCTCAAATACCTAGAAGTTAGTCACTTTATTTGGCACTGACGGAGTTGGAGCAAGTTCATCTATGAATCTCTTCAATCTTGATAATGATAAAGGCTCTAAAGTACTAGCAACTTGAGCTAATGCATCAGTAGTCTGATTTTTACTATGAGGAATTAGTTGAATGTTGAAGGCATCAAATACCTCTATTAGATCCCATTATGCCTATATTTTTTTATTCTTCTATCATGGCATGGGTATTTCCTTTTGACCTACTTAATTACTAGCTCTGAATCCACAAAAACTTGCAAATCCTTAAATTTCTTTCTCAAACCCATTAAAAATCCATGAACCAAAGCTTCATATTTTGCTACGTTATTTGTACAATAGAATTGTAACCTATGTGTTGCAAAAAATGTCTTACCATTTGGACCGATCAGCTCAAAACCCGCACCATCTCCTTGTCTTGACTTAGAACCATCGAATGGCAAAGTCCAAAACTTGGTGGGACATGTACCCTTTGAATTTACTACACATACATCACTCTTTGGCAAAGGATCTTCTACCATATTCCACTATTCATCCTCTGGTTTATTATGGATTCTTTGATTATCATCTTGAATTGTGACTGGATTAAACTACCTTTTAATTGGATCAACAATAGTTTGGCAGAAGAAGCATTCAAATTCAAAATGTGATGTATCATATACCCTACGCCAACTAGGTAATAATAATTCCCTAAAATCCATCCTTTCTCCAAGACTATTTTGATCTTCAACACATTTTTGTATAAATTCTTGGAAACTTTCGAGAAGGCTAATGTTTCCATTAGCTTGTGGGTCCTCATTATCAAATTCAACTACTACCTCTGTACTGCTAAGATACTGAGTCAAGTCCTTTGGTGCAACATGCAACATCAAAATTTCCTCCATTACTTCCATTTGATTTGAAGCAAAACCAGGAACATAATTCCCAAGGTCTGGTTTAGAAAACAACACTTCATTTGTTGTATTTTGATATTCAGTAATCATAAATGTTAGTCTCAACTCACGTTCAATATTTAGTAACCATTGAGTTCTCTTGTAAAATCTCTGCCTAAAATCATCCCATATGTGTCTGGAATATCAGCCACCTGAATGTTGATTATTTGCTACACCCTAGGATCCGATGCAACCTTCATTAGAATCCTGTTCAACTCCCCAATTACACTCACCTCTATCTTGTCTAATTGATTAAATTTTTATTGAGAGTGAGCAGGAGTAAAAAAATGGCATAACATTTGTAGAAGCTCTAGAATCAAACAAACAATTATGCAATTTTTTACCAAATAAACAAATAGAAATCAAGAAAGAAGAAGTTTCTGAATTCCCTTGGAATACTCACTGAAATATCCACTTGAGCCACTTGAGTTTTATCTTTCTCCTTACTCTTATCTTTAGTTTTCACTTGAGCTTGATCCTTTGATGGCTGCTTGGATTGATCTTTAGCCGATTGTTGATTTTGAGTTTTTCCCATCACTTCTTTGATCACAGGTTCACTTATAGGAGTGTTGAAATTAACCTTCCTTGCATGAGTATCTTGTGAAGAGTTAGAAGGTGTAACATCATTCAAAGATTCAAAAACAACACTCCTAATCGTAGGAACTCTTACTCCTAATCGTAGGAACTCTTAATAACTCAAAAGAAGAAAGATTGCATTTTACCTTCTCAAGTTCCTTAGGAACATACTCACCTATTTGTTCCACACTCATTTCAGGTTGGTCATTTCTAATTTGGTCTACTAGCTTTCCTTTATTAACATCAGTTTGTCCTTAGTTAAATCATATTTTCCTCCTTTGGAAAAATACTGTGTTGGCATGTTTGGATAGGAAGGATTATTGCTTGCATTGGGATTAGGAGGAGTTTCGAAGTTATTCGGCGGGGTGGAAGTAGTGAAAGGACCTCCAACCTATCTGTTTCTCAAATCATAAGGTCTAGTACGCTAATGAAACATTTTCACCTCCTCTACTCCCGATTCTTCTTCATCTTGGGGACCATTTTCAATAGCATCATTATTTTCAAACAGCTGGGATATTGATTCCTCATTGTATACATCTTTTTTTTTATCATCACTTTCAGCTGACTCCCCTTCAGGCTGATTTTCTTCACCTAGTGGAAAAGGAGCATGGTTCAAGACCATGAATGAATCATATGAATTTTTAGGCACTGTCTCACATCCTCTTTAACCATCACTATTGATAGTATGTTGCACCTCCATTTGGAATATTGCAGCAGTAGTTTGGAATTCTGGATAATCTAATTTAGAATTTTGGTTTTTCTTATGAATCCTGCACCATTCGAACAATGCAACCTTAGCTAGATAGACTCCACTTGAAGACTTATCTATATTTCTAGGTGGATCTAACGACATTGGAACTCCTCCATTATTTTTCCTTGTATTCTAAGTTTTTGTTTTTGTTTTGGAGGCTATCTTCTTTCAAAATTTTGTCTAGATCCTTGTCCCTTTTCAAAACTTTGTTTGGAACTTTGTCCAAAATCTTGATTGTATCAATTGTAATTAGCCTGAATAATCCTTTGTGAGGCTTGCAACTGATTATTCAGGTTTCTTAGGTAAGTGACCTATGTTGATATCTTCTTCAGCTATTCAACCAATTCATCTATTCGTTCCTTTTATGAACTGAACTGTTGTGTGCTGGGACAAAATTTTGCAAATAAAAAAGGTGTGTCTTAGAACTTTGTGAATAAGATGGCACTTTTGAATTTTGTAGATATGAAGGAGTATTAGCCTATTGGGAGTATATTGGCTAACTGGAACTCTATAGATAAGTAGGGATTGATTTAGATTGACTCAATGTTGGACCTAGATGTGGGACTAATGGTAGCTAAGGAATTTGATTCATCAGGGATGTTTGATTAGCCAAAGCATGATTTAACCCCTAAATCTGCCCAGGATTAGCAATGGGTCCCAATGATGGCAAAGGTCTTGATAAATGTTGTCCTAAATCAGTACTAGCCTTGACTACTTATGTATATGCATCCACTAAGGTCATTGGGAGTTGTTGCATCCTCTTGACTAATGTGGAAGTGAGATTATCTAATGTAGCATAATAAACAACCCTAGCAGATGCATCATCAATAACATATGGATCCTACAACCTACTATAAGCATGATGAAACCTATTGTTGAATAAACCTATGGGATCATTAACCTACCTTTTAACTAACATAAATTGCTGATACAACTCATTAGGACTGATAGGGATTTTAAATTTTTGTAAGAAAGCATTAAGAAATAGATCCCAACTAGTAATTGAGTCAACAGGTAAATAGATGTACCAGTAAAATGCTTCCTCACCCAACGAGTATGGAAAAATCCTGCAAGCTACATTTTCATGGTTAATCTTCCTATCTTGAAGAGCAATCTAGAAAATCGTGATGTGTTTTTCTTTTGTCCTATTAGGATCATTAACATGGAATTTGGAGCAAAAATTCTTAGGAATTTTTAGGCATTTCATGATAATGATTGAATGACAAGGGTGAGGGATTGTTTGCCAAGAAATCCATTGGTGGGGGTGGAGGTGGTAATGGCTAATTTACAATAACTTGAGGCTATTTAGAATATGAAGATGAAGATTTGGATGAAGTGGAAGATGGGGAAGATGGAGTTGAAGGTCTGATGGGTGTGGATGATGAAGCCTCCCCTTTCTTAGTCCTTTTAGACTTGGTAGGGGCCTTTAATTCCTAAAACTCTCCTTTTTCAGCTGTAGATCGAGTCTCTCTATAGAACCTTTGAGGAGACAAGGATGACCAAAGATGCTCCAGCTTTGTTCAATGCAACCCTCCTTCTAGCACCAATTTTTTTGATGGTGTTTTTAGCACTACAACAATGCAAATAGAATACAAGTATCATATCTCTCTTGAAAGGTAGATTTCTAACAGTAAGCCTCAAGGAAAAACCCCAAGGTCTCTAATGTTAGGTCTCGACAATGCAAAAACAACTCAGTGATGATGTGATTTTCTAGTTAACACAAAGGGTATTTATGGTAAAATAAAATCTAAAGCTACTGAGTCAACAATTTTCCCAGATTTGTGGTTTGGAAATTTTTCTTTCATCAAATCTATCAATCCAGTGATGCTTAATTCATATTCTAATAGTAATCTCAAATAAAAAATCAAAATATGACGGTTTAGAGAGATTTCTAATCTAAATCTTGAGTGCAATCTTGAAAACAACAGAGCATTCAAGGTGGACCAATCTTCATTAACCAATTTTTGTTTAACCAAGATTAGATCTACAGTATAAAAAAATAGTGCAATCTCTAAAGGTATGCAATATTTTCAGACTATGAAGCATTCAAGCATTCACCCAAGACAACATGAAATGCATAAACACTCATAATTGAACTATTGCAATAAGAATAGGCCCAAGCTAACTTTACATAGTAACTTACAATTAGCAAGCCACCAAAAGTATGGATTGAAGATTCATCAAAGACCTCAAATCATTTATCATAAACATGAAAGAACTAGGCTAAATCTAAGTTAAATCTAAAAACTTTAATTACTTAAGAATAACTTTGAAACATAAGAACCATGCATAGATGAAACAACACAAAAAAGAGCACCAAATCAATGTCTTCTCTTGTATTCACCTCACCAAAATCCTACAACAATTCCAAGATCAGTCCTTACAATGATGAGAGAACTCATATATATAAATTTTACACCAATATGTCAGCCTAGACAAAAATAAATTAGGGCTTATAATTTAGGTCAGCCTAAACAGGTTGACCTTGTACAATTTTAATTGCCCATTTAATTTTTTGAAATAAAGTATTAAAAATAATACATCAATAATTCCTTTGACATGATTCTCTAGGCAAGTCTGACTTGAATCCAACTGGCTGATGGAGTAGGCAAAAAACTCAAGGTAATCACTCTTGATCTTGCTAGACTCTTCCTGCATCTAGTTAGAAAAGGATACCATAATTACTAAAATGTAGAGAAAAACCAACTACTACATCATTGCATGATTAAATTTAACATCATAGCTCATATGCAACCTGAAACCAATCATATTCCATCACTAAAACCCATAAAATCAAGTTACAACCCTTAGAATTCAAGCTTTTAACACCTTTTGGGTTTTTAAGAACTTCGATGATTTTGGCCTATGGCAGATTTTGGGGAATCCAAACTCTCAAGGATTTAGCGAAACACAAAGACACTTAGGCAAATAAAATGATCAATCATGTAATCCCATTCATATGGCTTAAGTGCATTCAAAAACTTAAGATTAAATCAGTAGAGTGCAATTCATATATCCATCATATCACATTTCTCAACATAAGGAAAGCTGTGAAATCTCAAGGAATCTGAGCAAAGACAGAATCCATGAAACACAAGCATTTGGGCAACTTGAGGGAAAGAGAAATTAGTGAAGGATTGAAGGATTTAGTGAACATGCACTATTCAGGTTTTCCATGGGCCAAATAATTCCAGAAGATGCAATTTATCGGGCTTTCCATTAATGCACAGTTTTAGCGACATACAAACCTTGGATTTTTCTCAGTTTCATAGAATTTGTGAAAGAAAACACTTTGGACAATCTGAGCATAGATGGATTTGGTGAAATTTTATAACTCAGATCATCTAAAAAAAGATAGGTTCCACAAAACATGAATTCCAAGCTGTAATATCTCAAAGATAACTCAATAAATTAAAATTTTAGCAACCTTATTTTCCCATTTTATCATCATCTACAAGGTTTTGACTAAAAAAAATTACATCATAGCAATAGTTCAATTCGATTACAAACCCTAGCATATTATATTTGATGATCATTCAACACTTTAACTTCAATTTTCAAAATAATCGATCTACAGTTCAACATGAATGCATCTAGTGACCTCAAATCAATATGAGGGTAAGAAAAATGTATCAAGAATGACAATTCAAATGTAATCCATCGATACCCTAATTCATGCCGATCCAAAGTCTAAATCAGCTAGTGCATTGAACCATAAACCCTAGTTTAATCAAATGATGCCCTAATTCAATTTCATAATTTGAATGCATAAAATCAACAAAAATATAACCATTGTGAAAATTGAATCAAAATAAAGTCTAAATGTAAAAGAAAATCAAAGTGAAATGTGCACAAATCCATGCTTTTGATGCTAAACATAAAATGTAATTCTAATTGCAATCAAAAAGCAAATGACCCGCTCAAATCAATGCTAAATCCACTCACAAAATTCAACAAAGCAATTAAAAAAACCTTACCTTGTGATTTGGATGATGGAAACAAAGAACAAAAATCACACTCATAAAACCTTAGCCAATCAATCAATAAAATCCCATGCAAGATGCAGAAACCCTAATCCTCAAATCACTAAAGCACTTCAAAGCTCTTCAAAATGTAAACTCCCAAGACATCAAATGCACAATGACGTTAAAAAGACTTAAATCACACCACAAATCTACCCAAAACAAGCATTAATGGCAACTTGCCCCTTTGCAGAGATCAATAAATGAAGCGACAAGAAATTTCGACAAAGCTCGGGGAATCCATGAAATCAAGGATTCTCCGAAAATGAGAATTTTAGAGAATCTACATGGAGCTGTATTTCACAAAAAAAACTCTTTGGAGATTCTGTCTCAGCAAGGATTCAGCGAAAAGAGACTTTGGGGAATCCGGGTGGCTCCAATTTTTATGCTCAAGTGATATTCCAAGGAACCAATTGATTTCAAGTGTCAAATATGAGGCCAACTATTGCAAAACAAACTCACCCAAAGTATAACATGATCATCAAAACTCGATAGGTGAAGTGAACCAAAATTCAAAGGACCTATCCCTTAAGGGGAAAAGGCAAAACCTAAATCAAAAGGAAAGAGAAAAATAAATCAAAGAGGGTCCTTGCCTCTAGTGGGGCATGTGTGGAAAAATAGCACGACAACCTCCTAGTTGACCGATTGAAGAAATTGATCAACAAGTTCTCATGTTTGACTCAGATAGTAATATTATCAGTATTATATTGCTTCATTCAAAATTCGGAGATGTTTGATACAAAAAGGAAATTTATATAGTCTCTTACATGAAACTGATTATCTAAATATTACATACGATTTTTGGAGCTCAACAAAATCCAAATCGAATGAAGAAAGAATGAAGTGGCCTACGACCATTCTTTCTAAAAGCTAATAACCAATTTACTATCATTATGCAAAAGACATTAACTACCCATTCTCTCTAAAGGCTATAAACCAATTTACTATTATTATGCAAGAGATATCAATAATGTTGATTTGTAGTTAGCAAAAAAAAGGATTATGACAATATTTTCCATTACTCCTTCTTGCGGCCACAAAAACCCTATTTTCACACATAACCACTCAAATCCATACTAAATAGTCGGTTAATTCCTAAGGTATATTATATCTTCTAACCATATTAATCACTTTTAATTCTATAAATTTATTATGGCAATTCAGGAGAAAGGATTGAAATATAGGCTAAAATCAATAGACAAACTAGACAAACTTTTAGCACATCACTATCTTTCCACAACTGAATCATTTGAAAGGAAACTTACAATTGCACTTACCAATACCATTCTTCATTCTTCTTACAAAGTTATGTTGTATAACATCAAGATCCTCCTAATCTAATTCATTGAACTCCTCTAATTTCTCAACCTTAAAAGTAGTCTCAACTTTTGCAACACTATTTGTTCCAAATTCCTTCATTTCAAAAGCAGTTAAAGAACCATACAACTGATCTCTGGTATATTGATTTAGATTTAAAAATTCCTCAATAGAGGAAACTTTATGACTATAGGATTTAGGAAGAGTTCTGATAATTTTCTTTACCACTTTTGGTTCTTTGAGATCACCACCAAGACCTCTGATGAATCTGACAACTTCATCTATCCTTTGCATATAGCTTTTAACATTTTATTCTTTAGACATCCGCAAGTTCATAAACATGGTCATAAGATTGTGGATCTTAGCTTCTTTGACCTTATCATCTCCTTCATAAATGCTTTCTAACTTTTCCAAAAAAAAATTAGTAATATTTTAGACTCGTAACTTTCACCAGGTCAAAATTTGTAAGACTATTTAAGAGATCATACCTTGCTTTACCATTGCTTTCATAGGATTTTATCTCATCAACAGTACTTGGACCATTTTTAGGTTTAGTATAACCAATATTAATAGACTTCTAGACATCATATCCAAGATAAACCAGAAAACCCTCCATCCTTGTCTTCCAGAATGCATAATCCATTCCATCAAATATAGGGATCTCTTTATTGTGCACCATCCTAGATCTACCTCAAGCATTTAATCTTTCTTCCAAGTAACCTTCCTCTAATACCAATTGTTGAATGCACAAGACAACTAATATGGGGGTGAATTAGTTGTCCCTTACAACTTCAAAACCATCATACACATTTAGATCCACATTAATACAATTAACCCTTAATCTTTTATAATGATTTAGTATGGAAGGAAAATAACATAGACTAAAACAAATCAACACCGTGCACAAGAGAACACCAAATTTACATGGAAAAACCATGGTGAGTATTATCTCACAATATAAAGTAATATCAACATCGAATATAATAGGTCTCACTACTGGAGGGCTCCTTTCCCAAAGAAAGAGAAAGGTTCACTACAAAAGGCTCACTGCCAAAATAGAAAAGAAGATAGGGAAGAATGCTACACAAAGAAAACCATCTCAATGCAATAGAGAAATCCACCACAATATCATCAACACCTTTGTAGCTTGACTGAATAATTGTAGACACCTTATGTTCACTACATCCAATAATGTAACAAATGAAAGCTTACACTGCACTTCTCAAATTTGAACTCTAACTCTCTGCAATTCACATCATTCACATCATACTTATCTATCTTATCATCCCTCAATATCTCAAATCATATTTATATCATCTTCAACCTTGAAAAAATTTTCCAAGGTTGACTATGCACCTCAACTATAAAAATTCAAATTAGGTCGACACCAAAACACTTTTGTGGTAGATAGAAGTGAAGGAAGATGACACCACTCCTTATCTAGAACCCAAATCTATAACACCATGCTATAATACAGTTTTAAAAACAATAAACATCCATTGCAATTAGTGTAAACACCAAGGTCAGTTGATACCCATGTAAACAAAATTAAACTTATAAGTGCATGCTTCCTTTGATATAACAACTCATGGAAAAAAAAAATGTCACCTGAACACAATCAAGAATATTCCATAAACACCTTGAAATCCAACAAACTCCTTCGCAACAAATTTCACTTGAGGAATGTACATACCCAATACACTCAAACAACTCTGCCATATACTGTAACTTAATGAACTGACTTGTGAGGCACCAAACCTTGAACAACTTTGACTGAGGATAGATACCAACACTATTATCACACCTTCAAAACCATAACACCTAAAACCAATCTACGGAGAAACGTGGAGCAAAAACATCTCCTAGAAACCTTTGCAATACATAGTTCACACACCAGTGAACACAACTTCATCTGTACAATGATCCAACAAACCAAATTTTGAATACAACACATTTGGACACCTTTGATGAACATATCCAAAATGCATAGGAATATCTTTGACGTAAAAGAAATGTGAAGTAAAACTAGAATGCTACTCTTGAACCCAAAACATACTGCAACACACTGTTTCCTCTTTTTATCATTTTTTTCTCAAAAGTACTTGGAAACCAAGCACTAAGAACACATCCTCATAATCTCCATGACTTCCTCAGCCATAGAAAAAATCTTATCAAAGAAACACTAGAGGTTGACACGAGTAGCTTACTAGTGACAACATAATGCAACTAATTAAAGCATAGACAACACCAACTTCGCATACTCTTGCAACAATCTCTCCCAACAATGGTCTTATTATTTCTCATACAGTTGAAAATTATGACAACACAAGCTTTTTTACATCAATGACAACACCAAATTTGCATACTTGCAACAACATCAGTCTGAAATTTATCTTAAATACCAACCGCCATACATTGAATGTGTTGTTTAAACAAAATGTTGCTTGTATAAAGATGTAAAATCGCTCATGAAACACATGTGTCTATTGGAAATAAAGGTTATTTATGCTAGGTGGACATGTAAAAATTCTTAATTTCATGAATGAAAAAGCTCCATTATGACAAATTCATGAAGTATATTTCCAATTATTCTTTAGGGAATGCACAAAATTTTAACATCAAGAGGGACGAATCAATTCTTAACATCACTAAGGATGAATCCATAACCACACCTCAGTGGACATTATAAACAACACCACCACTAAAGGGGTATGCAAATAAGTCAAATCTCACAAGATGTCTATGAAATTGATAGGGTGATATGCCCCCCTTAAAGTTCCAATGTACTTGCTATGTTAGTATTTTAAGGAAGAAAATGGGAAGAGGGTATCCTTGAAAAGAATACACACTCACAAAACTAGTTATCCTTGACCCCCAAGTGTAAAGGAAAAGACAACCACACAAGAGACTATCATGTTCGTACCATGTAAAATAGGTTTGGACTTAAGATTGTACCACCATGAATGGTAATGACCAAAAACATGGAGCTACAAATGCCACATAGTGAGGAGAAACGCTATAGAATAAAGATCATTATTGTTTATAGTTATTAGGTGCATCACCACATGGAAGAGCACCACAATCACTCTGTTTTTGTATTTTACTATTCAAGACCTAGCATTCATTTATGGAATGACCATGTACTCAATGATATGCACAAAAGAGTTATTTCTACAAAATTTATTATGACTTGGAGGATGAAGAGTAATCAAGTGGGCATTGAGAAGCCTCAACTAAATATGTTCTTGCTTTGATAAAGGTAGAGGAGAAAAAAAAATCTCTTGTGAAGAAAATATTGCCCACTTACCACATGATGTTTTAAATATAGTAGGTGATGGAGCATGAGATGTGGATAGAGAATAAGGTTGGAAAACTAAACCCCTTTTTGAAATATACAATATAGAATTCACATGATCCTTAAATTATTGTTCTATATTTTTGTTACACCAGTTTTTAGAAAGTATTTTATATCCAAGACCATAAAATTCTTCCAAATTAGATATAAAAGATTTTCCTACATTCTTATGAGAATAATTGATTATTTCGCAAGAATGAAAATATTTTTTAAGTTTTCTAGTTAGACATCACCAACACATGTGGGAAAAAGCTAAAGAGCACCCATCACCATCATGGGGTGATTTTTTTGGAATTGTTGATTCAGAAAATGAAACATAAGAATTCTTATATTGTGATATTTTATACTCTCCAATAAACGAGGGTGTAAAATATAATGAACCCTAATCATCACCAAAACATGTATTTGAAGATGAAGCAATATCATGGTCATTATGTGTATTCAACTCTTTAGAATTTTGTGGCCATATTTTAGACTCCCCATTGAAATGAGGTGTGAAATCTAATGACCCCCAGTCATTGTCTAAATTTTTTATTATAGGTTAAATAAAATCATAATTATCTTCAACATGTATGGGTTCCGCGTTTGAAGTTGGAACCAAAGTATTAAGAGAGTGGGAAGTGTTATGTTTGGCTTTGATTTGTGAATTATAATTTTGTTCACCTGATTTTATTGTATATACGTTGTTTTTGTATTCATATTTTATCTCACGGTCAAGAGTAGATGAGACTCATTTCATTGCATGAATCCATGGTCTATAGAGGAGAAGATTATATGAAAGAGGTCCCGTAATGATATGAATAGGGGTAGGAAAAACCACGAGCCCTACCTTGATGGGTAGTGTGATTGTCCCTAATGCGTTTTTACTAACATTATCAAAGCCACAAATACAAATATCATTTGGTTTTATAAGATTCTTTTCCACACTAAATTTATCTAGAAGATCAATGCTACAAACATTAAGAGTTGATTCAATATCTATAAAAGTGTGTCTAACCCTAGCTTTGTTAATTCCAACCATTATCATTAAAGCCTTATTTTTTTGGACTTCAAGTGGAGGTAATTCAAGTTGAGGGAATGTAATATCCAAATTGTTGCTTGCATACAGTAAAACAAGGCTTCTACAAGGCGATGCACCAATCTTCTGCAAAGCCTCTTGGAGCACCTCGTGGTATTTAGGTGATGTTTGAATCAAGTCCCAAAGGGAGATCTTGGTTGGAGTATTATGAATTTTCTCAACAAGATCATATTCCTTACCACTACATTGAGGAAGAGTAGCTCGGGGTGGAAGGTATGGTTGAGGTAATGAATGGATGTTGGTGTTTGTTTTGGTTGCTTAGTATTTGGATTGTTATGTGTGAGCAACCATATGATAATTTGGTTTCTCTAACATATCTTGTTGCACATGGTTACTAGTGAGCTATTTTGGAAAGTTTAGGATATTGATATGAGGTTTGGGAGGTCCTATAATGAGAGTTTTAGGAGGTCCAATAATTAAAGGATTTTTAGGAGGTCCAATAATCAATGTGGGTGTATAACTTCAACTTGCTTGAAATATTCAATCAATGGAGGACCTAATGTCAATTTTGAACCTTTATCATTGTAAGTGACTTTACTATCATTTCATATTCTTTTGCTACAATATCTTCCCAAGTAGGAGAGGTATTGGGAGGGAAAAAACATGTTTCTCATGATTCTCAATGATTGGATCCTCTTGAACCAAGATACTCTCTGAAGGACGAGAGATATTGGGAGAAGAATTAACATGATTGCCATGATTCTCAATGATTGTATCACCTTGCACAAAAATACCCTAACAAATAGGAGAGATGTTGGGAGAAGAATTAATATTAGGTGTGATGTTAATAAATGTATCAATGATTTTATTTTGTTTCATCACAATGTTCCCATAGGTATAAAAACTATTGGTTAGCCAAAGGCCAACGTATATCCCTTACTAGTAGAATTTGGCAAATAAATGACTATGTGACTAAAAAATTTAGTCACAACAACTAAAAATGGCTAAATTCTACTAATTTTTTGCAACTCAAATATAAATGAGTAAATAAATGACTAATTTGGTCATTGACTAAAAAATTATTTAGTGACACAACTAAAAATGACTAAATAGTTAGTCATTTATTTAGTCACAATCCATTTGAATAAATCATTTAAGGAATCAAGAATCAATAGCCCACCAAAATACTCTAAAAATTTAATAAACATACTCTAAAACTTTCGTCAAAATCTTATTTTTAGGCATAGCCAACCAAAATGGAGTTTTCATTTTAGTAAACATACTCTAAAACCTTCGTTGAAACCTTATTTTCAGGTGTATCCCGCCAAAATAGAGAAGTGTTTCAATAAAGAATGGCAGAGAATCGTAAGGAGATGTTTGTGATAGGAGGCATAGGATTCATTGTTTCTTATCTCATTCCTGCTCTGCTTAGCAAGGGTTACATTGCTTGTGCTACTGTTTGTAATCCAAGTATTTAATTAACATATATTTGCATAATCTCAAATTACTTCAGATGCTTTTGAAGTATGAATGTATCCTATATAGGGTTTATAATGATTTCTTTTAATTTAAAAAATAAATAAATGATGTATTTTCTTGTGATTAGATAATGTGGAGATCTGCTAAATCTACCCCAGCTCACTGTCCTCTTTGGCACTGTATTCATTACTCTAGCTGCTAGGGTTTTGCATGTGACATCTTTAATATCTTCATGAAAGTGGCTTTTAAATAGATCTCAATATTTGATTTAATCTTTATCATCGTAACCCTTGATTTCCATAATCCACCTTCAATCTCTTCTAAGAACGTTGTCTTAAGCTAGACTACATAGTATGTATATAAAGCAAGTCATTCATACCTGCCATTGTTCCAAACCGCCACTCACTACCTTGCTTAAAATGTTGCCTCCATAAGCACAATAGCATGTTTTAAAATTATGGTTTCCAATGATTGACCATTAAGGTCACTACTTTCATCAAGATACAATGAGATTTTTGTCTTCAAACTCAATACATTATGTAAGATAACATTGTGTATTGTTTTTTGTGTAGGGTTTGATTTTCTTGCACATTTATTTTTTTGCTAACTGCCTTTAAGACTGGATAAAGCACCCTCAGCTGCAATCTCAAATATATCACTCACTATCACTTGAAGATTCCTTTCATGAGTATCCTTCTATAAAATCAAACTATGCCCTATAGACTACCTACTTACTACATGGGACTCATTGTTTCATAGTATTATGGGTCTTAAGATCCTTCAACCTTATTGTCACTACTTCACAGTCCATAAGGTATTATTCACAATTCTCCCATCTTTGATGAGTCTCAAAACACTACTCAAACATGCAATCCATTACCTCCATTATACAATGGCTAAGAAGAAACATTGAACATTTGATTACCACTATTACTTCATTTGGACAGTCATTCCCTGATTGCATTTTCCTTGTCTAACACTGTCAATAACATTTGAAAAACCCTTAAGGTCATGAAGGGGGTAAGGAAACTCACTGTCTATGCAAGGTTTTAGCTTTATTATCTTGTCATTGCTTAGCCTCTTTTTGACTATCACAAGTGACTATCATTCTTCTTACCATAGATTGCATTTACAAATGACACTGACCTACATAGTGTGTTTATTATTGTCTATAATATTTAGATTACAAGATTTTATTATTGGTTACAATATCTCAATCTTTCTGGTATTGCAACCTCACTAATTTGCTAGAGTTATGGTTTATGTTTCTACGGAGGCTTAGGGTTTGTACCCTAGTCATGCTCTTACCAATGCTTTTGTTGGTATTAAAAAATAACCTAAAATCTTGGGTCAAAAAATTAGTTGTCTTGATAGGGTGTGGTATGATCTTGGATTGTATCCTAGAGTGTGTAGGAAGCTTATGTTTGATCATTAAGGTATGTAAACCTGATTAGGGAAATGTATCCCATATAGCATGGGTCTTGCTTTAATACTTCCCATAATGGTTATTAGAAAATCACATTATTATAGTTTGTGGTAACCCAAGATTGCATTCAAGTATGTAGCAAACTTGGTCTATGGTTTAAGATGTACACTTTCAAGTAACATTCATAAGGTTTAGAAAATCTTGATCACTCTCTAGAATAGCCCATTAAACATGGGTTATGCTTGAATGCACTACATAGTTGATATAACACAACCACTTTGCATATCAAACAAAGTTATAGGCTCTTTATTGCACAAAGAGGTTTTCACTCTTGGATCATGTTATCATTACATCGTAACTTGCTAAACTTGAGTCAACCTGAATGCATCCAATGATGATTGACACCTGATTGTGATCACAGTAATTTGTACATGAATTTTTCTCATATGAGTGCCTTCATTTCTATCACAACATAGCCACATTAAACTTGGTTCACACATGAATGCATCTTGTATTTGTTATAGCACAACTATGCCACATGACCAATAGAGTTATGGATCACATAATTATAGTCACAAGAATTTGTTCCCCGGTTGTGCTCTTATGGTGATTCCATTACCATTACAACATAACCCTTTGGACTTATATTGCTCAAGTCCTTGCATTGCTTATTTTCTCTTTGGATGGATGAAAATTCAATGGAAGGGATTTGTATGCAGGTCATGCTCATGTAAATGCCTTCGTCACCATTACAAAATAGGACATTGGAACTTTATTTCTTGAACCTTTACTTCATTTTTATTGTTAGGGTTACTAAGTGATTATTCCATTTTCACATTGCATATTGATAAAAGAAACCAAGCAAAAATTCATTCTATTTTTAGTTAACTCCTGCTAACATATTTTTAAAATAAAAAATTTACTGCATTACTTCAAGTGTGAATAATTTTGTTTTCTTCTTATAATACAGTCATTAAGAGTTGTACTAGAAAGCTTCTTATGGTGAAACCCATCCTGTAAACTTGATTTATGCTACATTTAGGAGGCTTCATGGATTTTTTGTGATTTATATAGCTTTTTTTATAGTAAATGACATCGGATTCTTTCTAAAACTGAAATAATTTATTAATTATGGTTCTATGATGATTTTGAGTTTTATTTAAAAGGGGTTAATATGTAGAATTTTTATGTGCAGGAAGAATAGATTGTGATGCAACATTCGGGTATGGATGGTTCAATAAAACTTGGATTGCTATCTGTGACATAACTAGTTTGGAGAGTACCTTGAGCCGGTCTGAAACACTTCTGGGTGTTTTCGCTCAGAAGCAGAACCTGAGTATAGGAATACAAACATTAGTGAACTGAAACATTAGTTTCCACCTGATTACATCTTAAGAGCCAGTCAATTACTCTAGATTCTCTATTGATCACTCTGAATATCCAATAGAGAAAGTTCCTATTTTCTAAAATTAAAATCATAAATCTGCTAGTCTAATTTCATATCCAATTTGAGGTCATGAATATCGGACAGAGAAAGTTCCTACATTCTAAAGATAAAATCATAAATCTACTGGTCCAATTTGAGATCCAATTTGAGGTCGTGAATCTCTTACAAAGAAAGTTCCTACATTATAAAGATAAAATCATAAATCTACTTGGTCCAATTTGAGGTCCAATTGTAAGGATTTGTCTTTTTAATTATACTTTTTGACATTTGGCTTGATACAAATTGTCACTTAAGAATTATGGTATTTCTTTTATTCTAATTTTTTCAACCCTCATTTCAAGGAAGAGCTCTGAAGATGGTTCCTTAGATGGAGACTACACTTTTCCGCTATAGGTTCTATCTAAAAACACTAGAAGCTCGGGTACTATCATACTCAGAGAAAAAGTAGGAGTAATGTAATGACGAGATACTCATTTTTGGAGCTTTGGTTAACAACTTTAAATTTTTGGCTATGTGCACACAGAATGTTCATGGAGTACAAACTTCCTTACAAAGAAATTACCATAGCAGAGTTTGACGTGAATTGCACCTGCTATTTTATGCTAATATGGATATAATCTAACCTTTAGTTACTTTTTGTAGCATAATAGATAGGCTAAATATTTGTTCATATACCATTGTTTCTAATTCAAACTTGCTATACCTTATTCTAGGATAAAATCACAAGGGTATTCTATACATAAGACACCATTGTTTCAAATTTAAAATTGTTGGTTCTTTCATAATTGTTTGCTTCATTTATTTGATCTAAGACAACTTTTTGTATAGAAGATGCTCTCAAAATCATAGTATTTAATCCTTTATTCTAGGATGACTATTTAGAATCTTCTCATCATAATAATGAACAAAAGCATTAGTCATTAACCTAAAATTTGCAAGAGTCTCATCAAATTCTAATTTTCCACTCTCTTTTCCATTTCGAACTTTATTCCCAATTCCATCCATGAAGAACTTCCTCATACTATAGATCTTGTTGTTATCCATAACTTTACTAGGTGTCAATGATAGCTTCAAGATTTTACCCAAGCATCAATAGAAAAAATTTGGCCTTACCAAATACAATGTGTTGAAAAGATCTTTGAAGTTATTCTGGAAAAAAATTCCTGAGAGTATAATACGTAGTTTTGAATTAATATTTTTGCATGAATTCCATATCTTTGATCAGCTACTTCGAGCTTGATGACCTTCATCAAGAATGGGTAGACTTGGGCTCTCTAAAAGCAGTTTTACAATATGCTTAGCATCTTTAGGGAGGCTCACATTTGTCTCACAAGTTAGGTATACAAAAAGGTTGTAGCCAATAACAAGCACACTTTTTCTTCTATGCCCTCACTTGTGAGATAAATGTGAGCCTTCATGAAGAGGCTAAGCATATTGGAAAATTTCTTTTAGAGAGCACGGGTCTACTCATTCTTGATGAAGGTCATCGAGCTTGAAATGGTCAATCAAATATATGGAATTCATGCAAAAATTTTAATTCAAAATTGTGCATTATACTCTCAGGAACTCTTTTTTAGAATAACTTCAAAGAGCTTTTCAACACAATGTATCTGGTAAGGCCAAATTTTGTCAATTTTTGCTTGGGTAAAAACTCAAAGCTATCCTCGACACCAAGTAAATTTATGGCTAACAGAAGGATCCATAGGTTGAGGAAGTTCTTCATGGATGAAATTGGGAATAAAATTCAAAATGGAAAAGAGAGTGGAAAAGTAGAATTTGATGAAACTCGTGCAAAGTTCAAGTTAATGATTGATACTTTTGTTTATTGTTATGATGGGAAGATTCTGAAAATTCATCCTAGAATAAAGGATTTTATTGTGATTTTGAGGGCATCTTCTATACAACAGGTTGTCTTAGATCAAATAAATGAAGCAAACAATTGTGAAAGAGCCAATAATTTTGAATTTGAAACAATGGTGTCTTATGTATAGACTCCCCCTGTGATTTGCTCCTAGAATAAGGTATAGAAATTTTGAATTTGAAACAATGGTATATGAACACCTATTTAGCCTATCTATTATGCTACAATAATTAACTAAAGGTTAGAATATATCCATATCAGCATAAAATAGTAGGTGCAATTCACCTCAAACTTTGTTGTGGTAATTTCCTTGTAAGGAATTTTGCACTCCATGAACATTCTTTGTGCACATCAGTATGTTGGCTATTATCTTGATCTCCTTTGTGATCAAAAGAATAGTGAAGTTCATTTCATAACTCATGACCATTTTGCAGTGCTATGATCCAGTGCTCTTTTACTTCTCACTCATTGTGTTCTCAATCACCATGTGCAAATGACTTAAAGGATAGATATTTATCACCATTTGATAGTAACTTTCACTATTTTTGGAT
This sequence comes from Sequoiadendron giganteum, assembly GCA_007115665.2. Classification (NCBI taxonomy): domain Eukaryota; kingdom Viridiplantae; phylum Streptophyta; class Pinopsida; order Cupressales; family Cupressaceae; genus Sequoiadendron; species Sequoiadendron giganteum. Next base: position 50,097,622 of record CM021103.1, on the reverse strand, counting down.
TATTTGTTATGATTCAATCACTGTTTGACAGTGTTCTTCCTTTCTCAATCCTATAGGACATAAGACAATTCACAGTTTTCAACTCTTTAACAATGATCACCAAGTGGATTTTTATTAGATATTGTAGTTGCAAGTTCCACTTCAAATCACCAAATCCTTCACAAAAACTTCTGCACAACCATTGCAACACTGTACGGTTGTTTTTGGGCCTTCGTAGTGATGTGAATGGCTCATTAAGACCTCTATGCTACCACTAATACTATAATTATGACCATTTGTATGATAAAATTTCAATATTGGAATGCATGATCTTTGATCATAGTCAACAAGTAATTTTCTAAGAGATCTTAGTACTCATGGAGTTGAATCAAGCAAATAGAATTTTCTCTTTGGTTTTGTTAAGGGCAGCTAGTTCTCAAACTAAACAACTTCCATCTTACCCATACTACACAAGACACAATCAAAACTTGAAGATGACTTTGCTTGATATGGACTTTGTGGCTACTTTCATGCTACTAAACCATTGTGTATTCCCCTTTTGATTGTAAATTCATGATCACTCATGATTTATCTTCTATAGTCTCATTATGCTAGTTTTTTCTTCATGTGTTGTCCTTCTAATATCAACTCATCTTCAAGGATTTTTTAACCCAAGCTAGACTATCCTCTTATGAAAAGAGTAGTTCAAAAACATGTCATAAAAAATAGAGATGATTTTAGTCTCATGCCCTCATTAGAAATTTTTTCATGCATGTTTGAGATCTCTACAAGGTGATGAAAAGGGCCCTAGGGTTTGGTAGGGTTTTGAGTATCCTTATTGTTTTGATGGTAATGTTGTCACTAAGTTCTCTCCTTGCCCAAATATAGTCACTTGAGAAATTTTCATGATGCTCTTGACTGTAAATTACTTTGTTCTCCCTACCTTCTCACTACAAGACTAATTCTTCAACTCTACCAACTACCCTTCCATCTTACTGTCTTTTCATCCTCTTGCATCTATTCTCTTATGAATTTATTCTTATGAATCTGAAAGCTATCACTAGTTCTATTATGATTGTTAGGTCTTTGAAGGTATATGATTTTCTACTATGAACTCTTAGATTGTCATACTTTTGATGAAAATTCTCCAAGGATGTTTTCTCACTGACTTAACTCTCTGTATATTCTCCATTATGCATTGAAAATTCATGGTTTCTAGTTAAATATTTGTTGGTGTAACCATTTCCATATTTCTTGGGACTACCATCCCTATAGGATATTTTCCTTATAGATCTAAATATAATTTAAAAGGTGCCCATAAATATTGACAAGTTTCATAATAATGTTGTGTCAAGGTAGTAGATGGTTGTGACAAGTTTCATAAGACTATTGTGACAATTTTCATAATACTGCCATACCACAAGAGCCAAGAAGACACGGTGTGGTGTAGCGGTAGCATCCCACATTACTATGAAGGTTGAGAAATAAATGTGCAATATGGAAATAAATCAAATAATTCTCATGCATTCTCGTAAGAGCCAAGAAGACACAGTGCAGTGTAGCGATAACATTCCACATTATCACAAAGGTTGAGCAATAAATGTGTGGTATGGCAGTAACATCTTGCATTACCATGAAGGTTGATCAATAATGGTGTGGTGTAGTGGTAACATCCTACATCACCACAAGGATCAAGTCAAAATGGTGTGGTGTCACAATTAAACTATAAAATGAAATATCACATTTCTTTGAGGCATTTTTTTGAAACAGTTTTCTTTCCTTGTCTTTATTGCTTCCACATTTTAATGTATGTCTAGTAAGGCACTTGTAACTACAAAATATGACAAAATAATCCCTTTTTTTATTCTTTGATGGATGTCCCTTTGTTATTACTGGATATCTAATGTAGCACACATTATTATAGTGCAAGCCTATTTTTCAAATTGTTTCATTCAGCATTACCAATATTCTCCACAAGAACATTGTCCTTGTTTAAAATCATGGAAATGGTTCACATCTCTCAGAATAATTTCTCTTGCAACAATATTTGAGATGAATTTAGATGCAATGTGAAAATCATAACATACTCGAAGGTTCTTAAAAACTCTAATAGTTGTACTAGGGGCCATGTTTAACAAACTAAATGTAATTGCTAACTTTTCACTATGGTGGCAGATATCTTTTTTCTTCTATTCCACAACATTAAGTAAAGTCTTGAATCTATAAATACCCTGTTGCCTTCATTTTCCAAGCATATTTCTCCATTTTTTCATAGATCTCCAATGTTTGTGGATGTGATTTGTCTCCTACACAAAAAATCATATACCATTTTATGCGCTTCAATCCAACTACATGCAGGTATATTTTTAATTCCTCTGTCTTTCATCAATCTCCTTACTATTTGAACCTCACCACACCTTCGCACTTCTACATAGATGTTTTAGAGAAGAATATAAGTTGCAGCATTTTTAGGATCCAACTAAAAAAGCAGTGTTTCTAAAATATTCAGCCTATATTCATATATGATCCGTAGGCACCAAAGGTTTAACTGGCATCTCAGTAATAAAGTTTAGGGTGTCCTAAAGATAGCCAGAATGGGAACAAAGGTCAACCATGCACACCTAGTGATCAACTATATATGTAATATAATAAGGGTTACTGACATGTGAAGTATGTGCAACCATCATCCACTAAACCTACATGATTGCATGCATCTAGAACACAAGCAAAGCTTACAATGTTGGTTTTCTAGAGTGCTTCATTAATTCAAAAAAATTAAGAGCTTCCTTGCAAAATCAATTTTGTGCACATTCTACAATCATATCATTTCATTCCATGAGATGAAATCTCTTTGAGGCATTATGTCAAACAATTCATTTTTTACTACATTTTGGTGTCAAATCTTTGGTAATTATGGTTAGTTTCATTACATTCAAATTCTGAATTCTAGGAAATTATATATAGTAAATAGATTGATGGCTATTTGGATAGTGAAATTAGCTCTCTTAGAAATTAACTGAAATATCTAGAAGGATTATTTTAATTAAAGAGGATTTTGTGGTTATTTTTGTAACAATAATTTTACAGTGCAACTAGCTTGCTATTTTCATTCAAGATACAAGTCATCAAAGTCAAGCACATACCAAGAAGATGGTACTCTACTTAAAAGCCTCAACCTCTCTTAGTTTAGTGTTCTTACATGGGGATATTAAGGAAGTTGCTAAAAAATTAATATATATCATTTTTTGTTTGTGAAGGAGAATCCTATGCGATCCAATTTGGCAGTGGATCAATATCGGGTTTCTTAAGTAAAGATGATGTCACAGTTGGGAAACTTGTTGTGAAACATCAGGTTAGTAATTTTTGGATGTTAAGGCTTCCCAGTTGGATATCAAATATCTTTTATGATCAACTTAATTTGGAATTTATGTATAAATAGATTCTTTCATGGTGCGGGTCTTTACTTAGACAACACATGAACCAAGGTTGACATTTTTGTTGTCTAATTAAGTCTGATGGCATTCTTGAACTTGGTTTCTAGAAAACTTCTTTTGATAATGTTGTTCCAGTCTGGTTATTGTTGATAGCCTTCATTCTATAATGTCAACTTCATTCTATAATCTAAGCATATCACCTTTCTTAAACTTTGAACAACTTTCTAAAATCAAGGGTTCAATATGCATATTTCAGGCCTATGTTGAACACTTTGTTTAAGGCATTTGTTGACAAGGCCAAAATTTTTTAATTGATTTATCTTTTTGTTACTTTTGTAAACTTGCAATATATAATGTACTTTTATTCATTTAATTTGAGACTAATAGTAATTTTGTTGCTTGTATTGAGGCACAATTTCATTCATGGCGGAAAAGGTAGCACCCTATTGCTCATATCAAATGGTACATTGCATATAAAGGAGGAAAGATTCTAGGGTTATTGTTGACTGCATTGAAGGAGAGAGCTTCATATATGGGACACAATCAACACTCTCCTTCTTGGATTCTACACGTTACGGCTTGCTCAAGGAAGATTTCCCATGTTGTATAAGTTTTAAGAGATGAAAGGGGCATGTGCTCACATTGAAGGGCTCCATGCATGCATTTCCATCATTACAAAAATTTTTTGGAGAATTTTATTTCTTGTCATTTTTGTGCATTGTAACTCATATTTTCAGTCTTGTGACTGAAAATAAAAATTGTAATAATCTATTTCTAAGCATTTTTCAAGCAAGATAGATATTTAAAACATGTGCAATCTATAAGAACGCCTTTCTTTTAATTAAGTTCAATGATTTTTCCTTCTCAATGGTTCTATTATTATGTGCAATTGATGATTGATGTGTATTTTTGTGTTTTATGTTTGAATCCTCAAATATCAGTCAATTAAAATGACTAAATATACTACTAATTGACATCAATTAATAATTCAATTGACTAAATATACTACCAATTGACAAAAACCAGTGAATCAATGACTAAATATACCACCAATTGATAGAAATCTTTGAATAAATGACTAAATATATGACTAGTGAAATAAGTGACAAAAATTAGTGAATAAATGACTAAATATATGACCAGTGAAATCGGTGAATAAAAATGACTAAATATACTACCAATTTGTTGGTGTAATTATTTATTTAATTACACTTTAGCATAAGTTTACTTAGGCATATTTTATTTCCTAGGTTAATTAATAATCTTTATCTTATTGAGCTATCTTGTTGCTCAAGATAAGATTAGGGTTGTACATGTCTTGCTTTTTGCATGATTACCTTTTGAAGGCTTTTGTAGTATTTGTAAAACAATTCATTCAATAATCACATGCTGTTTTTATGCTTGCACATACTTTTTCTCTGAGGGTTTACACAACATCTCTTCCTTTGTTCTGAATATCTGTTGCATGTGATAGGTGTTTTCTTGCAGGTGATTCTTGGGGATTGTGAGGTTGATTTTTATTAACTTATTCATGGTATCAGAGCTCCAGACCTACCGCTGCTTGTTCGTGATTTGAAGATATTCTCTCACAGCGGTTTTTTCTGTGCAAGGGTTTCAAGCCAAGGTGATCTTTTGTGCATCTGGGGGTAGGCATATTTTCCGTGCATTTTTGGGAAAAATGAACGTCGCCATTGCGTTCAGGACGCCCAAAAACCCTAGAAATGCCTTTCGTTTTGTTGATTTTGGACCTGTTGAAAAAAAAGGCAAAATTTTTTTGCCAGAGAGGCCGTACGGCCTCCCCAGCATGCAATCCGAGGCGAAAATTTGCGAAAAATCCAAAAAAAAAATTAAGGGTTTTGCATAGCCAGTGCAAAAAGATCTCACCGCCACCGCACCACCCATCCACCACTGGTGGAGCAGCGCTCTGAACGGCGCCGCCAACACTCGCCACCAGTCGGCTTCCTCCAGCCCCCGCAGGCTTACGACCTGAGCGGAGGGTCACGTGGGTGACCAGGCCCCACGCGCCCAGCCCCCGCCGGACTCCCAGCCCCCACGTGTGGTCACATGGATTCCCAAGAGCTTTGGCTCCAGCCCCTAGCCACCAAACCCCTAGTTGCCATATGACCAAGGGCTTATTTTTTTTAGCCCCCGAGGGCTCCTGGAGGCCTTATTGAGCAAATTGGAGCACTTTTCCGGAATCGGCTATAACTTTCTCATACGGTGTCCGTTTTTCAAAAACAAAATATTGGCGGAAAGCTGGTTTGACACTCTTTCCAGTGGTTGAGGTTTGGTTTTCTGATTTTCTGGTTTTAGTGCCTTTTTCGCCTATCAAAGCTAGAAGTTTCTGTTTTCAATTCGGGTGGCATAACTTTTGCGTCCGGACTCCGTTTTGCAAAAACAAATAGGCGTTAGAAAGATGATTCAGTGATCTACACATAAATCAGACCTATTTTCTAGATTTTTTTTACCAAGTATCTGATATTACTGTTTGATCTCAGCCTTTAGTTTTTCAATTATTTTCTTGGGAAGCATGCAATCAGGGTATTTTTTGAGATCAGCGAGCATTGTTATTTTATTTGAGAGTATATATTTCTGTTTTCTATCATGGATACACATAATATTGCACCCCTTACTCCATTCAACTATTTTGGTTGGAAAAAACAAATGGAGATTCATTTGAAACACAAAGGGTTGTACAGGGTAACCATGGGCATAGAAATCAAACCTACAGGTGCTGCTGAAAATAGAAAGTGGTTTAATAGGTGTGATGAAGCTTATGGTACATTATTTCTATCTCTTTCTTCTGACCTTCTTTTTCACATTGAGTCTTGCACTACACCCCATGTGGTTTGGACTACTTTGCAGTCTTTGTTTGGGTAGCAAGATACTATAAGAGGGTTTCAGTTAGAGAATGAGCTTATTGGCTTGAATCCTAGGGATTTTGATAGCATCCAGGAGTTTTTCACCAAACTCAAGTCTCTTAGATTGTAGTTGTCACAGTGTGGTGTTCAGAAAGAAGACTCTTAATTGATATTGTCCATTCTTTCTAAGCTTGGACCAGATTATTCAGTTTTTGTTTCTACCTTTTATGCTACTAGGGATGCACTTGGTACTAGATTTACTATGCCTTCTTTTGATGATTTTGCATCTTCTTTCACTCCAGAGTAGGCCAAATTGGCTAATATGGGCAAGTTGAAGCCCTCTTCATCACAGGCACTTATTGCATCACAGGAGCCCAGAGATCAGAAGGCTACTACAGGAAAAGGAAAGAAACAAAAACAAAAGGATTCCAAATCTTATGAGCAGCAGAAGGAGTCCTCATATTCATCATCCTCTTCTAAGGGGAAATCATTTCGGAAGGAGAAGGTCCCATGTGCATATTGCAAGAGAGATGGACATGCAGAACATAATTGCTACAAGAAGGACATTGATGAGCTGAAGAATCTTCTTCAAAAACATCAGATTGATTTGCCTTCTAGGATGTCTGCATCATCTCCTTCCCCTCCTCCTCCTCCTTCTTCTTCTTCTTCTTTGTATTCTTCTTCTTCAGGCACAGCTGGTTTACACACTTCATCAGATATGAGGGGGCATGCTCTTTGTGGTTCTTCGAGTCTTGGATCAGGGAGATCGCTTCTAGATTCAGGAGCATCTCATCATATGGCTTCTACATAGACTATGTTCACTTCCTGTGAGTCTCACACTATGTCTCCTATTTTCATGGGAAACAATACATACATGAGTGTTACAAGGAAGGGGTCTATTAGTTTTGGGGACAACACTTTTCAGGATGTCTTGTGTGTTCCTCATTTGATGAACAACCTTCTTTCTATATATCAAATCACACATGGAGGCAATGGGAGGTTTGTGGAGTTCACACCTAATTCAGCTATCATCAGAGACTTGGAGAGTAGAGCAGTTATTGCTACTGGGGTGGTGGATCACTCATCTCGGTTGTATTCCTTTGTAGATTTTGCTACTGATGGTGCTTCTATTCCTACAGCTGTTCATCACACTTCTAGTGTGAATCATCATTCAGAGGAGAAATTTGGCTTCTTGAACATTGGCGTTCTCACTTCAGATCCTATTCTTGAGCCATCCATTCCATCTCCTCCACCTACTATTGCAATTGTTGATACTTCTATGACTACAAATATGGTTTCTTTCATTTCAATGCAGCAGGATCCGGTTGTTCATCCATCTTTGGAGGTTCTTATTCAATCTTCACCTACTTTGACTTCTTCATTTGTTGAGGTCACACCTGCTTCTGTGGAGACATCTTGGGCTACACCTACTTCACCTTCAGAGATTGTATTCATTCGGCCTCTTCCCTCTCACTTCTTTCAGGAGATGCAGTTTCTTCAATTCTTTTGGGGCTACTTCATTCTGGGGGGGATCTGTGGTCTTCTTCTTCCTCTCTTCTGGGGGGGTTATTTTATGTATCTTTGTGATGGATGGTGTTCTTGGGGGTCTTATGGAGTCCTCCATCTTTCATCACTTAGTTAGTTTGCATTCTATTTTTGGGGAGGAGTTTTGTTCCCATGTGGTTTTCTCCTTTACCCCATTTGATTTAGTTTGCATTGCATTTGTAAATGGGTACCTAATCAGGCCTTGTTGTCGGGACTCATATTTGCATAATAATTTGCTTCTCCCTAAGTTGCACTTATGGGGGGGTGTTGATGTAATTATTTATTTAATTACACTTTAGCATAAGTTTACTTAGGCATATTTTATTTCCTAGGTTAATTAATAATCTTTATCTTATTGAGCTATCTTGTTGCTCAAGATAAGATTAGGGTTGTGCATGTCTTGCTTTTTGCATGATTGCCTTTTGAAGGCTTTTGTAGTATTTGTAAAACAATTCATTCAATAATCACATGTTGTTTTTATGCTTGCACATACTTTTTCTCTGAGGGTTTACAGAACATCTCTTCCTTTGTTCTGAATATCTGTTGCATGTGATAGGTGTTTGCTTGCAGGTGATTCTTGGGGACTGTGAGGTTGAGTTTTATCAACTTCTTCAGACATCAATTAACGATTACGATGACTAAATAAATGACCAGTTAACAATAGTCAATGATTAAATATACTACCCACTTAATGACTAAATATAATATTGAATTGATCAATTAAAACAACCAATAAATGAATAAAAATGGTTTAGTCATAAATTTGGTCACATTATAAATGACTAGCAATAAACTACGAATGGTCATGTGACCATGTTTAGTCATTTATAAGTAGTTTTTAGTATCTTTTTTAATCATATATTGTTGTTTATGTACTAGTGCCTTTTGCTGACATGGAATTGGGTTCGGGGTAGCGCCTCATATTTTTTTTGGACAAGCCATATTTAGCTATATCAAAAATAGAATTTTGAAAATAAAGCATCTTGTTATTATCCTTTTTTTTTTAGGGGGTATTGCACTGAATTAGGTAAATTATGGAAAATTAGAAATGGACAAAAAAAATCTAAAAGTTTTAAGACAAACTATCAGAAATAGGAATAAAATTTGAAAAAATACCACAGATAAGGTTTCACACACAAAATTTTAGCCCAAACTAACTTCATACGGGTGCAACGGACCCCAAACTAAATAGGTATTTTTAGAAATTTTAAAATTTAGAAATAACCTATAGTTTCTGAGGGTCTTGTGCTTTAGAGGTCCAGGTTTGGAAGTGAATTAGAGTTTTGAAAGTGCACCAAAACCTATTTTTTCTATATGAATCACATACATGCATGAAATTTTTGATATATTTAAAGTAATTGAGTATGTTTTAATAATGATTTTTGGAAATTGAAATACTGTAATTGATAGATTTTTCACAAAAAATACAAAAATCAATGCTTTTTGATCTTTTGAAATAAAAATACTATGTAATTTATTCACTTTTTCATTGTTTTTCACTAAAATATGCATGCATACATGAGAAAATAATATTGCAACTGAATTTATCAACAAAAAAAAACCCAAATCTAAACCCTAAAAAGGGAAAATCGGATATAAAATTATGCAATTTAGTTCAAATGATTTGCAATTTTTCTTTTAATGTATAATAATGAAAGAATACAAATACATAGCTTTGAAAAGGCAAGATCTTCAAAAAAAATTGGTTTTGAATCAGTTTTCATAATTTATTTTTATGAAAATAAAAAAATTGAAAAAATAAGATATGTCAGATTCACCCAAATATAGAGTAGGAAAAGTGATCCTAGATACGATTAGGTTAACTAAGATTATCTCCTTTTCACTTGAGTCAACATTTAAACATAATCCAACTAGGGTTTTGATGATTAGCTTTCTACCACAAGGGAGAGCCAACCTCCTAGGGTTTATATTTTTTGAGTGTTGTATTGTGATAAATTTGATTTATGTTTTGATAAACCTATTTGACATACAACCCTAGATTTGAAAATGTAATTTATCGGATGGATGAAAGCAAAAAGTAACAAAATGGCTTGAGATCTAAGATTGAGACACAAAGAGGAACATGTAACTAAAATTTGAGCTTAAATTACAAGGACAAGGGCATAATGCACCCTAGATTGGCTTTATTCTTTTTTGGATTTGAAAGTTCTGAGATGTGGATTTAGTTTTGTAATTTGTCCCATGTGACTGTCACCTATTGAAACCTCCATATCTGACATGCACACATTAAAATAAGGGAAAATTTGGTGCTATATAGGGGCTTGCCTAAGTCAAACCTAGTGTTGGTATTTCCACCTCCATACACAATGATTCATGATGATCAAGAGGGCATGCCCTAGGTTGGTCAGAGGCTAAAACAAGAATAATTGATTAAAATTGATAAATGAAAAATGATAATGTTACCTTGTGAAAAATAGGAAAAAGTGGATGGATGTATGATAATTTTGTTATCTCAACCTAAGATCAATTATACTTTTCCAAGGGTTTCATTAGGATGCAAATCAACAAGGTGCATAGATTGAATTTCATCCTTAAAGGTGAGACAATCAGACTTATATGTGATGCTTTTGAGTCTTACAAATGAATTAGAAATGATTTGGAATGATTAAACTAATTGGAATATATGACATAATATGATAAATACAATATCCTAAAGATGAACAAATGGAAACAATAATTTATAAGTGGATCTAGTAGAGGTAGACTGATGTGCACCTGTCATAAAAGCTAGATTTGGCATGTGTAGAGGGACTCATTTGCCCTAGGTGAATGGGTCTTTGTAAACCTTATCAAAACTTCAAAATCTGATCTTGTAGTCCTCTATCTGCTCTCTATTCCTATACCTACAAATCTTTGTCTTCAGATCTCAACTTGTAATAAATCTAGAAAAGAAATTGTTTGGTTGGTGTTGGTTCCCCAAATATCCAATCAACTTGAATCCTAAAGGGTTGCCAAGCCTTATGGTTAGATTCAAGGAGAGATTTGGCAAACAAATAGGAGATTGAATTAAAACCCCTTCTCCCCTGCACTTTGGGCTCTGCAAAACTTGGGAGGGTGATCCCAACAGTGTGCTTTCAAATACTTGTGTGCCAAATTATCAAACAAAAAGTAGATAGATAATTATCCTTCAACTATTTAATGGACATACTACGCTAAAGTTTTGGCTAACCTTTATGGCAGTACAAAAATTAAACATGAGAGATGTAAAGCATTAAATTCCACACACAAACATACAGAGATTGATAAGTAAATTTGATTTTAATTGTAGCTTCTCATAGAACGATCCTAGGAAACTATAACATCAAAAGACCAATGCCATATTCCAGGGTGGAGTCACCTAAACCATGAAGTTTAAAACTCATTACAGTATTCACTCTATCATAATTATGTCTATCATATGATGCATTACACCATTGATACTATAAACCAAACCAGTCATACTTTACTAATCCAAGCATACAATTTCACAAACCTTTGTTTATATTAATACAATTTAATTCATTCTTTGAATGAATGTAACAACACATAACAAACATTCAAGAAAAATAAGAAGAAAAATAATAGAAACCCTTGATTTCTTGTATTCATAATCTGTGAAATGTGTACAATGGAGACAACCAACTCAGAATATATGATCATTTACATGCAAAGATTACAATGTTGTGAATAAGTTATCCATTATATAACTCAAAAAACTTCATAAACCTAAAACCAACACTATACATTTGAGACTTTGTTACAAAATATGCTTCCCTATGAGACCAAGCAGTAAGCAACTCTCTTGAGAAAGAAGCATAAAATTACACTTAAGGAAAATACAAAAACCCGAAGTGGAGATCTTCAATAGACATCTAAAACATTCCTCCCCTTGATCAGTAACTGTCTCCAGCACTAAAGAATCCCCATCTGCACTTGAATTTTGCCTCTTCATTCAATTGCCCGTAGCTGAAAATACTTTGTTTGTGAAAGAATAAAACCTATGTGAAAGTCTTTCACTCTTCATTTACCCTACAACTAAAAGCAAATAGTTTTTATCGTAGATGAAAGAAAACCTTTATTCTGAGAAATTTCACTCTCTATTTTGCCCTGTAAAAACCCATTATCTTGTGCATCTTCTCGACAATTTTAATTATTCCCCAGCAACTCAAAATTCTACTTTTATTTGTTGAGGCGTATAATTTATTTCTCCCAACTACAAAAATATTTAACCATGGATTTACAATTTCATTTGCCCAACACTTTATTTTTGCATCTTACATTTTAATGCCCAACATTTAAAATGTTGTTTTTAAATGGTGAAGGCCATAAATTTTTACATTGGGCCGTGAAAATATTTTACCATTCCCTTCACTTTTAATTTATTTTGCAGCAAAAGGTTTTTTATTTTTTTACCTTGTGGAGGCCTTAATTTCTAAATTGGTTGTAGAAAATCACTTTACTCGTGCCCTCACCATTTAATTATCACTCACTGTTAAAATATCATCAAATGATAATATTAAAACATAAGCCTCATGCACCACCATGCTTTGCAAACTTTATTGGGCTTCCATCACATATCTCTAATGCAATATGGAAAAGGTGACATCTATTAGTGATGCACGATGGAAACAAAGTAGCATCGCTCCTCGCTAATGAGATGAGGAGAGGACAAATCAAAACAGCGATGGGCGAGATACCATCACGCCATCACCAATACATTGAACAAAAAGAATTTGAAACCCATGATGGGCGATTTGGAACAAGGAACTTCAAACTCATCGCCATCCACCATTCCTTTATGCTTTGCAACTTCATATCGGTCCAAACTAGCATTGATTTTTTCACCAAATTGCTCCATGAATACCGCTTTGAAATCCTCCCAAGAATAGATAGAGCATGCAGGAAAATAAGAGAACCAATCTCTTGCATCTCCTTTCCAAGACTAAACAAACAACCTCATGATCACATCCTCATGATCTACCTCATAGTCATCCATTAAATTACTGAATTCTTGTAGATGCTTATTAGCTGATTTAGACTTCTCTCCATTGAATTTTGGCAAGTGTTCCCTAACTTTACTAGGAATAACATTTGGAAACCCCAAAATACCACTGAAATTTATGTCTCTATATCTTTCAATAGAGAAATTTCTTTTATTACATGACAAGGGCTACACACTATGCTTTATTACATTTGAGTCCACACAGGGATGCATAGGTTGGTGATACATTTTCTTATACCTTTATAAGCCTTTTTATATTAACTTTGCAGTTACACAAGGAAACTCAAACTCCTTTTACAACATGATCTTAAGCTTTTACAATGCAAATTTCTATCTCAACTTGCTTAAGATCTTCTAAATGAGCTTCTTCAAAAATATTTCATACTTCACTTCATAATAGAGGCTACAATCTAGTAATACATAAGTATGTAGAATAATCACTACTATTCCCTTCCTTAGTGCTTAGTTTCACTCAATAGGGAACCAAATTTTTTCAAGACTTTCAAATATGGTTTTCACACATAAATTTATCCTTCTTGAAAACCAAAAAATAAAAAATACTTGGATATGTTGCAGTTGCAGCAAATTCTTCTTCCTAATTGGAAATATTTGTAGATCTAAAACTTTCTTCACATCTTCATCAAGTTCTTTTGACAGAGTCGCTACCTCTCTTCACAGAGGACTGAACTTCAAGCAATATGAAGCTCCTTTAAAGATGAATTTCCTTTTGGGTCTTCTCCAACAACAAACTCACATATAAATTCCTTTAAATCTGCTACAACAAAACCACTTCGAAGTCTGAAAACTTCTCAATATCTAAGCCAAATGTTCAAATTCACCAAATTCTTGACTCTGAGATATGCCAATCTACAATTGAAGATTCAAAGTTCTCCCCAGCAGAGTTGCCAATCTATTGGTTCCCCAAATCTCCATCAAATTGAATCCTAAAGGGCTTCCAAGACTTATGGTCTGATTCAAGGATAGATTTGGCCAACGAACGAGAGGTTTAATTAAAGGGCGGGTGCATGGAAATGGGTAGCAATTTCGTGGACACCCTCAAAAAAAAAATTTTGAAAACCATAACGCACTCGCGTTATGTCTTCCGTTAAACCTAGGCAAGGTCCCGGTGGCTACAACTACAAAGCCATAACACGAGCACGTTATAACACGCTCACCTTATCGACTGTTAAAAGAAAAAAAAACAAATGCAAATCTCTCATTTGCATTTCGACTGGTTTTTTTGTTGCACCTGCGGCCAAAAACCCCAAAATATCGCGCTCGCGTTCTAGGAGAAGAATTTCTTCACCAAGAATCTGAATTTCTTCACAACAATGGCGCCACGATGATGAGGAGTTGTAAGAGGTAAGGATTCTATGTTTTTTGTTTTGAATTTGTTAGTTTTAGGTTGAATTTGATACCTATTTGTTTGAATTTTTAGGAGATGCAAATCAACCTGTAAACCCTCAAAATCCTCAATAGGAGGACCAACCAAATCCTCAAGATCAAAATCAACCACAACATCAACCTCCTCCACCAATCACTCAACCCCCTCCTAGCACTCAACAAAATTTAATTAGTGAAATTGAGAACAACAAAAAACAAATTGAGGATTTGATCTATAGGCTGAGTGATCCAAATGGTTCAACCACAGAAATAATGACCCTAGAAAATTCATTGAAAGATATGTTAACAAACGTAGATTCAATTAGCAAACAAATAACTAGATGAGAAGATAGGAGGCAGGCGGCTAGGGATTATTATGCAAATAAACTATCATACAAGGATGTGAAAGATTTAAAAATAACAAAAGGTGATTTGTTCTCATTATTCACCGACCCACGCACAAATCAAAATCTTACCCTCAATGCGAAGAGGTTTCCTATCCATTGGTGCCACCACCAACAAATGAAGGAGCGGTTTTATGATAGGTGGTACATGGTCTTCGATTACCCACTGTGCAACAATTGTGAGGTCCCACAATATTTCCTTAGGAAACTATACAGTGAGTTCATATTGAACAAAATCCCAAATTATTTTGATATGGGGGATTTCCAGGGGAGAGGTGGGGGGTCAGCTCAGGATAGACCTGGTGCATAGTCAGATCCTACACAGCAAGGTAGATGAGCTCTTTCTAGGCCACCTCATGAGCACATTGTTATGCCTTCCGTCGTGAAGCAAAGTGTTGACGTAGAGACATTGCAGGCAATCAACAATTTGACCTAGAGTGTCATCCATCATACTAGCCCTATTCTACAGTGCCATCTAGGGGAGTCTTCTAGTGGTGGTCTTCGAACACATGTGTGTCAATCTTGCGGGGCTACTTGTTCACATGACTCCACCAACCCTTGGGAGACTAGTACATAGGATCCATCTGCAGCTATGGAGATGGAGAGGGCAGCTAACATTTTGCATGAGGCATATGGCATTGATAGTCAGGTAAAAGTTAGTATTTTGAAATGCAAGATTAACTAAAAAAAATTATGATTTTAATAAAATTGTAGGGTCATAGTGTTATGACTGGATACACCGGCCCCCACCAACCTATTTTTGCAGTACACCTATCGCTAGGGTATGTAACTAGTAAACAATTATACGTTTATTGCATATTAATGGCATTGTTTTACGAATGGTAATTGAATATGCAATTTTGGATGTTGAACAAACTAATATTGGAGGTTTTGATGGAACACTTCCCAGTGGTGATGGATTTACTCAAACCTTCATGTAGGTAATAGAATAAAGAGTTTAACTAATGAATCAAGTACTTAATATATTTGTGTAGTTTATACATGCACATCGTTGATTACGTTGAATAATTTGTTGTTTTATTTTCAGTTGTTGTGAGACGATACACCTCTGAAAGTGACGAGGGCAATGGATATTGGTGTGACATCTGCTATACAATCCTCGATGGCTCTGATAGAAGAGGTATCCTCGATGGCTCTGATAGAAGAGGTATGAGGCAAATTAGTAAATTTTAATTTACATTTGTTGTTATAGATGTTAGTTAGTGAGAAATCAAACCATTATTGATTCACATAGTTTTTGTCTATTTGTATGGTTTATACAGGGCTTGAGCATGCCTGAGCATGGGCGTGAGGATATTTCCCTCATGGAGAGAGATCGTGAGATGGCTGTAAGTGATTATTTTGTCAAATATATCATTTTTTATAATGTAATTTCTATATATTCATGTCTTTACTTCTTAATGTAACAATTAAAAATTCACCATGAACTAAACCCTAGGAGGAGTAGCAGGAGCACTCCACGAGCACAACAAAAATGAGTGACAGACCTATCGCCATCCAAGCAAAAAGGAAAGGGAAATATTTTATTTCTTGTGCATGGAGAGCAATGACTTTTGATTCCAGAGTCCTTTATTGTATGCCTGCATGGCAGTTTTGTACATATTTTTTATTGGACATATTTGACATTGTATGCCTAGATGGCATTCTCGTAAGCCTATATGGCTATTTTGTACATATATTTCATACTTATATCTATAAGCTCTCAAAAATGAATGGTTCTATGGAGGAGAACCATCATTTCTAGACCTCAACAATGGAGCAGTTTCAAATTTAAAAGCAAAAACTAGAAATGAAACTATTCTAAACTACCAAAGATAATCAAAATGCTTCCAAACAAAAACCAGTCTCCATTGGCATCCTATCACCAAAGTCTTGTTATGCACTTTTTCTCTCAGATTTTTGCAAGCATAGATGCATCAAGAGGCTATTAGTGAATGGATTAAGTAAAGCTATGAAGATATGTGCATGTGCAAGATTCATGTAGGGGTCAAAATGAGAAGAGAGTCCTGTTTAAATAGGAATCTTTAGGGTGAATGCAAGTTGTGGAAGGAGTGTGGGATAAGAGATTGGCTTGGAGGAAAATATCCCACATGCATGAGATGGGTAAGACAAAATATTGAAATGGATAAATGCATGTAGGTGGTAAATGAATAATTTAATATTTGTGATATTTTAAATGAATATGCAAATGCACTAACATATTAATATTTTATGGTGGATAAATTATTATGAAAATGGTTTTAATGAAGTGATTATGGACATGGGTTTTATGAGTATAATATTTGAATGGAAATGCATAAAATATGAATATGAGATGAATGGATAAATGGAAAGATGATTAAATGATTTAATGATATTTTAGTGATTTATGCCTAAATGGTAAATGATAAATGATCAAATGATTTTATGACTAATGCTTATAGATGCCTATAAATGCTTATGAATAAATGGTTATAATATATGGATAATTGAATGAAATGTGAAATGATTTAAAAATGATTACAAGGACATTTTTATGTGTCTACATGTTGCCCCTCTTTGGGAAAACGCAACTTGTCGCGTTGTTTCAAAGAAAAAAGATTGATCAACCGATACATGCCCCAGAGATGTCCTAATAAGGATTATGATAAGAATGATATGCCCCCTTGAGAGATTGATCAGACAAATTGTAAGAAGATTAATCTCTTTATAGATGTGACCAAGAAAATGATCGGATACTTGATATTGGTCAAGTGATAAAGTAGTGATGTACATTTGATGGAAATGCACAATTGATAGGCGTAACTGAACAATTGATGGAAATGATCAGTATAGCCGGGTTGATGAGCTGATGAAGCTGATTGAGATTGATGCTAGTGCAATACAAGTTGATAGAATGATTAATTGATTGATTAAGGGGACATTAGATTTGGATATGCAAGTTGATTGATTTCTCTGTGACAAGAAAGATGAAGAAAATGAAATGCAATAAATGGAAGATGCCAGATGGGAGAAAATGAAGGTGATGAAGCCTCTTGTGCATTTTAAGTGCTTTTATCATCATCAAGCTTATTATGTCAGAAATTAGTATAAGCGTTTAGATAACATGAACATCTAGATGACTTGAATACTGTTTGCGTTTTTATTTAGTAATGAAGTATAAGCATCTAGGTATAAGGACCCTAGATGTCCTGAATACTTATTGCATGGAAGACACTATCAGACAAGGAATGCACTCATCCATACTAGACTCATAGGTCCTCAATGGTTTTAGATAACCATGTCTTAAGATGAGTCGTCCTATGAATAAGAAACAATCCATAGGCAGCAAACAAGTGAACATGCCCCATCATCGCCTCTCTAGTCCCAAACATCCTGGAGAAGCTAAAAGACATGTTGCCAAAGATAAAATCATAAAACAATCAAAGATAAACAAACAAACATGCATCATGCTTCGATATGGAACTGATTCTTGGTACGGTTGTATGCTTTTGATTGGATTTGGAAAAAGGGATTGATAGGTATGTTGCAATATTTGCTTGATTGTTACTCATGATGCAGTTTGATTTTGCTGAAGTTCAAAGCTATGTGGTGATCTAAAAGTGTCAATGTTGATGGATTTTTGAAGTTATTTGATTTTTTGGATTTTTGGAATATTTGATTTTTATGGATTTTTTTAGGACATCTTATGATTTTTATGGATTTTTTCAAGACATTTTAAGATTTTTATGGATTTTTTCAGGACACTATGATTTTTTGGATTTTTTCAGGACACTTAACGATTTATTTTTTTTGGATTTTTTCAGGACCTTTTACAATGGAAAGAGATGGATCTCAAGCGAGTAGACAAACAAAGAGGGTAGTTTCTCTGACCGCAAGTTGCTCAATATCCTAACCCATGGCTAAGGTTGAGGAAATGCCCCACTGAGGAATAGGACCAACCTAGTATGCATGAAAAAGAGAGCAAGTGAGGGGATTGTCAAACAATTCACAAGCCATGGTGAGTGTGAAAAGGATATTATGAAGTGGAGGGTAAATGAAAAATGGGATGAAAAGATCAAGTAGAGCTCCAAAGGAAAGAGGAGCAAAGCCTCTACACATGGTGCTGATTTCTTAGTTTTCACCATGGTACTTTCTCAAGGCACCACCGAAGTGGTTTTCACCATTGAACGAATTGATTTCTCTTTACTTTTTTCATTTTTTCCTTCTTTTTTGTTTTCTTTTTAGGACTTTTTCCCATTTTTTTGTATTTTTTCAATACTTTTTCCTAGCTCTCTGAAGCGAGATATAGAATTGATAGATGTTAGATCCATAGACTACCTTGACGATGCCTCGATCCTGTGTGGATGACCATGCTAGATGAAAGTACCCAATTGAGATGAGGAGTACGAGTGACAAATATGAAGGATGATAGATGTGGTAGATGAAAGAGGCTATGGTAGGATCCCTAATGTGCACACAACGTGGGCCATCAAGCTTCAACCAAAAAGGAGCTTGGGCAACCAATGAGCTAGAATACGTGAAGGGGTCATCATCAAAGGTACATTGGAAGACATCACCAATGGTGTGATATGCCAGATATGTGAACATGGATGGGTGGAATGGAATATATGGTATGAGTGAGAGTGACGTGGATGGAGACCTTGGATCAACACATTCCTTTTTTGATTTTCTTCCTTGATAGATGCCCCCAATGATTTTTGATGGAGAGGCATAATTGGAGATTGAATTTTTCTTGCTTTCACTTTTGAATTTTATTTTTGCTTTGTCCAATAGCTTTTTATTTTGGCTAGGGGACTTGTCTTGATCTTCTTTTGTTTTGGATTTTTCCAATATCTTTTTATTTTGGCTAAAGGACTTTTCTTGATCTTTCTCTCTTTGCATGCTTTCTTTTGATTCTGGATCTCCATTTGAAAAAGATGCTTTTACCTTTGATTCTTGAATTACATCTTTTTTATTTTCTTTGGGTGATACTTGTTGATCCATGTCTACAAGGCAGATGGATGTGGGTGAGATGGTTGAGGGGGATGGCATGATAGGAATGTTTAGTGGGAAAATGGGAGTGGTGATGCCATCAATGAAGTCTTTGGGACTATCCTTTTCAGTACTGCTAATGTCAAAGGAAGCAAATGTAGTTAGGGTAAAAATATTAGAGAAAAATGCATAGACAAATTATAATGAAAAACCCTAACAAGCACAATAGAGCACAAACTAGCATGAAAATCAAAACAAGAAAGCAAAGCAAACCGATCTCCAAGCTAGATTTGATTTATCTCCATTGCTCTTCTCCACCTGCATGAGAATGCAATATTTTGAAGGATTGAATGATTTGATATGTCGATTCCTCATTTTCGTAGCATAACGATAAAATGAAGATAATAGAAGAAAATAGATAGATAGATGAGAAGATTGAGAGAAATTTGGCAGAGTAAGGATGCTAGAAGAAGATCCTCCAAATGACTTGTGAAAGGATTGATTTATAGGAGAAGGTTGATTCGATTCAATGGCCAAAATTAAAAGTCAAATTTGTGATATGTATGGCTAGGATTAAAAGTTTATTTTAGTGCCTATGATGCACAATGAATGGGGGTAAAAATAGGATGTGAGTGGGAATCTCATAATTTAAATAATAAAATTATTTAAATTATATGTGCATGTGAAGAGTTGTAGTGATGTGACACATGTTACAATGTGACAATAAGTGAGATTAATTCAAATATTTAATTTGAATTATTTTGAGACATGCGAAGGGGGAATTAATTAAATAAATGAGATTTATTTAATTAATTGGGAAGGTGATTAAGTGGAATAAATGGGATAAGTGGGATAATGCAATGACTTAGGGTAAAATATTACAAAATTTTTTACAAGGTCATGTATCGACTAGGTAATGTTATGACATGGACAATTTTGGATGTCTACAATATCGACATATATTTATGTATGCCTACATGGCTATTTGGTTAATACAAATATCTTTTATCGATGCATGTCCATATTTGCATTCTAAATTGATGGTTCAATAGATATGAGTTACGTATATTCAAGTGTATATTTTACAACTTACGTGTATAATTTGTGACTTTCATGCATTCGAGTGTATACTTTGTGGCTTACATGTTTTCATGCATATACCTTGTATTCGTGCATATAATTTGTTTTAATTTGTGTATACTATGTATTCATGTGTATACTTTTTGAGGCTTATGTGTTTATGAGTACTTGTAGTTCCCTTATTGACATGTACATTTTTGACTTATTCACGTGTATAATTATTAATTGGTTAGCCCTAGCATTGATCTATGTCATCCTCAATGCATGATCCTTGAGATGGAGTAAGTACACCCTCAAGGTCAAAAGGAGTTTCACATGCATTCTTCGTAGGCTCATTTTGGTAGTGAAACCAAAAACCTCTTGCATCATTGAAATGAAAAAAAAAATTCCTTTATAGCAGGTCTGAAGCCATTATCATTCTCCATTAGTTCTTCATGTATCCACTCCCCATTAATGGTTGTCTCATGACCTTCATGAAACCAAGCACTTATCTCATTTGTGATAGAAGAAATGTATGAAGATTTATCTTCCTCCTTATGAACCATTCATTATCATGAGAGATGGTTCTTGTGAACCACTATTGATGAATCATGGGTCAATGAGTTTGACTTGTAAAACTACACGATTGAATCCTGATAGCAATATCACAATATTTATATATCTAAATGTGTTATTTCCTTTAGCTAAAATTTGTGCTTATACTTATGTGATTGATGTATGTTTGTGTATGGGATCATAGTAATTTCTATTTGATGATGCTATTGTGTCTTTAAGGTTTATTTATTAAAGGGTGCATGAAACAAGTTTTAAATCCTTACAAATCTTTGAATTTCTTAGGTTTTTCTATTTGTCGAGTCTGGGCTCCGAGCCCAAGTCCAAGTCAGAAAATGGCTTGTCAAGTCCGAGGCGAGTCCTAGTCTTGTAACACTAGTGTGAACACATCGAGGAATAATGTATATGCCGATGAAGAGAGAACCCATCCTTGTTTCCAAACAAACCATGGTATAGATATGGTTGGTCGAGATAAAACATCACTCTCCTGGATAGTTCGAACCATAATCTTTCATGGCTACAAACACACCTTCATTATGTGTGTTCTTGATCCTACTGAAGAAATGGTGGAACATGTTGTAGATCAAATATTGCAACCCTAAGTCCACAAGAAGGTTACTTGTCCTGATTTCCGCAAATGTCTTTAAGATGTTCATCCTTCTTGAGTAATGTGAACTATTGATGTTATCTAGATCTTTGAAACTATTTGCAATCATGTGCAATACTGTAGAAGCTAGAGCTATATCTAATACTACAAATGACTGCTCAATGGAATCCTGATAGCAATATCACAATTTGACACATTGTAGAAAATACTTCCTACTTATCAATTGATGAGCTAAAGGGGCTCTATAATGAATGTTTCATAAGGCACAACACTTGCTGAAGGTTTTGCAAATGGGGTTGCAAGTTAAGTGGGCTTAACCTTGGGGAAAAAACTTTGTGGTTAATCGCTTGAGCTAGAGTATACTAGAATGGGTGACCTCCTGGGAAGGCCTAGTGCCTCACCTCTATGAGAATCACTTAGATGCAATGAGTGCTAAGTGGGCCATTCAATATTATTTCAAATTTGCAACTTAAGACTCCTCCAACCTAAGGGATCGATCCGATGGAACATAGCTCAGAGTGATTCCACATGTTTCAGTGCAAAAGAGGACCATGCCTAGCGTAAACATACCTATTTGGACATGTTCGAACAGTTTGCTTGGTCACACAAGTTCCAGAATGAAAGTTGCACCACTCTGCAACTTTTCACTGCTTGCATTTGATGCTTTTTCCATCAAGTAAAAATCCGCCACCACTGGAAAACCACTCCGAGATAGCCAAAACCGAGAGAGGTTTTTGTAGATAGGCTCAACATGATCCTATAGGATCAGATGAGAAGTTTCTAAGCATCACAATATTTGAGTAATAGCATGCTGAAGTTTGCAGCCATTTTTCACTTTGGACCCTTAAGGGATCGATCCAGTGGAACATAGCTCGGAGTGATTCCACATGTTTCAGTGTGAAAGAGGACCATGCCTAGCATAAAAATATCTATTCGGATGTGTTGGAACAATCCGCTTGGTCATACGAGTTGCAAAGCAAAAGTTGCACCACTTTGCACAGCTTGAATTTGACACCTTTTCCATCAAGTGAAAATCCGCTGCCACGAGAAAACCACTCCAAGATAGCCAAAATCGAGAGAGGTTTTTCTAGAGGGGTCCAACACCTTTCTATAGGATCAGATGAGAATTTTCTAAGTGTCATAGTATCCAAGTAATAGCATGTTGAATTTTGCAGCTATTTTGCACTTTGGACCCTTAAGGGATCGATCCGATGGAACATAGCTCGGAGTGATTCCACATGTTTCAATGTGAAAGAGGACCATGCTTAGCATAAACATACCTATTCAAATGTGTTGGAATAGTCTGCTTGGTCACACGAGTTGCAGAATGAAAGTTGCACCACTTTCCAACTTTGCACAGCTTGAATTTGACACCTTTTCCATCAAGTGAAAATCCGCCACCACGAGAAAACCACTCCAAGATAGCCAGAACTGATAGAGGTTTTTCTAGAGGGGCCCAATTCATTTCTATAGGATTAGACAATGATTTTCTAAGTGTCACAGTATCTGAGTACTAGCATGCTGAAGTTTACAGCCATTTTGCACTTTGGACCCTTAAGGGATCGATTCGATGGAACATAGCTCGGAGCAATTCTATGTGTTTCGGTGTGAAAAAGGACCATCCCTAGTGTAAAAATACCTATTCAGACATGTTGGAACAATCCACTTCATCACACAAATTGCAGAGCGAAAGTTGCACCACTTTGCAACTTTGCACTACTTGAATTTGACACTTTTTCCATCAAGTGAAAATCCGCCGCCACGAGAAAACCACTCCAAGATAGCCAAAACCGAGAGAGGTTTTTCTAGAGGGGACCAAGGCCTTTCTATAGGATTAGACAAGAAGTTTTTAAGTGTCATGGTATCTGATTAATAGCATGCTACAGTTTTCAACCATTTTGCACTTTGGACCCTTAAGGGATGTTGCAGTTGAACGTAGCTCGGAGCGATTCCACGTGTTTTAGTGTGAAAAAAGACAATGCCTAGCATAAACATACCTATTCAGATGCATTGGAGCAATTAGTTTGGTCACACGAGTTGCAAAGCAAAAGTTACACCACTTTGCAACTTTGCACTGCTTGAATTTGACACTTTTTCCATCAAGTGAAAATCCATTGCCATGAGAAAACCACTTCAAGATAGCCAAAACCGAGAGAGGTTTTTCTAGAGGAGCCCAACACCTTTCTGTAGGATTTGATGAGAAGTTTCTAAGTGTCACGGTATTCGAGTAATAGCATGCTGAAGTTTTTAGTCATTTTGCACTTTGGACCCTTAAGGGATCGTTCCGGTTGAACGTAGCTCGGAGCGATTCCACGTGTTTCAGTGCAAAAAAAGACCATACCTAGCATAAACATACCTATTCGGATGCGTTGGAGTAGTTATTTTGGTCACATGAGTTGTAGAGCGAAAGTTGCACCACTTTGCAACTTTGTACTGCTTGAATTTGACACTTTTTCCATCAAGTGAAAATCCGCCGCCACGAGAAAACCATCTGAAGATAGCCAAAACCGAGAGAGTTTTTTCTAGAGGGTCCCAACGCCTTTTTTTAGGATCAAATGATAATTTTCTAAGTGTCACAATATCCGAGTACTAGGATGATAAAGTTTACAGCCATTTTGCACTTTGGAGCCTTAAGTGATCGATCTGGTTGGACATAGCTTGGAGCGATTCTACGTGTTTCAGTGCGAAAAAAGACCATTCCTAGCATAAACATACCTATTCAAATGTGTTGGAACAATCCACTTGGTCACACGAGTTGTAGAGCGAAAGTTGCACCACTTTGCAACTTTGCACTGCTTGAATTTGACACTTTTTCCGTCAAGTGAAAATCCACCACCACGAGAAAACCACTCCAAGATAGCCAAAACCGAGAGAGGTTTTTCTAGAGAGGCACAACGCTTTTTTGTAGGATTAGACAAGAAGTTTCTAAGTGTCATGGTATCCGATTAATAGCATGTTGAAGTTTGCAGCCATTTTGCACTTTGGACCCTTAAGGGATCGATCTGGTGGAACATAGCTCAAAGCGATTCTACGTGTTTCTGTGCAAAAGAGGACCATGCCTAGCATAAACATACCTATTCTGACATGTTGAAATAGTCCGCTTGGTCACACGAGTTGCAGAAAAATGTGTACAAATTGTTTACATGACCTTTATATGACCTTTTTCACATTGTTTACATTTCAAAATTCAAAGTTTGCAAATTTTCTTACTCAAGGCATTTACAGAACAAGGTACTACTACACCAAACATGAACTTCAACCTTAAAATATTTGAGTATATCTCATTATCTAATTAAATCTTATTAGAATGCCTCTGGCACTTTGTTCTCTCATATCTTTTACAATGTCACTCATACATTCAAGATTCTCTTTAAATGTCTACATCATAGGTGCTCATTATGAGGTTAACTTCAAATGAGTAACTTGAGATTCCCTCGCTAAGCTTCACATGCTCTCTTATAATGGCTTGAAATAAAAATTGAGATTTGTCAAAATCATCAAAATAAGTATGTTGCATTGCTTTTTGGCTGAGATTTTCTTTGATGGCTCTTAAATCAGCATTTCTACAACGAAAGATCAATCAACCCTTAGTAGATTACTTACAAATACGCAAAGTAAAAGAGAAAAAGAAAGAGCATCCAAAATGGAAATGAAATAAAAATAGATGGAAGGCACTTATAGATGTTGCATGCAGGCATCAAAATAAGGATGTTGCATTGCTTTTCTGGTTGACATTCTCTTTGATGGTTCATATATCTGCATTTTTTGCAAACGGACACCAATCACTATAAAAGAAGATGATAGCATTGGCATCAAAAAAATTAATGTGCATACAAGTATAAATTAATAAGAACCAATGTGCATATACTTACAAATTAATCCAACGAACCATCTGGGTCTGCTCTACTCTTTATTGTGTCAAGTATTGCCTCATGGTCAGACTCACGGACCTTCCATAATGTCTTGTTCAAAGGTCTACCCCCATATTTGGTCAAATGAACATTGGATGCCACAACAAGGTTCGATTAATGAAGAATCTTACAATGCATGTCAAAGTCCTGAAATAGCCAATGTTTAACACTTGAATGTGGGTGCCTTTTAAGCCATGTTCCAGTAACCACAACTGAGCCTGTAGGGTATTCGATGTTTTCTCCATCTATAATTGGGGCCTCCAATTTATTTATTTTCTCAACACAACGACACAAGTAATAGTCTATTCCCTCTTCATTGTATTCATTTGCAATAACTGCATAAACATGCCCTATATTGATATGTGCAAAAAATCTCTTGAAATTTGTCAACATTATGAATACAGTACAAAGTAAGATCTAATGATATGGAATTTCAACAACTAAGAAAGTAGATATATCACCTCATTGAACTAGATCTTAAATGTGGTCAAAGTCGACCGATGATTCTATCTGTGTCAGTTCCAATGTCATTGGAGGGTGATACGTGTGAAGTGGGCTAAGATAACTTGTGAGCCATTTGTCAACCCACTCCCCTGACTCACAAATATTTCCACTCTTGCATTGTACATGAAGAACAAAAGCATGCCATCTTTCGTGTATCGATACTCCATGAACCTGTATTTGAGCTAAGGAAAGAGTGTACCTCACTCGATCCTATTAGTGTACAATGGTCTTCATATGCTACAATGTTAGTATCATCCATCAACCAAAAAAATCTATGAACTGAAGACGTACCTTCATTACCTGGACCCATCAAAGCATTACACCACTCGACGATTGATTTTGCATCTATCAACTTTGCACTGTCTTTATACTTTAACTCTTCTCATGCTAGTGCTCTTTTCACGCATGCTCCTGCACCATCATGCTCCCCCTTTCCATGTCCAGCCTCACAAAAGTTCCACATATTTTGAACACCTGTAATGACATGAATCCTGCACAACGAGTAGAACATGCGCGAGTTCTTGAACTGTGTTGCACAGTTATCAGACCATATTATATGTTGATTGTATTCTATGCCCCTCTGAGCCAAACCACTATAGAACATCTGGAAGCAACCTTGCATGAACTCTGGAGAATGTGTGCGATCATCACTAATGTAAAAGTGGTACTCCCTCAATACCTTCCTTTGCTCATCTGTACTATCAGATGCATGAATGAATGCTATGTGCACAAATATCAAAACTTGTGTAGAGTTGTAATACTGTGACTGCACCTCATGTTGTGGTTTTAGAGTGTAGTTCTCTATAAATTCAAACACGGATACTATGCTTCCAACTAGAAAGTTGTCCTTGCATAGCTTGAACTGTGTGTCCAACCATTGGGCTCTATGGGTATGCATTGCATACTCAGACAATATACTGTCACAAAATGTGGTCATAAATTTGTACACTAGAATCTTCTCAATAACCAAATCACACCTTTTTGCTTCAGACCCATCTTTTGTAGCATATGCCACTATTTTATACTTCCCGAACTCTACTAGTTTTTGTCCCACCTCATTTGTGCTTTCCATATGTTGACATACTGGCATACGCTGGAAGCCACCGCAACGCTCGCATGAACCATCCAAGCATGTTGTCCTATAGAATATCTGGCCATCCTCTATTTCACATAAATTTTTTGATAAGAACTCTCTTGAAGATTGTTGTGGGGCTTCTGTGCCACAATCCTGCAAAACATCGTTAGTATGCAAATCTAAACATATAGAACGATAAACATCGTAATGGTTAGAAAATTCAATATGTAGTCTACAACAACAAGTAGTGCGTGTGTGATTTATCTTGACATAAAAAGGTTTAAGCAGTTCAAAAAATCTTTGAGAAATACTAATTTGAGGATAATCATTTTCAAATTTCCGAAAAAATTGGGTTTGAGTCATATCCAAAAAATGCTTTGGATGTGGCTCACGATTCCGACTACCGATTCTCCTTCTTACCACATCCCTTTGATTTGGAGATGGCCTTGTGTTATTCTTCCAATACTCTTCAATTAGTGTTCTCAAGGCTTCGACAACTTCTTTATCTTTTTGTGACAGTCTCCCCGAGAATGCCCATAATTCATTTGTATCATTGCCCTCAATTCTTTGTCGCCTTTGAATGGCTCTTCATAAAGTTTTTCTACTAATTCCCATTTTTTCACTAGTCTTTTTAATTAGGCGAGCTCTCTTTGTTTGATAACTTACCAAAGTCGATGTAATGACATGTCGGGTGACATTAATATCCTTTGAGTGTGAGGTCTTACCCACACTCTCATAAGCATCCATTAGATTCTTCACAATAGTGTCTTCACTCGATGCATTCGATGTTCTCAACCCAAGAGTCTTCATGATGTTCCTATACTTTACACCCTGCATGATTTCAACAAATAGTTGACATCTTGCAGTCTCATTTAGCCTTTCAAAGAATTGTTCCCAAATCTTATCAACATATCTTCTACAAGTGCATTTTGAAATCTTACCTTCCATGTGCTGCAAAATCTCATCATCAATATTAATCAAATACTTTGTCTTTCTACACAAAATTCTTGGTGGTGTTCTCCTAGGTACATACATCTCAACATTTGGAATTTCATCAATATTTAATTGAGGTGGGCTAGATTGCATACCTTCGATCGAGGGTGGAGAAGAAGACATACCTTGAGGTTCACATGGGAATGATGGCATACCTTCTTCGTCAATTTCGAGTGATGATGTACTCTCAACTTGAGATGTGTTGGATGGTGTCCAACAATATTCACTTATGGTAAATGGTGTCCCTCCATATTCACTTGCAGTAGATGGTGTCCGTCCATATTCACTTGTGCTAGATGGTGTCCCTCTATATTACGCTTGTGCTTAATGGTGTCCCTTCATATTCACCTATCGTAGAGGGTGTGTCTCCAACTATGGTATCTGAATTTGTCTTACGATGATGCTTTCGCATTCGTGCTTGTTGTGTTGTCAATTCCCATTCTCTTTTTGACGGTTGAGGTTCCTCTACAATCGGTTTGCTTTCACGAATCGTTTCCAATTTCTTCTTTTCACGATATGCCACCACCCGAACTCTCTCCTTTTCTTTCAAGGTTTCGCTCTCTTCATCTGTTAGTTTCCTCTTTGTCTTTTTCTTCGGCATGGCGGATAATTTTATATGTACCATGGTAATGAGACGAATATTAGTTCCTAAAAAAGTGTTGAAGGAGTGGTCTATGTAATGAACTTTTGACCTTGTGCAGGGTATTTTGAAGATGTTTGATGCTTTGGAATGGTCTGGGAAGGCCCAGGTATAGGAGTTTCTATAAACCCTCCCTCTTTGCATTGAAAAATGGGGGTTTTTGTAGTGGAAGCCTAGTTGAGTGGGTAAGGTCCTAAGACCTAGAAATTATCTTGTTTTGAGACCTAATTAAAAATTGTTTTTGGGTTTGGAAGTTTGGTGTGAAGATCTAAGGGTAGTTCCTTTGTAAAATTGGCCTACTTGGAGGCCTAAAATAGTGAAAAAGGTTCGTTTTCTTAATGTTTTCCCAAAGGAGTCATGTGATGGGTTAAGGTATGTCTTGCAACTCTGAAATTGGTGCTACAATAATTCTTTTATTTTCCTAGTGTTTTCGAAAGTTTTGGAATTAAGGGCCCAAAACTGGTTTTGCACAGTAACTAGATTCCAAGGGTGAAATTTGGGAAATAATGTTTTTGTTTGTTGTCCAGCTTGGAGGAGTGTTGGGATTGGTCCATTACGCCTTTTTAATCTTCTTATATGGCTCTTGAAGGCAATTTGACATCTTCAATGGTTTTGGGTCCTCTAACTCTGCATCAAAAATGAGTATCACAGTTTGAAGTGTGTGCATGGTTTGGGAGATACATGTGACAGTTTGTAGATGCTTGGCTACTAGTAATGTGGATAGTGAACAAAGGAACTAAGTTTGTGTGTAAGGGCAGACTTGTGAAAGGTTTCATTTTTTTTGTACTAACTCAAACAAAGATTTATTAAGCAAATAATGGTTTGGTTGTGCCTTAAGAATTATAGTTTGTGTTTGTAAACAATGGTGCCATTATGGAAGATTTAAGACAACTTGTGAATGACATAATCATTGGTTGATGTTTTGAGGAACCTAGTTGATTTTAATCAGTTATTTTCAATATTTTCAAGGTGTTTTGAAGGTCCTTAAGGAATTAGGAACTCTTAATGTTAATTTGATTATACGAATCAAATGTTTTGTGAAGGGAAATATAGTTGAATAAGTGTGTCAAGAAAGGTGTTGATTTCTTCCTTTGTATTGCATCAGTTTGTGTAGAGGTATTGGAAGGTGTTTGGACCCTTCAAAGGAATGGGAGAGGCTTGGAGTTGTCTTAAAGGATGAATTTTGGTGAATGGTTCTGAATTTCTATAATTGGCAAGTGTATATAATTGTGTATATAATTTGGTAATTTAAAATGTGCATTGACAACCTAAGGTTATAATGACAAACAAAAATGAAAGCAAGCCATGATAGAATGAACAAAAATTTGTAAAGACTTCACATAGCTTAAAAACCAGACTATCAAATGGAGGAGTTCAACCCAATTATGTAGCCTTAGCTTCTTCTTTCTTCAAACTCCACAACAATTTGACTTGTTCAAAAGCTTGTTCCCTTCCACACTTCAATTGTATATCAGTTTTTAATGGAATTCAAACTTCAAGTGATATTATATGTCTTTCAACGTGGAAACTCTGTTATTTCATGCAAAGGTGGTAAAAATATCATGGAAAAGGTGATGGAATGTGAAAAAGATGCTTGCACACTTCACAACATCATCAAAAAGCTATTTTTTGTTGGAGCACGCATAGAACTAGGGGAATATGCAGACTGTGGACCTTCAAATCATGGGTATATAGAGTTTTTTACTGTTTTAGTGGAGTAAAAAATACACTCGCGTTATAACAACTCGAGCGCGTTATGTGAAATTTGGTTTTCTTAGTGTATTTTTGAGAGTATAGGATTTTCTGAGAGAGTGGGAGGGAGAGAGGGGGAGAGTGGGAGATAGAGAGGGAGGGAGAAGGGGAGAGTGGGAGAAAGAGAGAGTGGGAGGGAGAGAGGGAGAGAGTGGGAGATAGAGTGGGAGGGAGAGAGTGGGAGAGTGGGAGATAAAGAGGGAGGGAGAGTGGGAGAGAGTGGGAGCAGGGGAGAAGCAGAGAGTGGCAAATAGAGAGGGAGGGAGAGATGGTGAGAGTGGGAGAAGGGGAGAAGCAAAGAGTGGGAGATAGAGAGAGAGGGAGAGATGGTGAGAGTGGGAGAAAGATAATCCCTCAACCCTCAACCCTTAAACCCTAATCCCTCAACCCCTATACCCTCTTAATCCCTCAACCCTTAAACCCTAATCCCTCAATCCCTATACCCTCTTAATCCCTCAACCCTTCAACCCTAATCCCTCAACCCCTATACCCTCTTAATCTCTCAACCCTCAATTCTCAACCCTTAAACCCTAATCCCTCAACCCCTATACCCTCTTAATCCTTGAACCCTCAACCCCTATACCCTCTTAATCTATCAACCCTCAACCCTTAAACCCTAATCCCTCAACCCCTATACCCTCTTAACCCCTCAACCCTCAACCCTCAATCCTCAATCCTTAAACCCTAATCCCTCAACCCCTATGCCCTCTTAATCCCTCAACCCTCAACCCTCAATCCTCAATCCTTAAACCCTAATCCCTCAACCCCTATGCCCTCTTAATCCCTCAACCCTCAACCATCAACCCTTAACCCCTAATCCCTCAAACCCTATACCCTCTTAATCCCTCAACCCTCAAACCTCAACCCTAATCCCTCAACCC